>OW679201.1:27234178-27683246 GCA_940337035.1 Agriotes lineatus | reverse complement strand
TACTTTAGTCACGAGTGTTTAATAAACGAGTGTCTAGACGAGTTTTTATAGTATTGTTATGTTTTTACGTTCGGGCTATTTAAAAATTATACGATGCTTCTGGTTTTAAACGTTTATTTACTATGATTAATTATTTAAATATACAAGAATTATGAAGGCAGAATTACTTAAACTAACTAACTACAGACACTATTGCTAACAACGATACAATTATTTATTTGGCTATTTACGACTTAAACACTAACGATTTATATGGTATTTATCTGTTATTTATTTCACACACGGTTAATTTATATGGGAGCTATACGCGTTTTGCTGCCGAATTCGAACTGTCCGCTATTCATGCGGGCGTGTATTTATATTCCACAAATAAGTCATTCTAGAAACGTGTAACATAAAAATAGCTGGGGATATATTAAGACTGATACACGAGTTGCTCTAACGGCGCGTGTCCGCAAAATTTCTAAAATTTTCGAGGCCATCGGTTTCAAGGTACTTTTGCCGACGCCGTCTAAGCATACACACGCATTGTCTGCGGTACCAAAATTTTCCGAAGGGTTGCTCATGGCATATTTTAAGCACCCTAAGATTACCTTTTGAATACTAGAAACCGACCAACCGGTTTCTAGTTTGGGGTCAAATTTGGAGCCACGCACGCTGTAAATTATCTCAACCGCATCCACCCATCCTGGGGCGTCATTATGGCCTTCTTGCAAAATTGAAGCCAAGAGCTGCATGTTCCGAGGCACCTACATAACAGCTCATCATGAAAATTGGACTCACAGTGTTAGAGCAATTCAAATAAGGAAAAGATAAGTTTTAACCTTCACTTTTAACGTCGATCGCAATATTAAAAACCATGTCTGTTATATACTAACAACAACCATATTAAATTCGAATCATCCCTCAACCTGACTTTTATTCAACCCACTACCTGCCTCCGCAAAGGTAGCTGCCGTGGCATATGAAATAAATAATTTTGGTGTTACAAACGTCCAGACCTTACTCGAAGCTCCCGACAAAGGCATGACGCATCGCCGTATTAGTCAGCAAGGTCGCTGACGTCACCCGTCTGCAGCTGGCTGTAAGGTTGCTTCTCGAATATTCACGCGCCTGCATGGGTCTAAGTTCGTTACAATATGTTACATACTATACTTTTTCTACGACCACAAATTTAGACAATATAACATCATATTATTTCATTAAAATTTTGAATATTAGTTACAGGAGTAGAAAAAAAATATAATCACAATATATTATAGTGTTTTTTTTAATTATTTTAATAATATCCATCTTGCAGAAAAACGAAAGCACACGAAGAAACGTTAATTTTTAGTTTAACATGAATTACTTAGGTCATTGTGAAACCAATTAACCTAGAGGAAAATTATTGCATTAGTGTTTATCTTAATTTTTTTGAATGGCGTTTTTTATATAACTATATTTTAACAAGGTTTTGTTATAGATATTAACCTTGTGTTTGTATTATGTTTGTTGTTTGTATCTATATCCTTCAAAATCACTGATAACAACATCGATGAATATAAATGTACTAACTGACATTCACATTTGAAACGCATAATTTTTATTATGAACTTTTAACGTCTGGCCTATTGAAATCATAATCGTTACTATACAGCTAACTCGAAGCATTTAGCAAACCAGATTTTTAATCAAACGTGACTAATAATAAAAGAACGACTACCAGAAATCTATAAAAAATCAATCGCCGTGTGTTAGTAACGCAGAAACTCGAGAACGACTTGACCAATTTGGATGATTTTTTTTTTAGTTCGTCTTACTCCCGTGGGGTTTAGCAAAAAAGAAAATTCGGAAAAATCCAAAGGAAATCCGAAAAATTGAAAAATATCGAAAGTGTGTCTTTCTATTTGCAGTCATTGCTTAATGGTTTGAAGGGTTTTCCCCATCATGTCATAATCCGCATCAGGTAACCGAAGGCGGAAGAGATAAGACACTAATAGCAATTTATGAGCAGAGGGTAATTCCAAATGCCTTACATAGGTCGTCGCAGTCAGTCAGCTGCGCTACTTTACGTGCGAACCGCAATGAGGTTTTTTGGGACGTTGATTGCGAAAATGGCATTTATTTTTAAGTCCAAGACGATGGACTTGACATAAAATTAAAACTCTATAGTGGTGAAACGAGGTTTCAGAGGCAAATTAATTTTGCTAGTTGTAAATAAAACCATAAATACCACAGTCAGGGAATTTATACGAACTATAGAGTAAACGAAAATTTATTAAATGGGAAAAAGGAACAACGGGAAGGGGTCGTCGACTTCTTCTACTGTTACTATTTTTTTCTAGTGTAAACGAAACTATTGGCTCATTTACCACTGGCGTAAATGCAGCTTATGTGACATCTGTCAAAAGTGAATTATTATTGTTGCTCTAATAATGTAAAAATCCTGCTTAAATGATTATCTGTGCGATAAGGGCGATAAAGCATGACAAAAGGTACGGTTTGTAAGTAACTCTCTCCTAATTAAAGGGGCAGCATTTATTAATTATTGGGGCGTATGCTTCAAATTTTAAGTTTACGCTCAAATTCGCAACTGTAACCAGCTAACTGACGTTCTTTGCTCTTGTTGAACAAAGGGACATAACCTAAGTCAGAGTTCGTGATGTCGGGAGGCGACCGCAACAGAAAAAAGGCTCCACGTGCTCAAGGCTGGGAAGAAGCTGGAGCGGAATTCTATCAAGAGAGCTACCCTTCGACAGACACCGACTTTGATGTTTTGCAAAAAGACCCGAACCATTTAGCGACACTTTTGCCCAGTAAACAGACCAGGGCCGCTGCAGGTAAATCGTTGTACCTGTGTGCCCGTTCAAGATTAACGTCACTCTATTTGCAGCAACTATAAGGAGGATTCGTACTACCACAGACACAAAGACATTTAGGCGGCAAACCTCTTCACGCTCTCGAAGAGGCTCCACAGCACGCAGGGCTTCAACAACTGCTGACGTGCAAGTCTCCATGTTGCCAGATCTGTCGGAGAATTTGTCAAATGAACAAAGGACCTGGGAGGAAATCATGCAGATAAAAGCATTGCCCGTGTCCATGGCACAGAAGAAAGAAATGAAAGCCAAATTACAGGTTTGTGTGTTGGTTTCTAAATAATACCACCTCGCTGTGTGGTAATTCTCCAAGATCTTACTTAATATAAAACATGTCTTAAGATTTAAGAGAGTGCTTCAGCACGCATTATTTTTATTGCAGAGCCTAAAAACGTTTTAGCTGTAATATGTATGCGACTTTTTGGGTTCAAATGATATACAGTGTGTCCCATAAAGTTCCCTACAAATGGGAAACTTTTTTATTATTGGTTTCTCAGAAAATTTTGTTCTTTATAAAATGCTCTGCTTGGCTTCAAAACCTAAAATCAAAAACCAAATGACCGAAATATTGCGTAGTATACAGGGGAGGGTCAAAAACATAAATTCCTCTTAAGAGTAAAGTACCCTTATTTTTAAAAATACAAAAAAGTTTTATAAGAATTAATTGTTTAGAATGAAAAGCTATGCTCAGATTCAAAAGCATGACCTTCTATTCGAAAAATTAATATTTTTTCAATTTTTTTGAATATTGCCTCTCTTTATTTAAGAACAGTACAACTGTGCTAATGTTTCTTTAAATTAAGTCCTATACAGTCACTTTTCAGGAATATTTAAAGTATTAAAACGAATTGGAAGAATATACAATAATTTTTATTTTTTTATTCAATCGTTAGCTGCATGCCTGTAGAGTAGCTATTTAGCACATTAATTTTTTTTGTGAAAATGGTTTTCTTGCATTAAAATGAATCAGGTAATAATCATTTGCAAACGTTTAAACCCTTACGTAATTCAGAACGCTTCAGATTTTCCTTCAAATTATTTATTGAATGCTGGCACATAACAAAATATGAAAAAAACTACTATAGCCATGGGAAACAAATTTGTAAGACAAACGTTTAAACCCTTATACATATCATTCAAAACGCTTCAGATAATCCTTCAAACTATGTACCAACAACTAGATATTTTGAAGGATGTAAAAGTAAACGTTACAACAGGATATAAATAAACATATTTTCATATTACACTATGAAATAAAACTAAAATAACACACAATTTGTTATTGAAATATTTAAAAACACTTTTAACACACTAGAAATTAACTGATAACATAAGATAATAGCTTATTGAAC
The DNA here is from genome assembly GCA_940337035.1 of Agriotes lineatus. NCBI lineage: Eukaryota > Metazoa > Arthropoda > Insecta > Coleoptera > Elateridae > Agriotes > Agriotes lineatus. The sequence goes on along the minus strand of OW679201.1, from coordinate 27,679,036 downwards.
TGCTGCTTCAATATATCCTCCCAATCTCTCCATGCAAACTAAAGTTCGTTTTGAAATTTTTTTTAACACATTTTTTATTTGACTAGAGCTAATTGAATGGACTGCTTCTGTGGTCACTCTTTCTAAATGGTCAATATCCTGAAATGGTCTTTTTTGATATACCTTTTGTTTTAAGTAGCCCCACAAAAAGAAATCCAATGGAGTAAGATCCGGAGATCTCGCTGGCCAAGAATTTTCAAAATACTGTTCTATAACTCTCCCGTTAAAAATATTATGTAGGTATTCTCGTACATTTCTTGTGCTATGACACGGTGCTCCATCATGTTGATACCACATTTCGGACCTTTCGACGATGGTTCGTTCATGTAGAAATTCAAAAATTTGGTGTTGTAAGAAATCCAAATACCTTTCAGAGTTCATGGTTTGTCTAAAGAAAAATGGTCCTAATATTTTGTTCTTATACATCCCGCACCAGACATTTGTTTTGAAGGAATACTGGTCACGAGATTGGATCGTAAAGTTGGGATTAGTATCACTCCACCACCGGCAGTTTTGAGAGCTAACTACTCCATTCGATGTAAATGTCGCTTCATCGGTAAACAGAATTGTTCTCGCAAAAAGCGAATTATCTTCAAGCTCTCCTTGAAACCATCCACAAAATTCAAACCTTTGATCAAAATCTGCCTGGTTTAAGGTGTCAATAAATTTTGGTTTATATGGCCGGAATCGATTTGATTTAAGAATTCTACCAATTGTATTCTTACTTATGTTATTGGGCAATATATCCGACCTTTTTCGTAAGGAATCCTTGGGATTTTCAACAGCAGACAGTATCACATTGTTAACTGTATCCTCTGTGGTGACTGACGGTTCATGAGGTGTCTTGAACTGATTGGTAACACATCCTGTGGTTTTGAATTTACTTAGTACATCCCGAATTGTAGTAAAGTGTACGTTTTTTTCTGGGTGTCTATTATTAAAAATAACTGCGGCTTTCCTATATGTTTTGTAATTTTCCCCGACAATTAATGTTAATTCTATTTTATCTTGAAGAGTTAGCTTTACAGGCATTATAACGTTTTAGACGCTTACTTCAACGAAGACAACTCAATCTGACATTCTATTTCTGACATTCGTTTGTTGTCTTACAAATTTGTTTCTCATGGCTATAGTAGTTTTTTTCATATTTTGTTATGTGCCAGCATTCAATAAATAATTTGAAGGAAAATCTGAAGCGTTTTGAATTACCTACCTAAGGGTTTAAACGTTTGCAAATGATTATTACCTGATTCATTTTAATGCAAGAAAACCATTGTCACAAAAAAAAGTAATGTGCTAAATAGCTACTCTACAGGCATGCAGCTAACGATTGAATAAAAAAATAAAAATTATTGTATATTCTTCCAATTCGTTTTAATACTTTAAATATTCCTGAAAAGTGACTGTATAGGACTTAATTTAAAGAAACATTAGCACAGTTGTACTGTTCTTAAATAAAGAGACGCAATATTCAAAAAAATAAAAAAAATATTAATTTTTCGAATAGAAGGCGATGCTTTTGAATCTGAGGATAACTTTTCATTCTAAACAATTAATTCTTATAAAACTTTTTTGTATTTTTAAAAATAAGGGTACTATACTTTTAAGAAAAATTTATGTTTTTGACCCTCCCCTGTATACTACGCAATATTTCGGTCATTTGGTTTTTGATTTTAGGTTTTGAAGCCAAGCAGAGCATTTTATAAAGAATAAAATTTTCTGAGAAACCAATAATAAAAAAGTTTCCCATTTGTAGGGAACTTTATGGGACACACTGTATATTTTCATGATTGAATTTTCGCTTCATCATCCATAAGACTATCATAGACTTCGATATAAAAATTATGCTGTTAAAAATGTTGAAGTAGGAAGAGCAGCATATAACATAGCTATTTAGTAGCCATGAAATTGATTAAAGTAACTGTCCGAATAATTAGACTATTATCAAAGATAAAGAAATTACCGAGCGGACGTTCTACAAGCCGCTGGTCAGACCAAATTAAAACTTTTAAGTACTGCAACTAGATTAGCCAGCGATAAAAACCAGTGGAGAGATGTTGTCAATACATATTTTTGACCGCTGTAGATCGCGAGATATTCTTAGTTTTTGTACAATCCTTTTGGTCACCATTCCTCTGCGTAGAAGATAGATGAAGAAGCAGATTTGTCTATATGTAATGGTTTTCCTTGGACCACTAAGAAATTTTAGATGCATAAAGCTGCCAGGTTTTATTGTATCCCGTTCAGGGCTGATGTATTCAATTTGATTGTGAGGCTGACTGAAACTAAATAAGAATTCTTCAATACCTGAAATCTTTGGGCTCCACATCACAGTTCTTTAATTTTTTATCTTTTGCTTCCTTGAGCCTCTCTAGGACTTCATTTGTTATTAAAACCTTTCAATATTTAGCCTGTTTCAAGTGAGGTACATTTTTTACTTGTTAGGTAATTATTAGTGCGGTTTTGTTGTGATTCTAAGATATTTGAAAAAAAATTATTATTCCAGAGGCATCAAGGTTCTCGTACCTGGGACATGGTGAATTGTTCTAAATTATCGAGTGTGATTATTTGCATCAACAGAGGTCCTACAATTCTGAACATTTTTGTACATTTCTAGGGTCAAATGGTTCTATGGACATTTTGATTTGTTCACCAATACTAGTAGTAACGAAACCTGACATATTTGAAGCCACCATTCCAGAATTCCACACATCACACAACCACAAATACAGATTTAGACAGTCTAGCAACGGATTTCCCCATTTGCGTTTTCCTAAATTCAACTAAATGTGTGTTCCATTTTGTTTTTATTGACCCAAACACGCATTTCTTCAATGGTTGGATATGATCAGGGAGGTAACTAAAGAACTGCATAAGTTGTATTATTTTCATGATTCTAATATGACTTCAGTGAACGTTATATAGCAACAAGGTAGTTTGGTCGACATTGTTCATTTTCATATGGAGTTCCTGCAATTCTTGACCTTTTTCACTGATTGCACGTAATTTTGAAGGGTTCGTACAAAAGTATTCTCTCGGGATTATCAAGGCCAACTTCATGTACTAACGCTTGCAGTTTGTTGTAAAAATCGTACACGACTTCCGTGTTTCTTATCGTGTGTCGAAGTTGTAGGTGTTCTACTTTCCTAAAACTGAATTAGACGTGTCTTTTGAGAAATGATCGAAACCATTCTCCACTGGGCTTGTTTTCAGCAAATGCTATCTTTATATTGATGGCAGTGACATGTGTGTTTGTATGTTAGCATTTTTTTATTTTTAAAAACCTCACTGGGGCCAGACATCGAACTCGCGACCTTTATGGGGATTGTTAAAGGACGTCCAGCTCCCATTTGGGGATTTTTTTGCTGCATGTAACAGACATTGGAACATTATAGATTTTTGCAGTTGGTTGGTAAGCTATGTTCGTATTCACATTAGTGACTACATTTTCTAAAGTATATCGGCGGTTGAGCCTGTTCTCGATGTAATTTTCGTAGCATTTTGTGAAATAAATCGAACACAATCAAAATAGAGGTAATTGTGAACAATTTCGCCTTTTACCTCATCACATATGAAAAGTGAAGTAGTTTTAAACATAATTTCATTGGTATTCAAGAGTATCCAAACCTAAAACTGTGATTGTACCCTTTATTATGCTATTGACATTGTATCCTACACAATAGGACTTACCTGAATTAGATATTGAAGCTTTTCTGAAATTTTCACCAATGTCTATGTAAACAATGCACATAATTCTTCCGCGCACTAAAAATACTTGTCATGTTGCTGTAGTTGCCCGCACTGCTTCCCATCAGTATCTTTGCTGGAGAACTTTAACATCTAAGAGCTTGATATCACATCCATGTTTACCCCCTGTTCATAATTACCCTGTCTAACCCTATATGCTACATAATTAAAGGAAAATACAAAATAATTCACAATAAGGATTCTGATAAGGCTTAATAGAAATTGGGAGAAATTCGCAAAGAAGTATTGACCATAAACCATGAATAGAACTGCAAAAATAGGCTTAAATAGTAAGGATTTTAAAATAATTAGACATCTATATTAGAATGCAATGAATGATAACTAACATGTGATTCAAAAGTCACAAATAAGTAGTTGCAATTAAAGGAAACTCCACCCCATTTTCATGGTGGTGTTCGACAGTGGATAAACGAACAGTTTCCAAATAAATGGATTGGTTGGAGTGGTACCGTGAATTGGCCCCCTTAAATTTTTCCCTCTGGGGAGATGTAAAATCTAGAGTATACAGAACACCAGTCAAAATGAGAATGTTGCGAGATAAAGAATATAAAAAGCTTTTAGAGATGTTACTCCCATAATCTTGGAATGTTTATATCGCAATATTGTTAAAAGAACTCAAGCTTGCTTAAACGCACAGGGTTGAAAGTTAGAACAGTTTGTACATTTTTTGTTCTTGTATAAAACCACTATTTCGAAACATTGATTACAAACAATGTGTAGATAAAAATGCCGTACATTAGGGAAAAGGCAATGTTAAAAATTACGAAGGGTCAACTATATCTGTGGTCATGTAACGTGGCAACGTTGTTTGTTTTATTGTGCGTACAATAAGAAAAAAGCTTAGGAGAAAGAGGAATGCGAGGGAATTCATGTTATACGTTTGGCAGTACCGAAGAGTATTGTTGGTGGCACTGTAAGTTTATGTCAAATTCAAGGTTAGCAGGTTAGGTTTTACGTCAATCAAATAACAAACATAACTTAACCTTCTAACCTCAAATTTGACATAGACTGCCAGTGCCACCACTAGGTGCCAGTGCCAATACAGTGCCTTGATAGCACGGCCTCCTGGATTAGTGCGAGACTGACGTCTCTAAGCGGCCCGCCGCATTTTTAGTTCAAGGCGTTTTTTCTGGTTTGTAGAGGCGCTACAATACGTTGCGCTTGTTCCCTTGATTGCATTCGTCCACGGCCTCCTGGATTAATATTAATCTAGAAAGTCCCGCCTACGTTACACATAATTTATCAAAAACCCAACAGATGGCGCCAAAGTACGTTGGCCTCAGAATCACAAAAATTATGCAAATGTGGCGGGCCGCGTAGAGACGTCAGTCTCGCACTAATCCAGGAGGCCGTGCTTGATAGAGACAGTGGCGACAATAGGCACAATTTGCCACAAAATGGCGGCCAATGGCCTACTAACTTTAATCAATTGAACGTTTTTGAATGGTCATGGTTACACAACGTATAAATAATATGTTGGTGGCACTGTAAGTCTATGTCAAATTAGAGGTTAACACAAACTGACGTTAAATCTAACCTGCTAACCTCGAATTTGACATAAACCGACGCAAAACCTAACCTGCTAACCTCGATTTGGTATAAACAAACAAAAGCATCAACAAGTTTTGCCTCTTAATGGCGGTCGATTTGAGCAACCAATAAAAAAGTCACACTCTATTGTCGCCACTGTGACATATAAAGTCACTGTAAGTGACAATAAAACAAACAACGTTGCTATGTTACATGACCACAGATACAGTTGATCCATTGTAATTTTGACTTCCTTTTACAATAAAGGAAGTATTGGATTCACCCCAAAAATTCGAAATTGAGTTTTCAACAGATCTTCATGTTTCAGAGACCCCTGAACCCAAAAAACATATTTTTTTTCATTGGCCTGTCTGTGTGTGTGTCTGTCTGTGAACAGAATATCTCAAAAACGGAAATAGGTATGGCGTTGAAACTTCATATATAAGTTTTGTGTACTATTTAGATGCGACAGCAAGCTTTTGAAGAAAATCGCATAACCGGAAGTAGAAGTCTTTCAGTTTGTAAAGTACATTGCGTCATAGATGCGCAGAACGCTAGAAACGTCCGGACGAGTCCATTACGTTCAACAAGGTGATTTCCGCTGTTGTATTCAGTTCATTGCCGTTCGTCGTGTCATTTTGTTTACATGTTTCCATGACTATTAACCCGTTAATAATATCAAAGAGGGGTTTGGGCGAGCACCTTACAGTCTGGTAGCTACATGACGCATTGGGGTTAGTCATTTATTGTCCGTAGCGCCATATTCGAACTTTCTCAGGTCGCACGCGTATTCAAGAGCCTTTGGCCTGCGCCCTCTGCCAGATTCCCAGATATTGTCTAAAATTCTGCCACGACCAAATGGCGAAGGTCCATGCACAGCTTTGGCAAAAATTCACAGCAAAACGGGCAAATTTAGTAATAATTCCTCGCGCGGAATGGAGCTGGTGACGCACGGCGAGTCCTCCCGCCGCGGAAAGCGTTTAGCGAAGGGCGGCCTCGCGAGCTTCTGGTAGAGCTTGTACTTCTCATGACATGCTAATTTATTTAGCATTTGAAGCCAAAAATAAATCAGCATGAAAAGTTTTCCTTTAAAATGGGAATTTTAATGTGCCCTCTTAAAAATACCTATTACTACGCCACTGATACCGTCTATTGGCGCATAACTGTAGCCACGCCTATGTACTTCTTGCTTTGAAGCCACTCTAGGTGTTTACTCTTGTGATTTTTCAGTCGTTTTCGATTTTTTCAAAAACGGCTCTAACGATTTTTTTCAAACTTTACATTTTTATTACATTTTTAATGTGTATTGATGTGAAATAGGTGATTTTCCAGTTGAATACTTCTAAAATGGGTTTCTTTTGTTTTTTTTTCTATTTTTTATTAACTCCTATTTTAAATAGAACACCCGGTATATTATTACATTTTTGAATTTAGCTTATAATTCTAGAGAAAATTTGTCTCTTGAACTAACACTCTATTTTGTACCGTTTTTGTAAAATTTGTAATTTTTGAAAATTTTTGACAAATTCTTAAAAATTTTAAATCAAATTTTTGGCTAATTATAAGATCACTGTAAAAGGAAGTTGTGTGCGTGTATCACACCAGATTTTTAACATTGCCTTTATGTACAATATTTTCGAGGAATTATGGCTTCTTCTCCTTAGGTGGAGAAGAAGTAAAATCTGAGTTGGATCACTCCTCTACTGTTTCCATTATAAACCTACGTGTTGTCCTGGCTTTCTTGACTATTTCGTTGCATTTTTTTCCTGTCTTTACATACATTTTTCCAATTTTCTATCTTCATCACTTTTAAATCTTCGATGTTGTTCCACCATCTTATTCTTGGCCCTCCCTCTTCCTCGTTGTTGAAGTGGTTTCCAGTAAGTTATTCTTTTTTATTATATCCGATCGTGTCCTTCTCATGATGTGCCTTAACCATTTTAGACGTTGTGCTTTAATGTGCCTTATTATATTTTCTCCTTCTAATATTTCTTCTATCTCGTGATTTGTCTTTGCCCTTCTTTCTGTCACCTATGGCCCTACTAATTAGTCTTTGTCCTGTTTCCTTATCTCCTTTAATTAGTGGGTTTTTTAAATGTTTTTCTAGTAATCTTTTACTGCTATCTTCGTCACTGATTTTGCGTAATACTCTGCCTCGCAGTACCATGGTTTTCTTTATTTGAATCGTATTTATTAATTCTAAATTGTAAATGGAACTTTGCCTTGCAGAACCATAGTTTTGTTTATTTATTTGAAATGTATCTACTTATCGTGCTATTCTTATCGCACGCTGATCACTTGTTGCCCAGGTTGACCCCTCTGAGCCCACAAGTACGTACTTAGTAAAATATGTAGACAAAACTCACCATATTCTTTCTAGGACAGATGTTTCTCTTTCACACTTTAACTACCACATGCAAGTTTGCACTTTTTATTTTTCGCCAATCTCTAAATTGTGTGTAAATTTACTCAATATTGCTCAAATTTAGTTAAATATCGTGGTATTCGTGCAGCACTTAATTTTAAGAAGGTAAAACCCATAGAAATAGTAATAGAAGACAACTATGTTGGTTAGGTTATACAGTGTGGTCCATTAAGTGTGCAACAAATAGGACATTTTTTTATTAGTTGTAAAACCGAAATTTAAATACCGCCAAAAGTTAGTGCATGTTCGATAACCATATCAGATGCCTTTAGAATGGCTTCAGGTCAAACAATATACAGGGCAGGACAAAAAATATGAAGTTCGTTCAAGAATAAAGTTACCTTATTTAAAAAAAATATAGCAAAATGTTATTGAGAAAATTTGTTTAGAATCAAAAGTTATGCTCAAATACAAAGTCACTGCCTCCTATTCGAATTTTGATTCTTTTTTTGTAAAATTTTGTATTATCCCCGTATGATACATATTTTTATTATTCTGATTTTATTAAGAGTTTTTCATATGTAAATTATTATTAGTAAAGCATTTGCCTTGTTAAGAAGAATATTTGCGAAATTCTAAAGTTCTGTTAAATATCGTTGCAACAAACATGAAGTGGACGCTTATCTAAAAAAATATAAATCCAAGTAAATTTTACAAATACGCTTCAAGTTGCTAAAAGTTATTTAAAAGGGATGTGGTTGTGGCTACTTTAAATACATATAAAATCAAAATAATAAAAATATGTATCATACGGGGGTAATACAAAATTTTCCAAAAAAGAATCAAAATTTGAATAGGAGGCCGTGACTTTGTATTTGAGCATAACTTTTAATTCTAAACAACTTTTCTCAATAAAATTTTTCTATATTTTTTGAAATAAGGTAACTTTGTTCTTGAACGAATTTCATATTTTTTGTCCTGCCCTGTATATTGTTTGACTTGAAGCCATTCTAAGGGCATCTGATATGGTTATCGAACATGCACTAACTTTTGGCAATATTTAAATTTCGATTGTACAACTAATAAAAAAATTTCCCATTTGTTGCACACTTAATGGACCACACTGTATACATATACAAAGTACAAAGTATATGAAGCCAGGATGCAAGGAAGAAATAATGTAGGAAGACCAAGAATACAATGGGAAGAACAAGTTAGACAAGTGGCAGAAAAACGAGGAATACACTGGTGTGAAGTAAAAACAATAGCACAGGACCGAAACGCATTGAAAAGAAAAATTAAAAGTACATAAGATAAGAGTGATCCAAACCCTTAAGGTACAGAGTGATTTTTTAAAAACTGAATTGCAGCAGGCCCTGTATAGCCTGAATCAGTTGGCAGTTCTGAAGTGCATTGTCAGTCTATGTCAAATTTGAGGTTAGTAGGTTAAGTTTTGTTTGTCATTTGACACAGACTGACACAAAACTTAACCTGCAAATCTCGAATTTGACATAGACTGACAATACACTTCAGTACTGCCAACCGATTCAGGCTATCCAGGGCCTCCGTGCAAGACAGTTTTTAAAAAATCACTATAAGAATTTTAGAAGAAAATAAGGTTGGAATTATTGTATTATGTAAAATTGTAAAATATAATATGTAAAATACAGTTCAACACCTAATGGTACACGAAGTTTAGATTAAATAAATAAATAAAAACTTCTGGATAAATTTATCCAAAAATTTACATAAATATTGCATGTTAAATGTAATAATATTGTGCTTAACAGACTTTAAATTGCAATTAGGGTTTTAAAAATAAATAAAATTTAAACATTTAAAAATTGACAATTGCATCATTACCCACTCTACGTCTTAAGTAAAATGTGAGTTGAGTAGCTGTTGCAATAATAATTAGAAAAAACAAAATGTGCTGTCAATTCGTTCAAAATAAGATAGGTTTTCACAGATCCAAATTAGCTTAAATACTTACTATAATGGCTCAGTTTCCATTCGCCAGAATCCATCGTGCCGGAAGTCTTTTGACCGGAATGCATTTCGCCGGATATCAAGATCAAGGACATTATGCTGATCGTGGGTACAACACCGGCCGTGGTAAAAAAAATTATCAAAGACTGTAACTAACGTAAACAGGCTAGAACGAGACACTGTACTTTGCCGAATTTTGTTAAATGACACGCACCCTACAATCCAGCAAATAGCTTTCCGGTGAAATAATTATCCGGCGAATGGGAAGGCCACGCTTATAACGAATATTATTAACTTAAAAAAGAGTAGAATTGAAAATTCAATTCATACAAATTGTTGAAATTTTTTTGTCACAATTTTTTTTAACGTAGGACTTTCAACAAGTTACATATTTATCGCTCACATCTACATAGTACAATATCTAATTTATTCCTTTAATGTGCAGAGTGAACCAAACCTCCGCCTACAGGGCTTCGAGCAGCTGAAGTGGAAGCGGCGCAAAATCTGGCAGAAGCTCGAAGGACAGGTGAAGGAGTCGTATTCGAAGCTAGAACTGTGGAAGACCGACTTGAAGAAAATCGAAGGCAACTGCGGCACGGGTGTCGTGGCATACTTCCTGTTCATAAAGTGGCTCCTCTTCCTGAACTTTGGAATCTTTCTTCTGGTGTTCCTGTTCGTGATTCTGCCCACCATAATATTCAACAAACAAGAGGACACCAGCTGTCCAGACTGCTGCTCGGCATTCTATTTCAACCAGACAACCGACAGCAACATCATTTTGGATCTTGTCCAGGGAACGGGAAAGATGGAGCGAACAATTCTGTTTTATGGCGTGTACTCGAACGAGACGTTCTTGTACAACGTCAATGGGGCAACATTATATTATGACCTGCCCTTGGCGTATATCTGCGTCACAATTGTTTATTTCGCAATATCCCTTGTTGCTATTGTTAAATCGGCAGCGAAAGGTTTTAAAGAGCGGCTAGTAGAAGGCGAGGGGCAGTTTTATCAATATTGCAATTTAGTGTTTGGCGGGTGGGATTTTTGCATACATAATGAAAAGACAGCCAACATGAAGCACAAGGCGATTTTTAATGAGATTAAAGGTTATTTAGAGGTGGAGCGACGTGAAGAGGAGCGGCAAAATCGGACACAGCAAGAGAGGACAAAGCTTTTCATCGTGAGACTCATCGTTAATCTCTTAGTTTTGTGTGTTTTAGGATCAGCCGCTGCTGGTATATATTTTGTCTTTAATTATTCCACTGACAAAGTCAAAGACATGCCAGAAAGTGATCTGTTCGATTCCGGAATAGAAAAATTGCTATTTGAATTCCTTCCGTCACTCACTATTGTGTTTTTAAATATAATTGTTCCTATGGTTTTCTCCTTTTTAGTCAATTTGGAAAAATATAGCCCCATTAACGTCATTCGCGTGACGCTAGTCCGAACGGTCTTTCTCCGATTATCCTCCTTGTTCGTTCTATATGCGTCCCTATATAGAAAAGTCGTCTGCAACGCAGAGGACACGAGCACATGTATGAGTGCCGACTGCACTTCCTGCTGGGAAACCTTTGTGGGGCAGCAAATCTATAAGCTGGTACTCACCGATTTTGCCACGCACACGTTCCTCACCTTCTTCATCAACCTCCCGCGCGCCATCATCGCCAAAAACTTCAACAACAAGCTCGCGAAGTTCATCGGGCACCAAAATTTCGAGCTACCCAAACACGTTCTGGATGTGATCTACTCGCAGACACTCTGCTGGCTCGGCAGCTTCTACATGCCACTGCTGCCGGCCATCGCAACCATCAACTGCTTCCTCATGTTCTACATCAAGAAGTTCGCCTGCCTCATGAACAGCACGCCGAGCGTGACCATCTACCGCGCCTCGCGCTCCAATTCCATGTTTATGATCGTCCTCCTCCTCAGCTACGTCTTCGCACTCCTCCCCATCGCCTTTGCAATCGGCGAGCTGCTGCCTTCGGAGTCGTGCGGCCCTTTCCGGGCGCTGCCCTCGGTTTGGAACTACATAACTGACGTGTTTATCTCCACTCCCAACTGGCTGCAGAGCGTCCTGTTTTTTGTGAGCACGGCCGGCTTCGCGGTGCCCGCTTTTATATTACTGACCTTGATGTTGTACTACTACTGGGCTGTAAATTCCGCCAACCGACACATGGTGGTCGTCCTGAAGAATCAGCTGGTGCTGGAGGGGCACGACAAGCAGTTCCTCTTGGACCGCCTGAGCATGTTCATCAAGCAGCAGCAGGAATCGCAGAAGCGGCTACGGCACGCCGAAATGCTGCGGGACGGTGAGAGGAATATTTCTAGCAACTAAACTTCTGGAGGTTTCGGTTCGTATCGGGCGGTTTTTATACGGTTTTATGACGCATATCTCGGAGTTCTGGCGGTAGTCGAAAGCCATAACCTCACTTTTTTTTTAAATTAATTTTTAATTGTTCTTATACTTGTGGTATCTTTGAAATCTATTAAAATATGTGGTCGAGCACTTCTATTCTGTTTAATTTTCATCAGTGTACACGTTATTCTTTTACAAATGTTTATTAATATCGTAATCCAGGGTGAACTCCAGCGCATTTTTATGTTTTCTGCATATAACTTTGCCAAATCAATGTAGGAAATTCTGAAAAAAATAATTAAGAAACAAGAGTCGCCTATCAATTACTCAATTGATAAAATTCTAGTACTTCCTTTAATATTTTTTTTATTCTGAATTTGGTGGTCAAATTGACGAGGGTAGACGTGATGAATTCGAAATTTCATTTAGGGCTGATATATATGAGTTAATTGAAATGCAAATATATACAATTGTATGCGAAACTAAAAAAAAGTGGTTTATAGGGTGTTGGGGCATCCGAAATGCAGGACCACCACGATGAACTCCGGCTCTGTTTACAGAGCCGCGATGATGTTTGATAGCAGCTTATCTGTACTTCTTCTTGGTTTCTCATTCTCGAAGGACCTGTAGCTGTGTCCTCTCGCCTGGCACCACACAAATAAAACGATTAAAAAATGCTAAACTTACTTTATTTTCGATACCTGTTACGACACGTGTAGCCACCGCTAACACCAGGACAAGAGTGGTCATTCGACAGGATGGCGGGCAGCAGGTTGCCACCCTTCCGTTACATGGTACGAACTTAAAACTAGTGTAAACTTAAAAACTACAAATATTACTAATGGGACGAAACATAGGGTTAATCAAATAAAAATTAATAAAAAATGTTTTTATTGTATTAAAAAAAACAAAAGAAAGTCCGTCATAGATATAAAACTATAACAAAAAGATAAACATTCTTTTGAAAAAACAACAGAATAGCTTTCTTTTTAATAGTTAAACAACTGAACTATCAATACTAATTTCATAAGGAAGATTTTTGAATGTCTTCACCGATTAAGCTTCTTCATAACATCTTGAGTGAAGACTAAAGTTTTGTCTTTAATATTTTAATAGAAAAAATTATTTTCCATTTTTGAACTTGTCACTTTCTTATTCCTATCAACAATTTCGATTACTTTATCGATATATAAATTATCACAAATATTTTCATCTTCATTTTCAACTTCTTATTCATGGTTTCTGTGCCTTCGGATTCAGAGGTAAAGGAGATAGCTTCTTGCAATTCCTCAGGTTCATCTAACGAGATGGAGGCAGTTCATGGATCAGTCAAATTGGTGTTTATCAGCATCTTTCAATTCCTATCGGGTCAATTTGGGTGATTTATCGAGGACAATATTTTTGTCAAAGGATACAATCCCAAAGTCTGAACGAATGTTCTGCTGCGCTGTAGCACCGATTCGATTTATGGCTTCTGTCAGTAAACCTGGAAACTCCGATTTTTGTATGACAAACACGTCAATTCTTGGATTTCCATCTGCTTAAAATTTGTCGCCATGCCTTCGTGAAGGGACCAAAAAACCGTTGCAGAAATGTCATGTTTTGACATTCGGGACTAACATGTATGGAGACATGGCTTGATAAGCTGTCGCCTGTTAAGATTTTCTTCCCTTGGTACTTTTTAATATATGGCAACATTATCTACTTTTAGATCTATTGTAGACCCTCCCTAGTGGTCCATTTTCGGTACAAGTGGACTGATTTGTACATCACATAGAAGGGTACCACTAGCTGCTATCATTTTTGAAGTGCTGGATTTACTCCAATCCATAATTTTGTTTACACGCTTAGGAACTCTATTCGAACCGCAGTGGTATCTGGTAGCATCTAGTAAAATAAATGGTGCATTCGAATTCACCCCGGATTACGGTATTCATTAAACTCTATAAAATATTCTAAACTGGCATAAATTTCAATGCGCAGCAAAAACTACATTTTAAAGAACATTCAAACCTTAGCTGTGATTATTTAGGTGTTCATTCAACAGATAATAAGCACCACACTCACAGATATAAAAACCAGATTTCAGATGCTTAAAGATTCGGCAACCCAAAAGCCACTTGTTCCAGGGGAACACAACTATTGTGGATACACATACTTCAGCTTTTGAATGAACTTGTCGACTTGTCGCAGCTCTCTCAATATGTTAAAACACCCATTGCCAAACTTCCTAGATTGGGGAGAAAATAGTAATATTTGGTACAAGTGGGGGAGGAGCAGGCTGAAAAAAGTGCAAATATCCTAATAATTTACGTCAGTTTAGAAGCTTTTGCAGCACTGCCATTTTACTCTAAAATAGTTATTTTAATATTTTTACTCTACCACGAATAGATTAACTTTACCCACCTTCTTAATTCTCCTCGGGAAACGTTACATTTCCATTCCTTTCAGCACAAGTCGACTTTAATTTTGTGATTAATGCATTGTAAATATAGGTTAGGATATTTGTAGCTATTTATTACTGTAGTTTAAGTCCAAGTAGTTAGATCGTATCAGTAACTTACAGCAACGTTTTTAGCACTTTCAGTTTTGCCACACGAGTATTTTCACTAAGGGACTTGCAGCCCTGCCTCAAAATTTGACCAATTTACAAAGTATTTCTGGGATTTGCATTTGAAATCCATTCGTTACTCTTAGTGTTTTTGTAGCCATTGTAGCTTGATAGATGTTAACAGACTGATGTATACCTATAATTTATTATCACGCAATATATGTGCATATGAATCGCAATTCTTTCTCATGTTGAATCGTCGTTTTATTCTGTAAGTCACCTTAGCATTAGTTTTGATCACAAATTAATTTTAGACGCTTCCATAATACTTAACATATATTTGTTACGTTTTGTATGCACATCTATATGCTTACATGTAAGAAGGAATTTTATAAGCCAAACAAATGCCTGCCAAAGCCAAGATTTTGATCTCCATTGGAAGTCTTGCCATTTTGTAACCGTTCGCTCAAAATTAATTTAGTAATTTAGTTACATGTGATTTACCAATTTTAAGTCGTATATATGGATATTATAACTATCAGTATTTTTTAGTTTCATATTATATATTAACTTTTGTGATCTCTTTGTTTAAACATACGTATGATTATTTGTATACGATAATTTGAGCTGTATATGGAAAATACACAATATACGTTTAACAGACTTTACTTTAATGAATAATTACACAGCATAAGGCACTTAAGAAGTATTCAGGTGAGCTTTAAACTTATTCCTCTACGGGCGAATGGAGCTAAAAACCCAAAATATTAAGCTACTACATTTCAAATAATCACCATACTCACAACTTCAGCAACGTCAATCCAGTCACTCAAGGCCTGCACTATGGCATCGTTTTTGCTGGGAGCCTTGTCCCAGTTCCAGTGCATAAACGAGTTGAAGTCGTGGATCACGTAAAACTTGCGGTCATCGGCGTCCGTCTCAGGTTTTATGCTCTCGTGCAAGACTACACCCGTATAGCCATCTGGTATGCTAATTTTGATACCTATGAGTGGATATCCACGGAAAGAGGCGAGGTATTCTAAGGAAAGACGGTTTTCAAATTTGTAGGTTATGGCTTGGGAAACTTACTGGAATCGTCTTGAAGCTTCACGTAGGGCTCGAAAAAGGACGACACGTTTGCGTCGCAATCTGCTGCTATCCTAAACGGCATCGACTGGATGTTCGACTCCCGTGTGGAACAATTCAAGTTGTTTTTCCCGCTCTGAATGTGTATCACCATTTTGAGGTTATGTTCGCTAAGTTGCTAACTTCACTTGACAACAGAATCTTTCGGTTTCTGTAGGTTCCAAAGAGGATAAAATGTTCTTGTCTATGGATGCATTGTTATGTGAAGGATATGTTCAGTTCAGTACAATACCTGAAAAACGTGCATTTTTTCCGGAAGAAAATTAAACAATTTAATTTATTACTCTGCAATAACTTTATCCCGTAATAAGTTTCGGTTTTGACAAGAATTTTCGTTACACATCTATTTAATTGAGAATTTAAATTAAAGTCTTCATTAAATTTTTACTTAAAAAATACAACAATTTAAAATTTGGAGGCCTAATTTACAAAACTATTTTTGATAAGACGAAACAATTGGTAATCACTATCGGCAACGCTGTCTGGTGGAAAATTTAGTGAGAATTATAATTTTAAAGGTTAATTAGTGTCAAACTTGTCAGTTCGTAACATCGTCCAATAGATGTTAACAAATTTCTAGTCTTTCTGGGCAAGTTTAAACTCAAATAATAAAAATCTGGTGTGATACACTCACACAACTTCCTTTTACAGTGTTCTTATAATGAGTCAAAAATTTCATTTTTAATTTTTAACCATTTGTCAAAAATTTTCAAAAATTACAAATTCTACAAAAACGGTACAAAATAGAGCGTTAGTTCAAGAGACAAATTTTCTCTAGAATTTTAAGGTGAATTCAAAAATGTAATAATGTACCGGGTGTTTTATTTAAAATAGGAGTTAATAAAAAAATAGAAAAAAAAACAAAAGAAACCCACTTTAGAAGTATTCAACTGGAAAATCACCTATTTCACATCAATACAAATTAAAAATGTAGTAAAAATGTAAAGTTTAAAAAAATCGTTAGAGCCGTTTTTGAAAAAATCGAAAAAACTGAAAAATCACAAGAGTAAACACCTACTTCCGGTTATGCGATTTTCTTCAAAAGCTTGCTGTCTCATCTACCTACATAGTACACAAAACTTATATATGAAGTTTCAACGTCATACCTCTTTTCGTTTTTGAGATATTCTGTTCACAGACAGACAGACACACACACAGACAGACCAATAAAAAAAATATGTTTTTTGGGTTCAGGGGACTCTAAAACGTGAAGATCTGTTGAAAACTCAATTTCGAATTTTTGGGGTGAATCCAATACTTCCTTTATTGTAAAAGGAAGTAAAAATTAGCACTAAGGTTCTAAGGTAGGTGTAGGTAAAGGCTCAAGGTAATTTCAATTCCCCCGACTGGGGGCGGGGGCTGCTATAGGGACCTTGCGTCCCTCGTCAGCCAAGAACGGGCGAAACGTTGAGTTCTTCGACCTCAATAATGACACAGTCCAATCCCGAAAGTCGTTTTTTACTTAGACATTTGACGCTTGTCATTTCTGACTGTTCACGTACCATACTAACTCATAATTCCCACCAGGCTACTATGTACTCCAAAATATGCCTTGCATCCCAGTTATTAAAAAACAGTGATATATTAGTTAAAGACATAAATAGTATTTAACGGTGTTAGTTCGATATTGAGCATATAACGGGCGGCCATAAATTTTACGAGCCAGGCCGATTAAACCGAGGTTAATAAATTATCTGAGTCAGTTATATGTAGGTAATATCGGCCGTATGTTGTTTAACAGTTTTCGTAATATCTACATGGTCGCAAATTTTAAGATTATGCGATTTTAGTATAAGTATAAATGAAACCTACTAGTTACCTGAATCCCGCACGTAATTTGGTAGTGTAGGAACGGATGTGTATACCGCTGGCCAATTAAGAAGGGTACTCAGCCCTATCTCGAAAAGTAAAGACTTGGGGTAAAAAAATTCACGACTAAGCGGCCAAGAGAAAATGCTGAAAATTATTTTTAAGTTTCTAGAATGGCTGCCAGTGGGCGTAATCGCATTCTTGAATTTTAAATCGCGTTTTTTGAGAAATATTCTTATATTACAGATAGCTAAAATGGATACCGTTTTAAAGCTGAGATAAATTCTATTCTTTCGTGTTAAATGTGTTTTGCTCTATCTCTTAAGGGAAAGTGGTGGGGGGTGTCCAAACATTTTCGGAAAGAAATGTCAATAACTTCAAAATGGCTGAACGGATTTTGTCAAACTTGGAGTCGTTGAAAAGGGCTTTTCTTAGGCTATCAACGCTGCCTTGAGCGGTTTGAGTTAGATTGCTTGTGTCGCCGCTAGAGGGCGTTTTGCGACAACACTACAAATGAAATGGATTTTCTCAAAAAAATTAAATGCAACGATATCACTTTTATTGCAACAAAAGATGGCCAAATAAGGGTCTAACACGCTAGTGAAAACCGCATTTCGATATTTGTTTCCTAACCTAAAATATCAGTAAAAGAAATTAAAACTCGAATAATGTTGCATTTTTGGGAATATTTTCAGTATACCTGCCATTATTAAATCCTAATTATCGTTCTTACCAAAATATATATAAATTTACTGTTAAAATACCAACATTATATTTAAAATGTCAATAAAAATTAATACTCATTCAATATGATTGACATTTCCCCTCAGATAATATAAACCAATCCCATCAATCAATTTTCAAAATTTGAACCAATCAGAGTCGAATACAGCGAATATTATGCACCAGTGCAATAACCGGGTATTTGCACAAGTGCAATATTGAGTATTTGCGGAAAGAAAAGCAAACCAGCTAGGTACACAAGAAATTTCAGAAAAAAAACTGAAAACTCTTTAAAAATTAATAGTGTGGTATACAAAGGATGACATTTCTTCGAGGAATAGTCTTGCAATATTCCCCGCGTGCATTCTGTATAATTTGAGTATTTCTCTCGAACGCTTCGCGGGTGGCCATAAATATCTGATATCACATTACCTTTGGAATCAACACTGCTTTATTAAAGTGATGAATCCAACTAAACTAAATGTCATTAATGTCATCACAACTAAAATTCCTATCTGTCAAAAATTACTACAGATTGCAATAAGTATTGAAGTTAGAACAGGAGATTTTTATAATCGAGTAGTAGGCTAAACTGCAGAATCTGGGACACATTCCCCTCCTCTTATTTGCATTTTATTACATTGTAACGTTTCACTCCAAATTAAGCGCGATCAAAGTTAATTTAAAATTAATAGCGCTTAATTTTCGTCTAGGCCAACAATGAACGTTACAACAATGGAAATTTTTCAAAGCGCTCGAACTGGCAAGATTAGCGCTAGCCCCTCGATCGACGCGAGCGGTACGGAGAACCGATTCTCCGCGCAGTCCTTCCTTAATAATCGAGAAGTCCCGAGAGCCGATCGCCCCGTTTAAAACAAAATTCGAGCAGCGTACTCGAGGAGATCGTCACCAGAAACTAACCCGGCTTCCAGCCGCCTTCAGCGGCTTCGGCCGCGGAAGATTCCGCGTCTCCGACACCAGAAACCGACATGTAGAATTCGAAATATTAACTCGATTTTCCCCAGGTACCTGCCTATATAAACGTATTTCTGGACTCGGACTGCGTTTATTAGGATTTATTCGTAAATTGAAAACAATAAATTTATTATACACAAATCTGGGAATCGGATTGTGTTAAGTTTTGTTCCTACAATTCCGTAAAATTTGTCACGAGCGTTCGCATGCGAATTAAGCTTATATTTGGGCTATCGAAATAACTTAATTTCGTAGACGAGCAATCCAGGTAAACTTACGGAACGAATAAGCCCCAATTGAACTTGGCTGGGATATCGGCGAGTTTAAATTGAGTTTATTCTGTAGGAATAAAGCTAACATTCAAATACAACATCCACGAACGTTGAAATAGTAATAAATTCAAATTCAGTAAAGCCACAAAACACCTGTCAGAATACAATTAACGTTGCATATACTTCAGAGTACTTTAAAGCAAACTTCATTTGCATTAAATATTTGCAAAATTTAGAATCAGTTCACTTTTCCTGTGAAAGATAGTAAACCGTTGTACAAATTCGATACTTACCCTGTGATAGCTTATATTATAGCGGCCTTCACACTCGCCGTTCTATAAGATAACCTCGAAAGGAATTTTGACTCACGGTTAAAGGTCGACTGCACTCTTAACATATCACTGGGAGTTGCACGTGTACAGATGTGTATTTAATTTAAACAAACTATAGTTCCGATCCAGTCACTTCATAATTAAAATAAATCAGAATTTTCCTTTTGTTTACACCGACACGCATTGACATATTTAATTTTTATTTTGGTTTCCAGTTGTACCAACTTGATCCCGCAGGCCTTATACGTCGAAGCTCACGGGCATACATCGGTGCACACGAGGTGGCCTACCGTCTCCGAAAACCAGGACGAAAAATCAAATATAATTAAACTGTAACTTTATACGAAGAACACATTCATTTTATTTTAGTTTTGTACATGAGTAGGCAATAAATGTATATAGTAGTCAAACCTGTTTCTTTAAATCAGTCTAAGTGTGAGTAGTCAGTACCTGGACCCAATACAAGGGCTACCATTCTTAAAAGGGCATAATTGATAATGCTACAGGGGCACTTTCCAAATTAAATATAAACTTGAGATTATTACGAAGCCCCGGTTAGCGTTGCAACATTTCATACCAATATTTATTATAATTGAAATATGTATAATGCTAACCAACATTTATAAGTAGCGAATTCCATGGCTATCGGGATCTCAGATGTTTATGGCCACCCGGTACAATAAGTACATCAATAAATTTATTTGACAAATAAAGTTTTTAATATTAAATTCCATCATTCTTAAAGTTACAATAATAAGCTATTTACATAGCAGAGAATAAGTACTTTAACATATATAAAGAAGTACATTTTTTTAATAAAAAATCCAACTAATCAAACATACAGCACAAAAAACTATAGTAAGTATATAGAATAGAATAGAATTTATTTTCCTTCTTTTTAAGATTAAGTCCATTTCTATAAATAAATATACAAATTTCTGTTGAATATAGTGAATATGATCAAAAATAATTTTCATCTAGTATGGCTATGGAATAGTTCCTAATTTATGAATGTAACTACGTTTATACTTAAATGTTAAACTTGTCATTTGATTTTAAGTGACTTATGGTTGCATACATGAATTAGAAACTATTCTGTAACCGTACTAGATGAAACTAATTTTTACACTTATCATATTTTCATTATATCCATAGGGCAAGGTGTCGAACAAACCTTCAACCTGTTTATGTTTATTGTAGTGAAATCAATATTCTTTGCACTCAAGGACTGAAATTATGTCGTAAGCATGAGTGCGCACCATCTTTCTATCTGATTCGACAAAGGCTGAATCAGTATTATAAACATTTTTTCATCAACTCAACATTAATTTTTGTTTGTAATTTAGAGTAATGCCCTTCATTTTGAAGTCTTCCCTATTTTTAGTAGGTAGAATGTACTTTATATAAATAATTCTTTGAGCCACTGCTTACAAAATCTGTAATTTTACTACCCGGACCATATTCAGCCGTTTCATCAGTCATATCTTAATATATATAAGGAAAAGTCCTGACTCACTCACTCACTGACTCATCAATGCCCAGCCCAAACCCTTGGACCTAGAAATCTGAAATTTTGCACAGAGGTTTCCTTTATGATGTATACAAGGAATAAGGAAGGATATTTCGAAATTCAATCCCTAAAGGTATAAAATGGGTGTTCCAATTTTGTATGGAAAAGTAATATTAAATAGACATTTTGACTTGAAACTTCATAGGAGTACTCCTAAAAACAATGTTACGGTATTAAAATAGCTTAGCGACACCCACACGAGGTGAGTATCGCCCAACTGGTTGAGTCCGGGAAAGGATGGCACGCTCGCCCTTAGATTCGTTAAAACAGGCTAAAGGCCTCGGCCCTCAGGGAGTTGGGCGTGGTTCAAACGGTACGTCACTGGGCAAGCGTGGCGTGGCATAAACGGGGTAAATCAAAAATGAGAGGGCGCCACCAAGTCTATCTTTAATTGTACTCGTGTAACTGAACCTGGACGGTTAGACGAGACGAAGAGTACACTGGGTACTACTTCATGAAGGTACTCGAGGGGTATCGAGCTCAGGTTACAAATTCGAGAAATAGATACTTGGATTACTCATTCGGGTCTGTAAAGCCACTGCGGGGGGGGGGGGGGGCTGTCAAACCTACCTGCACACTCCAATGCTCAAATTCCGTCGTACATTGATCTTGACACTAGCTGTTAATTCTGGAAAAAGCATGCAGAAGCCATATTCAATAATAAACCTCGTAAAAACATAGGCATCTATTGACTGAAGGATACAGCACAAACCCCTAATGGCAACGATTACGTCGCCTTGATTACACGCAGGGCTTAGTCTAATGCCCCCAGCTGGAGATAGCGCGCTAATACTAACGCACACATAATTAACAAAATGGCCAATGCCAATACAGTAGGTTCAGGTGACCCGTTAAACGATCTGCCGAAAGTTACTGACTCAACGTGTATACTACAGAGGGTCGAGACCCATTACTTTACTGCGGCAGTGTCGTGGGGTGAAGCCAAGCACAGAATAAATGGTTAATTATCGGTAAGGTGCCCAAAGCACAAAGATTGGCAGAAAAGTATATATAGCTTAACTGGTCGTACCCAAAGCAAAGGTTCAAATATTACAAACACAAACGGTCGGGGCGCATAGATTTTCCACACAGAGATATTAGTTCATTGCCGGTCAGGTACAAGCAAAATTTGATTGCAAGTAAACAACGATCAAAGTCCTTCGTTCACAAACGCAACTTCGCGTAATTACGTCACACACTGAACAGCTGACTGATTTCGCATACAGCTGATCCGTTATTCACAAAAGCAAACTCCCTTGATAAATTGCCGCGCCCAGAGCACCATTTAATTTACTTCTATAAGGATGGTAGAAATACATGGATTTACAGGCAGTTTTAATGCAAATTTGGGTCAACACCCGAGCAAGCGTTAGCGGTGATTCACAGACGGGCACGCCGTGGTTTACAACGATGACGGTTCAATTATCAGCAACATGCCCAGCGATTGATTAAACGCGCCACTGGCGATCCGAAATGCGTCGATTCAGTTAGTTAGCCTGCTC
Organism: Agriotes lineatus; assembly: GCA_940337035.1. Lineage (NCBI taxonomy): Eukaryota > Metazoa > Arthropoda > Insecta > Coleoptera > Elateridae > Agriotes > Agriotes lineatus. Next base: position 27,656,109 of record OW679201.1, on the reverse strand, counting down.
GTGGGCTGCATGCAAGCTAATTCAGTACTCTGCGGCGACAAGTTATGACACATCGGTGATTACACACACAAACTAATAAGTTCTGTCCGAACGCAAAATGGTTACTATTTTACATAACATTTACAAATGGTACCTGTGTTTGGACGTCGTCTGAGCGGTAAGGTGCGGCACATTAGCAACGCCCTGAGTTGGCTGCGGGGCTGTGATACGAGAGCATTTCCTTGGCACAACCAATCCGCCGAATGATGGCGTTTTTTTCTACAACTTGGTCACCCACATGTAACCGGGTATAACGATGAGATTAAGGGCGGGCTGCACGTCCTGCTGGCAAATCCCCAAAGGTAACGGGAATTAAAGATCGCGTTTGCACGACATTGCGAGACGTAACCCTTCAGAAGCACCAAAAAAGGGACACCTCAAACACGTGCGACACACACAAGAGCTCACTGCCAACCACCTCTCTGCTTACAGAAACATGCGAACGTCTATCGGCCGCGTAAGCACGCGGTCCTTCGGCCAATCAAGAGGCGCAAGCTACGGCGGAAAAATCTGGATTTAGCGCGCCAGCGGTGATAGAGCGTGGCCCAAAAGAAACGAAGCGGAGCAGCCGCGTCGGTATACAGGGTAATCAGAATCAAATGAGCAAGGAATGAGCTTGCGCTTGTGAGTTTTTGTGATGAAAGTTAAAAAAATGTTGGAATCAGATTTGAAGTACAGATAGGCTGTACAGGCAGCTTAGATAGTCAGCTAGGTAGCTGAAAGCTGCAAAATGGCTTAACAACAAATAATCAAACACGTATTTCGTGATTATCCAAAAAGCAACCCCTTAGGGGGTAAAATGGGATAAATAAGCCTAAAAATCTATATGAGTGTCTTTATAGAGGTTTTTAGGGACGTTGATTGCAAAAATGGCATTTATTTTTAAGTCCAAGACGGTGGACATGACATAAAATTAAAACTCTATAGTGGTGAAATGGGGTTTGTATTGGGAAACAATATTAAGCACTTTCTTAGGTAGGTTTCCTGCACGAGCGAAGACGCAGGCAAAAGCTAGTCTCCTATAAAGCCTCCTCCCTGTGGAGTCCATTTTCCAGTTTTTTTTCTAAAAATAATGCAATCTGTACCAATACATAAAGTAGGTATTTCCAACCAATTCTTCTAAACATTACAACTCTAATCTAGGATTAGCCATAGTGTACCCAGCTATTGCTACATTTACTTTTCTTAATGGCTCTCATCCTCAGGGTTGCTCCCATTTACTACTATAACTTCAGCGTCCGTCATGATTAAAAAATCATAAGCGTTAAAAATAATTGATGCTTTAATTTTTGTGTTGACCAAACTTGTGCCACAACAAATTTAAATTTAATTTTGCTAGTTATCAGAGCCCTGGGTTTATACTAATTGTATTCTTATCTAGTCTAGTTCCCCCTTAGGTTATTAATTTTTTTAAGCTCAAATTGGAGAAATACGTTCACTCAAATATATATTCGATTAGGTAAAACACCAGATAATTACCAAAACAAATATAATGTTTTTAGTTAGTTACAATTATTAATTAAAAATAAATCTGAGTTGTACATTATTTAAAATTAACATGTTCTTCTGGAACGGTGTCTGGTTTCGTGGGTCGAGCTGCAGCCCAATGCACCGGCGAGTGTTGCGGGTCCCTATTGGTAGTCCGCCTGTACGCACGCCGATTCTTCGGGAAATGGGCTGAGTGAGTCGTTTGTTCCTGCAAACTTGACCTTCCACTCAGCAGTAATTTTAAGCTGTAATTTTCCGGTGAATTTAGCGATTTTAAGGGTTACCTGGGGCGGGCGTAAGTGCCTTAATCCTGGTGCAGAGGTTGCTTGTACCTTCGGCGTCGTTCTTGGAGCGAACGCGGTGTCAACTCCTGCAGATGAAATTCATTCGCCTTGAGCCGGAAAATGATGTTGACATTCCCCCGGTAGGAAATTTGCGGACTGCGGAATCGAACGCCTTTAAATTACCAAAAAGGGGCCCTGCATGTGAGTTTATGGCGGCTACAGGACTCTAGCCGCTCACAAGCGGGGTAGAGGCTGCGATTCCTACAGGGTACAGGTTTAATTATTAGTAAAATGAAGTTATGAGGAGTATTTCATCTCTCGGGGGGGGGGGGGGGGGGGCGGGATTTGCGTTTAAAAATTAGGCGGTCGGAAATCACTTTTAAGCAGTAAAGCTCGATTTATAAATTGACGCCCGCCCGTTTGACGTTACCGCTGACGCGGCCGCAAACGTAACGCCGACGTTAAACTGTTTGGTTCAAATGTAACCGTTTATAAAATGACGTACGCAAACGCTAACGCTGCACCGTTACCGTCTGCGGCAAAGTTGGCCAAGATTCAACTTTGGCGTCAACGTCTTGCGTAGACGGATTTACTCGACCAATCACAAGGAGAGAAATTTTGCGCGGGATTATTTGACCTGCTGCGCAATGATCAGAGCAGAGAGATACTCATTATTAAAAGCGTGTTGTTGGATTTGGATGTGTTTGTTGCCGGAGTTTTTTAGTATTATTTATAAAGGGCAGATTCGATCAGATATTCGTCTCTTTATAAGCTTCGGATCCAGTTGTTTATACAAATTATTGAACACTTTTACACTCATCCTTGTGTATCTAAAAAATTGATCATGGCCCTTTTCTTTCATTGGAAGGATTGTAGCTTGATAAAAACCGTCCTTATAGCGTGTTGTGTATATGGGTCGAGTTTTCCATCGTCTCGCCCTACTTGTAGTTGTTCCAACAAAATGGGTTGCACCTAGTATAAGCACACTTGCTGCAGCTAATAGGTAGTTTGCCTCTTGATTGTCCATTCTCATATAATAAATAAAAATGTTGGGTTAGGGCTGCCGATGCTGGTGGCACGTGTGTCGCTTGTCACTTTTATAAATCGAGCTTAAACTTTTGAATGCGCCTGCGTACGTTAAACTATACGGCAATTTATAAAATAGCTCGCCATAGACAACGTCGGCGTTACGTCTGCGGCCGCGTTAGCGTCAAACGGGCGGGCGTCAATTTATAAATCGAGCTTAAGCCCTGCAAGACAGTACAGCGTATTAAGACAGGGTTAAAGCCTCAGGAATTCGATTTTCCAAAAAAGTTCAACAATCAAGGTAAAATTGAATTCTAGCGGAAAATTTGAACTTCTCGGGCTGACAGTACAACACGTCATCTCCCTTGTAGCCTGGTCTGGTAAGGGTTGGAGGCCTATTCCGTTAGACAGTTTTACGGCAGTTAAAACTGTAAGAATTTAATCGCTTCTGAATAATTTTGACATCATCCTTATACTACTTTGTAAGACCCATTTCAGGGAGGAGTGGCTGCGATACCTGTTTTGGCTGCGATAAGCTTTATGAGGTGAACGACCTGCTTGAGGTTCGTCTTTCCGTTGGGCGAGTTGACGGTTCTACCCATACACCTATTCCGGGAAACATCGGGCTACCTATGGGGCTTCACCAAGTGATTTTTTTCTAGTTATTCATGAAATAATCATGCCGAATATCCCACATGCATGTAAACTAGCCTGGATAAATTTTGGCGATTTTCTGTCAAACTGTTTTCATCTGAAGAGATATATCGTAAATTTTCCGCCCCAAAACTCCTCGTGCTACGCACTCAACAGGATTTTTGTTAGAGGGTAAATTTACTTGACAAATTTCTTAGCAAAAGATTCTGACAGAAAACGTCAAAATTTAATCGGCTGTTTTAATGCACTTGGAATATTACTGTTGATAAAAATTCAAATGTAAAAATTTAATCGCGGTTAAAAATATGTGGGAATTTATTTATTTCAAGAGAACACACAGAAATACACATAATAATAAATATAATAAAAATAATAATAATAATAAATGCAGTTGACAGTGTATTCCTAAAAGTCTCCATGTAAGTAAACTATAATGATCAAAACAAATCGGAACAAAATTATTGACAGCGAAAATAACAAATTAAATAATTAAGTATGTACATATATAACTAATATTTTATCTCAAAAACATAGAAAGTTCTTTTTTAAAGATTTTTACATTATTTGTGAAAATGTCGGCATGGGAAATAATATTCTGAGATCTAATCATTCGAATGACAGACGAATAAAATAAGTAATTCGTACTTGCATGCGGGACTAAAAACAAATTAGCCGTTCTCGTGGGATGACGGATTATTTAAAGAAATTAGTGATAATAAATCGATTGAATCATAGTGTGTATGTTTTTGTGTGCTCCACTAAACTACCTTTCTCTGCTGCTTTATAATCACAAATGGAACAACAATAAGGTTTTTCACCTGTATGTGTCCGCAAATGACTAACAAAAAGTTCTTTCCTCTGAATGTGTCTTCATGTGCTTCACTAAAGTACCTTTCTCTGCTGCTTTATAATCGCAAATGAAACAGCAATAAGGTTTTTTACGTGTATGTGCCCTCAAATGGTAATCAAGGAGGTCTTTCCTTATTGCTTTATATTCGCAAATGGAACAGGAATATGGTTTTTCATCTGTATGTGTCCTCAAATGATAAATGAGGTGTTGTTTCCTTGCTGCTTTATATTCGCAAATGGAACAGGAATAAGGTTTTTCACCTGTATGTGTCTTCATGTGCATTACTAAAGCACCTTTCTGTGCTGCTTTATAATCGCAAATTGAACAGGAATAAGGTTTTTCACCTGTATGTGTCCTCATATGTATAACTAAGTTATCCCTCTGTCCTGCTTTATAGGTGCAAAGAGAACATTTATACGGTTTTTCTTCTGTGTGCTTCCGCATGTGCTTCACTAAACTACATTTCTCTGCTGCTTTATAATCACAAATGGAACAGAAATAAGGTTTCTCGACTGTATGTGTCCTCAAATGCTTAACCAAGTTACCTTTCTGTGCTGCTTTATAATCACAAACGGAACATGAATAAGGTTGTTCACCTGTATGTGTCCTCATGTGTTGCACTAAACCACCTTTCTGTGTTGCCTTATAACCGCAAATGGAACATGAATAAGGTTTTTTGCTTTTATGTGTCCTCATATGTTGAACTAAAGTGTGTTTCTCGGTTGATTTGTTTTCACAAATGGAAAATGAGTGAATTATTTTTGCATGAGTCATCATATGTTTCGCGAAATTACTCTCGTCTTCTGCTTTGCATCCACAGACGTCGCAAACTAACCGTTCTTCTAAAATGCTTCCACTTGCTGCAGATGTAGCCAGCAATTCATCTTTTACATCAAGTTCTTCCTCTTTAATATTCAATTCGTGAGAAGCTGTGTTGTCGCAAGTGCTTTCAATGTTTTCTTGTACATTTAAGTAAGCGACTACTTTATTTTCTTCGACTTTCATCTGAGATTTGTGTAAGTTGCTGGCCATTGTACTACACAAATTATTATCAAGCAATTCCTGCTTCAGGTCCATTGTGATAATAAGAATAAAGAGTCCGGATGTATCAAATTCAATATCTGAAAACACAATGTTACACGAAATTAAATTAGGTTATATTGATTTTATTTATTTACAAACTTCCTCAGTTCTATTTTTACTTACATCGAACACTTTGAATAATGAACTAATACAGGGAATAGTCTAGCAGCAACCCTATTGTTAGGCACAGTGTTGCCAGGTCAAAGTTCTAAAAGTCACTAGTTTGCGTTGAAAAAAATCACTAGATTGACAAAAATTTCACTAGATTAATTTAATCGTAAAAAAGCTGGAAATTAAAAAACAAAATATTTAGAATATTTTTATTAGAGTTTTTACAACAATTATAAAAAATAAACAAAAACACGATCAAGATAAAATGTTTAAAAATATAATAAAAAGTATAAATGACTAACAAAGTACGCCTACAATAATTATACAATATTTAATTTAATCATACATTTTGTTATTACGATTTTTTATTATTGCATCCGTAATAACAAAATCATAACACTTTTCTGGAAAAATTATCTTTAATTTTAAAATTTTCATGGTATCGAACAACAATCGCTAAATGTTTGACAGCTGAATTGTTCGTAGACTCGTCAACTAGTAAAGAAAATTCTGTCGTTTTCTGCAACTTCTTAAGTAATATTTCGAAGTTGGTTTTGCCAATTACATTGTTAATTAATGCAATGCATTTGGTTCTGCTACATGACAGTTTGCGAATTTGATCTGATTCTATTCCTAAGCTAACAATAGTTTTGATTAATTCTGTCAAATGATCGGAAGTTGGATTGGTGATGCAGTGTAGCGTTTTACACCACAATATATGTTGGTATAGGTAAATAAATTAAAGAGTGTTGATTTTAAAGTTTTAGATTATATTCACACAATATATACAAATAGCACTTACGAGTGACGTCTGCGTTCTTGGATGGTTAACATGATTCTGTTGATACTCCTTAAAAACTAAGTTGAAATTTTGTAGGCTATTTGCAAGTCCCGTGGGGGTGTCTAAATAGCCAATGAAACGTTCGGTAACTTTGGCGTGGAAAACTAAAATTTTGCGGTTCTCACGAACCAGCGCACTGTCGGCAAATGTTTATTGGGGTTGCAAATACGATAGCCTGTTAGGGTAATAAAGTTATAAACTTAAGAAATCCATTGAACGTGCTTATGAATAAATTTGGCTAAAATACACAAAGCCGTGAGAACATTTGAATTTAACTGAAACGTTGCAAACTAATCGCACAAAAATACATCTATTAATCTTAAAACTAGAGTCCAACAGAAGTGTTAATTGATATATTATGTTCTGCTATAAAAGCAGCAATTCGAATTTGATTCTGTTTTAGAATTTTATCGCTGGTAGTAGTGATTTGAAAAGTTTTCTTTGTTAAGGTGAGTTGCCCTTTTACAAATACAGCTTTTTGTTTATGTATTTTAGAGTTATTATGTCTTTTAGTAGCACCTATACCCCCAAATCTTAAACGTCTAATTGTGTATGTAAGAGTAGAGAGAACAAGATCAAGAGATCGCTCTCCAAGAAGATGGTCTGATCAAATAAAAGAAATCACAAACACCGATATCCAACAAGCTACCCGTAATGCCACCAATAGAGAAAAATGGAAATATATTGTTAAGAAAGCAACAACATGACAGTGAAAATATGCGGTCACGACACTTCTGTCAAGAAGTAAACGACGAAGAAGAAGAAGATACCCCCAAATAATCATTAAAGCAAATTTTACATCTAAAATAATGGTTACCACGCTCGCTGAGCTCTATCCAATTTTTAAAATCTTCCACCTGTTCCCATTCGGGCTTGTATGTTTGGGTGTGGAATTTACGTTTTTTCGAAGTACGTGTATCTTCACTAATGTCTGATGTATCAGAAGGTTCCTTATTTTCAGAAAGGTCCAGATTTTGAGTTCCCTCTATACTTGTGCTTGGCTCTGGAAATGATTTACCTTCATCGAAAAATCCACCTTCCATAGACGGGCCAGATACGTCAGTACTTGCCACTTTTTGGGTACTTGTACTTGGTTCAGGAAAAGATTCTCGGGATTTCTTTTGTGAAAATATATAATTAGTTATAAATTTCATTGACGAACAAACATAACAGTTTTTTTTAAATACAAAAAGAATACTTACATTATTTAAATATACTTGAGTCACAGTGGTCACAAAGCACACTTCGATCTTTGATAATTTTTTTACGTTCGACCGAAAGTAAAACTGCAAATGTGAACAATTCGCTTTGGGAGTTCTATTTATAGCCTCGGGCACTTAGTTTGAACCGGGGAAATATCTATTTTGTGTTAAGTAATTCATGGGATTTACTTACCTTCGCATTTCAAATCTCAGGCTGCCATCTGCCCGTGACAGCAAAAATTAATTTCTAAGATTGGAACAATAATAGTAGGTAGTAATGTGCAACAACGGCGAAAGGGGCGAAGGAATTTTTGCTTTATTATTTGTTTTTTTTATAAAATAGACTAGAAAAAATCACTAGATAACTGTCTTTTGGCAAAAGTTATCACTAAATCACTAGATTGACTAAAAATCACTAGATCTAGTGAAATTTCACTAGACCTGGCAACACTGGTTAGGCAAGGTAATCTTATAGTTTACGTGGCCCAAGCACAGTAAATATACCTACTGTGGTCCAAGCCCATTGAGATAGGAGTAGAGAGGAGACGACATACGCGCATTTTATCTGACAGAAAAACGTCCGTGGTGGGTGGGGCCAAAGCTGCTGACAATATGGCGGATGGTCAGGGCCGTATTGAGAAATTGTTTAATTATTGTGGGTTATGAGTGTTTGTTTTTTAATCGTGGCATTATGATTATCTACCATACAATATGCGTTTTGGTTATTTCATGATCGGATTAAATATTATTACGATAGTGCTCCCATTGCCGGCTAAAATCACCATTACATACAAATTAGAGTTGCTATAATATTATTATATACGGCCCTGTACCATGCTACCTAACCTATGATTTTAGCAAAATTGAAGAAATACTCATCTATGAAACGTTATTCCCGTTGTATTTTTCTTGTCCACCTTACTTATGCTAGGGCAAGTACGCAGAGCACCAGAAGCCATCACTACAATTTATAAAATCGAAATATTCGCACATATAAACTTTTCCCGCGCGTATGACGTAAGGCTGCTAACAATGTGGCCGACCCTTGGACGCTTGTCAACATGCTTTCCTTTCACTGGCGCAACGACTGAGGGCACCACGACCGTGGGCGCCCGAGATCAGCCGCCAATGGAACGCTTTTTTAGAGGAAAGGTTGAACCACGGCGCGTTGCGTGCCTTGACACTTGAGTGACATAACCTAAATAACCTGAAATCCTAAAAAGTAGATGATTTTAATGGGAAATTATTAGCTACAAAATTGTTCACGTAAAAATGGAATATTTTGCCGAGGAAGAATTGGTTCTAAAGGTAAGTAGAATTAGATCATTGAAAAAACTGAATGTAAATTGTAAATGTTTATAACACTTCCAGGAGTTGTTAAAACCTTTGTATACGGAACTATCATCAGATTCTGAATCCGCAACGTCATTTGATAGCCTATCAGATGATGAAATTGCAGTGAGGAGGAAAAAAGTGAAAATAGAAGAATATGTGGAACGTGTTGTTCCCAGATATTCAGACAACGAATTTAAAGTGCATTTCCGAATAAACAGGCGTACAGCTTACAAAGCAGTAGGTATGTAAGAATGTTAATGAGGTACTAAGAATGTGTGAATATAATGACGTAATTATAGGAAAGTTACAAAATTCCCAATACGTTCCTGCTCATAAAGATGGACGAGAAAAAATAACAGCTGAGAAAGCTTTTCTTTTAAGTGTGTGGTATTTAAGTAACCAAGAAACATTTCGACAAGTTGCAGACAGGTTCAATGTAACTTTAAGTTCAGCCCATCGATGTTTACAGAGAGTGTTGAAATTTTTACTTTCAATTAAAGCTGCTGTTATTAAATGGCCAACAGATGCTGAACTTAACAACATTAAAGAAGGATTTCGTCGTAAGAAAGGCATTGAAGGTGTTATAGGAGTTATTGACGGTAGTCATGTAGAAATACCGAAACCAAAAGAAAATCAAATAGCTTACATTAATAGAAAAGGCTATCACAGCCTATTGCTACAACTAATTGTCGATAATAACAAAAAAATTTTAGATGTATATTGTGGAGAACCAGGTTCTATGCACGATGCTAGACTTCTACGCAAATCTGGCATATATGCAACAGTTTACAATAACCCAAATTTTATGGGAGATAATTTTATACTTGGGGATACAGCTTACCCAAATTTATCATGGCTTGTCACTCCATTTAAAGACAATGGGCAACTTACAGACAATCAACGCGAGTTTAACTACAAAATTTCTGCAACAAGGGTAGTGGTGGAACATTCATTAGGCTTACTGAAAGGGAGATTCAGGAGATTGCGCAAACTGGACAATATAAATAAAATAACCTGTAGTAAATTAATAATGGGAGCCTGCATACTTCATAATATATGATTGTATTAGTGAACGAAATTTTATAGAGACAGAAGCACATGACTTTAATCAACCAGAACAACTGCCGTATGTTTTGAATAATTTGGATGTTAATATTGGTGAACCTCAGCAATTGAATAGACAACAACAGCTTTTTAATCACATGTATAACTAAAAGAAAGTATACATTTTTAGATAAGTGTAAAATATCAACAAGTATAATGCTGTATCAGTTTATTTCAAATAAAGTATTGAACAAATGTTTATGAAAATTTCTTGACAACTTAAAAATAACTTATTTCAAATAATGCATCGAACAAAAAATTATAAGTCTCTTGACAACTTAAAAATAACAACTTATTGCAAATAAAGTATTGAATAAAGGTTTATAACAGTCTCTCGACAACTTAAAAATAACAACGCTAATATAAATGTGTAGGTATGTGAATCTACTTCTATGTATAATGTTACTGCTTTGACTGTAAGTATCTTTCAAGCAGTGCTAACTTCCGATTTTCTATTTCAATTTTTTCACGCTCCAGATTGACTCTCTCCTCATGGCGTTTTTGTTTTTGTACCGATTCTCGTTGTTTGAATTGCAAAAATTCCCGTTTTGCCTTCCTTTCACTATACCTAGTAGGATTAGTTGGAGTTTCACTTAGGCTTTCTTCTGATGTAGAACAGCTTGCAACTGCAGGTGGTATTGGTGATTGAGATGTGCCTGGTTCTGCAGTATTCAAATTGCCTGAATTTTTAACAAGCAGATAAGAATGTGTTAGATTATTGAGAACTGAAATAAATATACTTACTTGTATCACTAGAATTTAAAGCATGGTTGCACGAATTGGTTGGGTTTGTACCCAAGACTTCATCCATTAATTCGAAAAACTGAAATCTTGTTGGGCCACGTCCAGTGCGGCGCTTGTTGTCCTTTGCTTTTCGGTAGCTTTTTACAAGACTGTTCCATTTATTTTGAATCATGGTGGCATTAACCGCGAACTTTAAACTTAATAAATCATTGGCGATATTTTCAAACACCTGTTTTCTCTTTCGTGGATGATTCAAGTCTTCAATATGAGTGCTCATAGATTTGATTAGCTCCACTACTTCGTTATACTGCCAAATGTGGATGCTTGCAGCATTGTTGCCTTCTTCAACAACAGGAACATTTTCCTCATATGGTTCATTGTTATCTTCATTTTTAGCATGACGCAGTAACACATTTAGGTATTCTTCATCTGAAACATTCAAAAGGATATATATCATAATTTCCAGTGCCTTAGTAATTATTATCCTAGTAGGTAATTAAGTAGATATTTACCTTCGTTTGCTCGGTCAAAATCTTCTTGATTTACAAGTAATTTGTACGTCTTATCTTCCTCAGGGTCATAAATTGATAATTCCATTCTTAAGTTATTTACTTGCAAAATGTCCCGGCAAGTATACGTTACACAACTAACCTCACTTTTTCAAGGTTGGGCTTGAAACCCAAACAGTTTCGGTCGTCTTCGAGGGGAAAGGGGATGGTAGACCTTGACGGCTCGTGGCTTCGCGTCCACACTGAAAGGAACGTTCAGCGTTAAACGCCACAGCAGCTATGAGCTGCTACCGCGGTTGAAAGGAAAGCAACAATCGTATGTCGTCTCCCCTCTACTCCTATCTCAATGTCCAAGCCCGAACAGCTGGCCGGTGCGGTGGTCGCCCGATGATCAAATCGCAGCAGTTTAGCCAACCTCAGTGTTGCCAACTCTTCGCAAGTTGTATTCGCTAAATTGGTACTAAAAGTCTCCATTTTCAGACCAAAAGTCACCATATACGAAATACGCACATTAGAAAATCAAGTATTTATTTTTTACAAAAAATAAATAAATACGTAAACTGCTTATGAATATAAAAATAAAAACTTACCTATTTATTTCCGGAAAAAAACAATTTAACGTTCTAATTCTTCGTACCAAGTGACTACAATTGACAATGACAAATTGTGCAATTTGCATACATTGCAAACTGTCAGAGTAAAGATAAAGCTCCTTCAGTTTTTAATTTAAAATCTCCGGCGTCATGGGCGCAATTATGACCCTCTGGTCACGCACGAAATACAAATAAATGTGAAGTAAACATAATGTAATTTCAAGCGTTAATCATACCAGTATAACCTCACGTATTTGCAAATAATATTTTGAAATTCTTTCGTATAAAAAAATTGTTGAGGATTAATGTAATGTGTAGCTTTATTAAAAATAGTGAAATTAATAAACTTTAACAATTTTTTAAAATTACGATTAATACCCTAACATTTCAAACTAATAGTTATTTATTAGACGAGTGTGGAATGTTACACATTAGTTACGCAAGAAATATTAGCCACGAGCCCGTTAGGTCGAGTGGTTAATTGTCTTAAGTGACTAATGTGTAATTCCACAGGAGTTTAATACAAAATTTTATCCAACACCTCCATATGTTGTTCATGTAGGTAATTATTTTGAAAATTTATTTGAAAAATAAACGGGGCTGCGCGCGTTATTCCGCGGTCTACCCTATTCAATTTACCACCATTTTTAGGCCTATTACGTTGGGCCATTCCGTTCTGTTACACACCCCGCCCCTGCCACCCCCTGCCATCCACCTGACCAAAGAAGGGGGCCCTCGGGGCTTTACTCCTCTCCAAGGGGGTCTTGGAACTCCTTCCCACTCCAAAGGGGTTTTCTGGGCTCCGCCCCTCTGCAAGAAGTCCGTCGGGGCTCCGCCCCACTCAAAGGAAAGGTGGAGTTCCGCCCTCTCCAAGGGGGCCCTCGGGTCTCCGCTCCACTTCAAGGAAGTCGTCGGGGCTCCGCCCCACTCTAATGGGGTCCTCGAGGTTCCGCCCCTTTTCAAGGGGCCTTCGGGGCTCCGCCCCACTTCAAGGGCGCCTCAGGGCTCCGCCCCACTCCAATAGAGCCCTCGGGGCTCCGCCCCACTCTAAGAGGACCCTCGGGGCTCCGCCCCTCTCCAAGGAGGCTCTCGGGGTTTCAAATATCAATTTGAATAATAGTGTTAAATCTAATTTTGTTATTCATGGTATCTTTCTACATTCTCACACTAGTGACTTTTTGAATATTCTCTCACTAGTGAGTAATATATCACATTACTTATGCAAAATCAACAGAATAATAGTGTTATTATATGGAGGTGTTGGATAATAGTTATTTACTATACAAGTGGGATAACAGTATCATTAATATACGTGTGTGTAAGTTACAAACGAGTGCGTAGCACGAGTTATGTAAGCACACAAGTATATTAATAATGCATTGTACAAAATTTTATCTACGGCTGCCTAAAATTGAGAAAAGTGCATTAAGAGAAATGTCAGATCTGTCATTTTCAAAACTATTTTAGTAGGCAAATGTCATTATGTCATTCATTTGACACTATTTCAGTTACGTAATGAAGTCATTACACAACTCAGTTGCGTAATGAAACCATTACATAACTGAGTGGTGTAATGAGCTTCATTACCTAACTGAAATAGTGTCAAATGAGTGACGTAATGCGTTAGTTATCCCACTGGAGTAGATAAAATATATTAAAAACGCTAGAAAAGTCGCTAATCGCAAAGTCCTATTTTTTCTAGCTAAACCACTTATTAAATACCCTAGATTTAGCGACTTTTCGCTGTTGTTGGCAACACTGGCCAACCTTTTAAAATATAAATTCCGTATCATGAAGTTCAAATTTCGGTACCAGTAGTTGTTCTTATCGCAAGTACACAAAAAAACTCTGAGGAAAATATTCGTATAATATAAAATATCTTCATTTTTACTTCCTTTTACGATAAAGGAAGTATTGGATTCACCCCAAAAATTCGAAATTGAGTTTTCAACAGATCTTCACGTTTTAGAGTCCCCTGATCCCAAAAAACATATTTTTTTTCATTGGTCTGTGTGTCTGTGAACAGAATATCTCAAAAACGAAAAGAAGTATGGCATTGAAACTTTATATATAAGTTTTATGTACTATGTAGATGAGACAGCAAGCTTTTGAAGAAAATCGCATAACCGGAAGTAGGTGTTTACTCTTGTGATTTTTTAATTTTTTTCGATTTTTTTATATTTTTATTACATTTTTAATGTGTATTGATGTGAGATAGGTGATTTTCCAATTGAATACTTCTAAAATGGGTTTCTTTTGTTTTTTTTCTATTTTTTTTATTAACTCCTATTTTAAATACAACACCCGGTATATTATTACATTTTTTAATTCAGCTTAAAATTTTAGAAAAAAAATTGGCTCTTCAACTAACTCTATTTTGTACCGTTTTTGTAGAATTTGCAATTTTTGAAAATTTTTGACAAATGCTTAGAAATTAAAAATCAAATTTTTGGCTAATTATAAGATCACTGTAAAAGGAAGTTGTGTGAGTGTATCACACCAGATTTTTAAAAATACAATTTGGAATGCCAGTCTAATAAGGCCGATTTCATAATCAATTTTAAATCTAATTTTAACTAAAGTAATGTTGAGTGTGCATGATCATTGATTAATTAATGGCATGATCCAATATGTAGCACATGTAGCTGTGCAAATCTAATGTCACTTTAGTTAAATGAAGCTTTAAAGATTATGAAATCAGCCCTAACACTTGTAAAACATGAAACCAGTACAAAATTTATTTTATATGTTATGTATGTACGAGTACGAGCACCAATTTAAGTGGGTAATACTTAAAATCCAGTTTTAAGAGCAAACATGAAAGCATTTTATCCAGAAAATAATTATGTCTATACAACTTAATCTACATACTAAGTACGCTAATACCATTTTCATGCTTTATTTCTGCCATTTCTACATCAAATTCATCGTCAGTCAGATGGTTAACTACATTCATCACCATTTTTGCCATACAATGGGATCGAACAGTATATTTTTGGACGTAATTTTTGAAGTGGTGACATTCTCAAAATTACTAATTTAAAAGTAGCCCTTATCGACATATGCATTAAGGTATAGAATATGGAAGATCAAATTTTTCGTCGTTCCATAACGTTCTTCCATACCTAAATCTAAAACGGTTTTATTAACTATTTAGATGAATTTGAAATCTAAAGTACGAAGTGTCATGCCGAAACGTGATGCATTATAGGCAAAGTAGTCGAAGAAACCAAGGGTTTCTTCGACTGCTTCGAATATGGGGAAGTGGCGATGCCATTTAGGTATTATCAAAGAACATATTATATGCTCTTTGGTATTATTCTAAATGGCAATGGTAATGAGGCGTCAGCTATCAGCTGTCATTTAGTCAATTTTACATATCTCTATTCCCTATTTGGAATAAAGGTAGGTACGACATCCTTCTACACAGTATTTTTTCAAACACTCCTTGCTTAGTAAATAGCCATTTCCGGTTTCAGTGGTTAATATATTTATAGATTTTGTTTTCAAACAATTAACTTGATTAAATACCCATGAATACCAACGTCCATGCTTGCATTTGAATGGCGCCACAACACATTTTTAAAGCAAATATGGCTACATATTTGTTTAAACACCAGCGTTCTACTCTCGCTTACTAACAAATTTTAAATATACCCAATTTTTCTAACTACAATAACAATATTTATTATGTGTACTTGCTTTTGATGTGTGGTTATGTGCATTTTTCGAGCACAGTCTGAAGCTCTGAAGGGTTTCCTCGTATTGTACTAGTAATGTTTTTATAATATTGATCCATGTTACATCTTATTTACAAAACTGTTATTCAAAGGAAGTCCTGCTTAATATTGCTTATTTACCAGTGATCCCCAACTATTCTTAAGGGGTTCCCCTTTATGACTTGTTTATGTAGTATTAATACATCATATTTATTGTTTTATTTAATTTATTTATATTTTTGTCCATATATACATAAGTACTTCAAATACGCCACATAAAAATGAAAGAAAATATTCAAGGGTAATACCACAAGCAGTGGATATATTTTTGACAAATATTTTGTCGTTTCCATGTAAATTATTGCGTTTAAATTTCACGATACAAAATCACATCAAAAATGTCACGAGCCGAAGGCGAGTGACATTTAAATGTGATTTTGTTGAGTGAAATTTGCAATAATTTCTATGGAAATGGCAAAATATTAAAAAAATATATATCCACTTCGAGTGGTATTTGGGACGACTATTTAACAATATTAATACATAGTGATTAACTTTATTGAAAAATAATCCAACAATTAATATAATTATTCATTCTCAATTAAATTCAGCGGAATACTTCCAAAACATAGCATTTTAAAAATTTTAAAACAAGCCACACAGTTTGTTGGGGTCAAGGGCGTAGCCAAGATTTTATTTTGGGGGGTGCCGAACCAGCGGGAAAGGTTTATAAGGATGTAACAGATAGTAACTAAATCCAAATTCATTAAGATAAAATAAACGAGCAAGAGACAAAATAACAAAAAAAGTGAGTTTTATTATTGCAGCAACACTGAGGTTTATTAAGCAGGTTAAAGAAGCCTCTGTTAGTCATTGTTAAAAACGTAATTTGATGAGATTTTCGGGGGGTGCTGGAGCACCTTCAGCACAACCCCTGGCTACGCCCTTGGTTGGGGTTTAGTGTTACGTAACCTAGCGATATCACTAAGGACAGAACATCGTTGCTAAGCGATACTTCGCAACAAGGCTATTTATTTTTTGAGTACGTACAATGTTTTGTGAATATTTTGCATGGTGCTCAATATTCAGTGATATACTGCTGTTATTGGTTAAAAAAAGCAAATGTCTGCAATGTGATTGGCTTATATGTTATAGTATTGAATAGTCTGTAGAATTCCCATACAGTTTTGCGTTTGGAAGGAGTAAGTAAAACTTGCGGCGGTCGTGTAGTCAAATTTCCGCACATTTTATGTACAGACAAGGGTTCAGTCCGTAGGCTAAACCGTATATTTTGTTTAATGTCTGTACATATACGGAAAATCCAGTAGAGCAGTTTGAACTAATATACTATTTAGAGTTAGTAATATAGAAGGTATGCTCCATGATGAGACAGTATAGTGCCGGCTTTAAAAGCTTCAACTTGTAATAAACAGTACTAATAACTTAACAATTACAAGTCGTTTTATCGTACAAGACGAGAAAAAGGTGAGTACTACCTTTCTAATGGTTATTGCTAAATGCTACGTAACATTCTTTATGGTATTTTGAATCGTAAACACCTGTTTACTGAACTCTGTTGTTAGGGGTATAACAAGCACCCTTTCGCTCGCTCGTTAAAGTGGAAGTGCAAATAGCGAAGTTCTAGGGAAACAATTAGTAAAAAGAATTATAACTAAAATGGTGTTTGCACTTATAAGCTTCAGGTTATTATTTTTGCAGTGAGGTTATGTTTCGTGTTGACATTTCATTATTTCAAATTCTAGTTTTGCTATTATAAACTTCAAATGTAAATTTCTAATTTGGTTTTAACTAGGTATTGCACTGGGGATAATTTCTGCTTATAACAGCCAGAACTACAATTTCAAATATACTGGCCGCCATAAGTAAATGAACACCCAGTAAACGTTGGCAAATTTGAATGAAATTTTCAGAAAAGATGTATTTTATTCGTACTAAGAAACGATGAAAATTACAGCAAGATACAACTATTGCAACAATTTTCAAACACTAATATTGCGTTGATCCTCCTGCGTTTCTTACACATTCAGCTAGTCTATTAGACATGGGTACTTGAAATAAGCGAATCAATAGTAGTTTGTTGTATCGAATCCCAAACTTCTAAAATCCGTTGTTGGAGAACATCTAGACTGTTTGGGGGTGGTTGTAAATCATTTATCATGCGTCCTAGCATATCCCACACATGTTCGCAGGGTGATAAGTCTGGCGAAAGAGAAAGCCATGGAAGACGATGAACATTAGCAATTTCCAGAAACTCTGTAGTAACCCTAGCGGTATGTGGCCACGCATTATCTTGCTGAAAAATGGGATTTACTAGTTGCTGAAGATATGGAACTAACACTGGTTCCAGCACGTTATTGATGTAACCAATTGCATTTAGACTAACCAAACTCTCAACTACGTTTTATAATGACAACTAAGTAAATAATGTTAACATAAAAACAAAAAGAGTTTTTATTTTATTACCTCGTGGTAATTTGATCAATTGATTGTATCTTGCTGAAATTTTGATCGTTTCTTAGTACGAATAAAATACATATTTTCTGAAAATTTCATTCAAATTTACCAACGGTTACTGTGTGTTCATTTAGTTATGGCGGCCAGTATAATTAAAATGAAACCTTACCTCACTGCAACATAATAACCAGAAGCTATATTGTTTGCTGACGACCAGGTTATTATGGTAAATAATAAATATGATGAGGAAATTGATAGAGGCATATGAGAAGGCAGAATTAGAGATCAATTTTAATAAAACTAAATGTCTGGTTGTGGAAGAGTTAGACCGAGATTTGAAAATTCCCAGAAATGTGATTCAAGTCTGTGATAATTACAAGTATTTAGAAACAATAATATCTCAAAACGGAAGTAGCAAAACGAAACCATCTTACAGCATTATTCTAGCTAGGCAACCAGTACAAATATTAAAGTTTCTGTTATGGAAAAAGGCAATTAAGAAAAATAGAAAAAGACATATCTGGGAGACGATAGTTCGAAGCAATCTAATATACGAGGATGATTTGACGGGACGTGAGATAAAAGAAACTAATAGAATGCAAAGTTCCAATAAATTTCTGTGTCCATTATTGTCGCACCGGACACAAGGCAAGAGATGGCAGTACACTATTTTTCTTTAGAAATGAGATCTACTTACCATACATCATTTTCAAATTTCTGCATAAAATTTTACATTGTCAAATAACTTAAGCAAATTTAATTATTATAAATATTTGAAAATTAAACTGTGCGCTATTAAAACTTGTTACAACCCAGGTCCAACAAGACACCGATTCCTCAACCCCATAAAAAACGTTTTGAACAATGGATAAAGTGCACTGGAAATCAAGAATTATGAACATTAAATTATACAAATATTTACGACAGTAAAACAGTATACTGCCTCCACTTTCAAGAAAATGATTTTTTCTACGATCGTGTCAAAATGACAACTTTTTGCACAGTTTCTAGTGTAAAAAGTAACGTTTATAACACTCTTAATATTAGCGCTCGAATTACGTCTTTTTAACACGTTGCCATTGGAGGCGTGTTTTAATAATTTATTAAAACATGGTTTGCCGTAAGTTTGAATATCAACATAACCTAGAATATATAACACAATGTGATGGAAACAGTGTCACCGAACTAAGTTTTTACTTCCTTTTACAATAAAGGAAGTATTGGATTCACCCCAAAAATTCGAAATTGACTTTTCGACAGATCTTCACGTTTTAGAGTCCCCTGAACCCAAAAAACATATTTTTTTCATTGGTCTGTCTGTCTGTCTGTGTGTCTGTGTGTGTGTCTGTCTGTCTGTGAACAGAATATCTCAAAAACGAAAAGAGGTATGGCGTTGAAACTTCATATATAAGTTTTGTGTACTATGTAGATGAGACAGCAAGCGTTTGAAAAAAATCGCATAACCGGAAGTAGGTGTTTACTATTGTGATTTTTCAGTTTTTTTCGATTTTTTCAAAAACGGCTCTAACGATTTTTTTTTAAACTTTACATTTTTGCTACATTTTTAATGTGTATTGATGTGAGATAAGTGATTTTCCAGTTGAATACTTCTAAAGTGGGTTTCTTTTGTTTTTTTTAAACACCCGGTATATTATTACATTTTCGAATTCACCTTAAAATTCTAGAGAAAATTTGTCTCTTCAACTAACGCTCTATTTTGTACCTTTTTGTAGAATTTGTAATTTTCGAAAATTTTTGACAAATTTTAAAAATTAAAAATGAAATTTTTGACTAATTATAAGATCACTGTAAAAGGAAGTTGTGTGAGTGTATCACACCAAATTTTTATATTTCTGTTACGATCGTAGAAAAAATAGCGTATGATACACGTGTATAAGAGCCATTAAAGCGCTAGCGACGTTAAAAGCACTCCGCTAGCGCGTCGTGCTCTTAAACTCGTCGCACTTATATACTAGTATCATCCTTTATCTAATAGACGTGTCTGTCCGGGACGCTGTTTTGTCTGTCTGGGACGCTGTTTCAGCAGCCAAACCGTAAGAGATAGAGAAAAAAGTTATTAAAGTAATATGTTTGGAATGGTCATGTCAGGTCAGGAACCGAATTTCAGTTACGTGACACTTCCGGTTTTCGAGAAATCACAAAAAAGACCGTTTTTCAAATAGAACGCGTATTAAATAAAAACTGTTTCAGCAACCAAACGGAGCTGCGACCCTCTGCGCCTTAAAACGTCGATCGGTTAGGCAACCACTTTGACACCTTCCAGGTCTGGGTATAGTATTCCAACCAAAAATTGGAAAGCTATTTAAAATCCAGTACACCTTGAAAAGTGTAAGTCATGTCTAAGTTGGTTTCGTACAATCAGTAAATAATATCCTAATGTCAATCAGCTTTCAAGTAATGACAGTTCATCTGCAAATTGTACATGTATCTGTTTTGTTACGGCATTGTATTATTGTGCATGATTTAAGTATGTACTAGTTTGAGTTTTGAAAACCGTATAGTGGCATAGAAAATGTTGAAAAACGTATATGTCTTCCAAACTTCCCAATGCATCTGTCAAATTTGAAGGTTATTATCGAAGTGTCACTGAATGACAATCAAACAGTAATTTTATGAATTAAATTACGAAGTGACTTACTGTTCTCAATGCTGGCCTGATTTTAAATAGCTTTCCAATTTCTGGTTGGAATACTATACAGTTTTTATTTAATACGCGTTCTATTTGAAAAACGGTCTTTTTTGTTTTTTTAAATGAGACATTTGTCTCACTGGACTGCTAGTAATATACTATTAGTACTAATAGTAAACTTAAAAATACTGCAGGGCCTAGTTTGCGGATTCCAGTTGGTAAATTTAACTTTCTCTAAATTAAATAAGTACCTAATTAATATTATTTGTTTTTTAGAAAACATTACCCGTTCTAAGATAACGGCTTCGGATGCACATCCTTTGGGCGATACTACCTCCAATGATACTTTTTCTAAAGTTCACGTTTCGGACATGGAAAATGTGTGTGATTCTTCCTTACAAGCATTTGGTAACGACGTAAATCTCAAAATTCCAAGTAAAAGAAGTTACACCCAATCAAAAAATCGTTTACATAAGAACAAGCACAATTGTAATTATGTGATGCAGCTTAAGAAAGTTTTACGTGCCAGCAAAAAGAGATTTCGTTTATATTTCCAACAATTAAAACTTGCAAAAAATGTTCATAGTAAATTAGAAAGTAAAGTTCTAGGGCAAGACGCGATAAATTTCTGTTTAGGGCAATAATTAAGAAAACGAAATATAAAACCAAGAGGACGTAGGTATACTACAGATGAAACAATTTCTGAACTTGCTTTTTTAAACAGTCCGGGAGAGCTTATTCAAAATTGAGACAGTTGTTTGCCCTTCCTACTAGGCAAACAATGATGGCAATGCTAACTAAAATTCCTTTAGATGCTGGCTTCAACAAAGTAATATTTGCAAATTTAAAAGATGCTGCTTCAAAATTAAATTTTCGTAATAAAATTTGCTGTCTGTTATTTGATGAAATGTCCATAATGCCACATTTAGATTACGATCGGAGTACTGATCCAGTGTATGGTTTTCAAAATTGTTGTTCCAATCAAAATTTAGAAATGGCTGACCACGTCCTCGTTTTTTATCTTTGTGGTATATTTAGAAAATGGCAACAACTTATATATTTTACATTTTCCTTATCGGCTGTAAAATCTTCCGTTTTAGTGAACTTATTAAAATTTATCATTAGAGAAGTTCAAAATTGTGGTTTCAAAATTCTAGCTGCAATTTGTAATCAGGGGGGACCAAATCAAGCGACCATTAATGCACTTTTAAAAGAATCGTTCAAAATTTATGGTGACCAAAACTTGAATTCATAAAGAAGAATAATAATTGGGGGGAGAAAATAGTGCCTCTGTATGATGTGCCTTATCTACTGAAAGGCGTTCAAAATAATTTATTAACTAAATATTTGGTTTGGGAAACAGAAAATCAAAATTTCAAAGCTGAATGGGACCATATACAAGAAGCATACCATCAAGACGAATCATGCGGAGAACTTCGAGCTCTATTGAAAATTACTGATTTCTATGTTATTCCAGAGAAGATTTCCAAAATGAAAGTTCGATATGCAACCGAAATTTTTAGTCATACTACGGCCGCAACAATCTCTCTATCAAATGACTTTTAGTTGGCAGTTTTAAGTTTGTAAAACGACTGTTTAGTAACATGTTTTTATTAATTTACGTCGTCAGTGGCAACGTGTTTTAAAATTTTTAATCACCCAAAATTACGACAGTTTGCTACTAAGCCTAATTTACATTTAAATATTTTTTTTATATTTACCGTGTTTTCTAGATAAAATATTGTATGATACACATGCGTAAAACACCACTCGTGACTAAAGACTACCTTTACACACTTGTATCGTAAAGTACTGATCCAGAAGGCCGTGGCACAGAATATACTTTTATTCATTCATTCATAATCTATAGCCTCTTTTACCTTTCGGTGTAGAGGACCATTCATACCTCGCGGTAGCTTAATTTTAAAGCTTGCGTCATTTCTAATGGTGCCACTGTATAAGTTTTGAAAATTATACACACTATTTTGACTCACCCTATATAGAATAAGAAAAATTGATAATATAATAGTATTAAAATAGTTTCTATAAGTATTTCAACCTTTTATAAATCTAGTTTTGCTTCAAAAATATTAGAATACAATAAAAGATTATTAGCAATATTTTAAATAATCGTTTATTTGAAATAAAGAAATTGATTCTAATTCCCAATTATTAAGCACCATCTCATCATTTTGTCAACTGCTTGCCAACATGTGGAAACCAAAAATAACTAAACAATCGTAACTAATGTCATTGTATTTCGGCGTGCTGGTGGCGCAAAACACGTGTTGTTTAATTGGATTACAATTAATATTAATTCTGCTATAAAGTTAGTGTTTCACGAGGAATATTAATGGGTAAGTCAAGTAATCTAGTTTTAAGCTTCCTAACTGTATCATTTTAATATAAGATAAGGATATTTTGTAGATATTAGAATTATTTTAACCTTACTTTTAATTAGATTATTTACAGTTCACGTAAATATTCTTAGTACAGTTAAGATTTGTATCATATGCTTATTATAGTATTAGTATGTCCAATAATAATTTAAATTAACTAGTTTACATTTTTGCGTAATAATGTATAAACGCTGTAACTGGTTGTCAAAAGTTTGGTTAGAGTTGTTTCTTCGGTTACTGTATTTTAAAAGCGCAAAGTCCAATAACGATAATGTAAGATGACCTAATTTAAGTACAACAACAAACTTCAACCATTCAAGTCTTAATATTACACAGGATTCTCACCGAGAGGAGGTGGTGGTCGTGGAGGAGGAGGTGGATTTAGAGGAGGCGGCGGAAGGGGCGGAGGAGGAGGACGTGGAGGTTTTGGCGGCGGCGGAAGAGGAGGAGGAGGAGGTGGTCGCGGAGGCTTCGGCGGCCGAGGTGGCGGAGGAGGTTTTGGTGGACGAGGTGGCGGCGGTCGAGGTGGAGGAGGTCGCGGTGGGGGTAGGGGTCGTGGCGGTGGCCGAGGCGGAGGTGGAGGAGGTTTCAAAGGTGGAAAGACCGTCGTAATAGAGCCACATCGACATGAAGGAGTGTTCATAGCGAGAGGGAAAGAAGATGCGTTGGTTACTCTCAACCTCGTTCCCGGCTCGGAAGTTTATGGCGAGAAGAGGATATCAGTGGAGGTGAGTTGGAAAATGGGAAGGTATAATTAAAGCAGTGGTTTTTAATCTGCGGGTCGTCAGAAATTACTGTAGTACAGTACACTGTCTTTGTTTTTCTATAGGTAGTTAGACCATTATTTTTTAAGGAAAACAAAAAAGAAGACTTAATATGGGATTTGTATATAATATAGTAAACTACATAAAATCATAGACCTATCTGTTACTGACAAATTAAAAATTGATGCAAGTTGAACTTTGTTAAATACTAATAATCGATTCATGATTTGATTCAATTTCTCGATTACAATTAAGAAGCACTGAGCTAAGGCAATAACATTCTGTTTTAGAACGAAGGCAATAAAGTAGAATACAGAGTTTGGAATCCATTCCGTAGCAAATTGGCTGCAGCAATCCTGGGAGGCGTAGACCAGATTCACATTGTGCCAGGCAGCAGAGTGCTTTATTTGGGGGCAGCGTCAGGAACTACAGTATCACACGTCTCAGATGTGGTGGGGCCAGAAGGTCTAGTGTACGCCGTGGAATTTTCACACAGATCTGGACGAGACCTGATAAATGTAGCCAAAAAACGTACCAATATAATTCCCATAATAGAGGATGCGAGACATCCGCACAAGTATCGAATGTTGGTGGGCATGGTTGACACGGTATTTGCCGATGTGGCACAGCCTGACCAAGCTAGAATAGTTTCCATTAATGCACAGCATTTCCTAAAGAACGGCGGTCACTTCGTTATATCTATTAAGGCGTCGTGCATCGACTCCACGGCGCAACCGGAAGCTGTGTTCGCAGCTGAAGTTAAAAAGTTGCAGGCTGATAAACTGAAACCACAGGAACAGATTACGCTGGAACCTTACGAACGGGACCATGCTGTCGTGGTGGGTATCTACAGACCCCCTCCTAAGAAAGTTAGCCTGTAAAACGTCATTTTTATTATGATTGATTGTGGTTCATTGATTTATATATAAGAATATTATTTTTTATTAGTAGGAGAATGAGGACACGCAAGTGTAATTGGCAAGTCGAGTACGTTATTAATTTTTGTGTTATTACTAGCTTATTGCTTGTATTATACACTATCAAATATAATTTTAAAGATAAAATAAATTGTTATTTGAATCATTTGTAGCATTCATTGAATTTCCGCAATGGAATTTTTTAAACAGGTGAGGCTACCGAACTATTCTACACAGTGATTGTGTTGATTGGTGTTCCTTGGTTAATGACCACACAAGGTGAGGGGTTTCAGAACTGAGCAAAGGGAATTTGTTTAAGAAATCACTGTTATTTGTATTGACGCCTGCCCTTCATACAGAAACGGTAGTGGTTTCAACTGAAAAAGAAAGATATTTAGTAGTTTTAAAACGGAAATTCCTCTTCCCGCACTCTAATCAGTTATCCGTACAATCTAGTTTTCCCTGTGGTCTTTCTCAAAAATTTCATTTGAGCCACCGTAATTTTTTGTTTGTATTTAATTTATCTAGAATCGTTCACGCTTTGGTTTTAAACATTTGTAGCTTTATACTATGTCGTTTTTCACCCGTTAGTGTGCTGTTGGTAATAACAGGTTATCCCATATGGGTATTGTAATGGCTGTTGGATCTGTTTGTGGAGTATCCTAAGATTATAGATCAATTGGTGCTCACAATTAAAAGAAATTAAATTTCTCATTCTTTTGACATTTTTAATGAAATGTGTTTTACAAAGTATATTCTTTATATTATTGTAAATTTGACACTCTACGTCCATTCTCTATTACTTATACCTTTTGCTAGGGGGACAATTTTAAATACTTTGCTGCCCAGAAGGGAGAATCTTGGCTTTGCGGAGTTGTTCGTTTCCCATACTGAATGGGAACCAAAGATATGCAGATTTGTACGTTTCCTGTAGTGAAAGCCTGAAGTAGACACCACTTTTTTACATTTTCAAGTCTTGTTTACAATTTATCAATATCATTAAAAGCCAACCATCTTGGTAGTGCAGAGGACAGAGCGCCAGGTTTACAATAAACAAATCCTTGGAAGGCAGAACTTTTTCAACAATCCACTGGATCGGTGATCGGGTGACCATTCGACATTGGGATACAATTAATGTTGCTCTCTGAAGACTGGTTCATGAGGTAGAATAACAGGACTACACACAGCAAATATACGCACAACGTGACTTGTAGGATATCACAAAGGGCTCACTTGAGACCGATGTGCATGTGAACTTTGTTCACTCTCCACCCAAAAATTACTAAAAACTCAGATTTATTGAAAATTAAAATTTATTGTTTACAAGAAAAAAGCAACGTAATAATAATAATACTAATAATGACTTTATTAAAAGAAAAGAAATTTACAAATAACAAAAATATTTGCTGTAGGTATAATGTAAATGAAATTTAAGTACAATAATTAATGATAAAATTAAAATTAATATGCGTCTTCAGAAATTACTAGTAAAATATGCTTTTACATATTACAAGAATTGTTATGGTTGCTCTAATAAAATATGTCAGAGCTTAGGGGTAGTTCAGGGCATAACCACTTCGATTTTACACATTAAGTCCGATAAGCACAGTTTATTTGGTTGAAAACTAAAATAACCAATAAATAGCCCGCAATGGCGAAATGAACATAACTAATAATAAGGGTTGGAACGGTAATGGTCCGGCGCCCGCAACTTCGTCCACCACCTTTGCTTTTCTATACAAGAATGCCCTGATCTTGGCAACGTTACTCATTCCCATATTGTTTGGGTCTTGCAGGCGGCGCCGTTTCATTCAATAGGAATTACCTATCGCGTTCCTTCTATGAACTCATTAAATAAAACAGTTCAAACGAACCATAACATAACTACAAAACATAACTTATAGGCGGAGACATTAGTCCAAATATCTTCGGCGCCGACCCGGCATTCTGACACGTGCACGTCCACGGGCACTAAAGTCCTTCAACTGTACGAAATAAATCAGTTACTTAACCGCTCGTTCTCCTGATCAACAAATAAACAACACATTAATCATTGACTTTCACAATTTTGAAGAAAACAAATCAAGCTCTTTAGGTAGTGCATACCTAAATCCTCTTTCATATAAAGTACACTGTTCGACTGTTACTATCAAGCTCAACTTCCGATATTCAACTAATCGGGATCAACTACTACACACAGGTCTTCCGATTAAACTGCTAATTGGGATCAACTACTACACACATGTCTTCCGATTAAACTGCTAATCGGGATCAACTACCGGTCTTCCGATTACACTATTAATCGGGCTCGACTAACTACCAAACAGGTCTTCCGATTACACTCTTAATCGGGCTCAACAAACTACCAAACAGGTCTTCCGATTACCTCCTAATCGGGCTCAACCACCAACCGGTCTTCCGATTACACCAGAATCGGGCTCAACACCTTCCGATTAAACTCTGAATCGGGCTCGACACCTTCCGATACACTCAGAATCGGGATCGACTCATAATAACACATCTGACAAGGTTACATCTCTAGTCAGGATCGACTCAAACAGTTCATCTGACCAAGTTTTATACCTTGCCAGGATCGACTAAAAACAATGACAATTCATCTCTACAAAGATCAAATTAATCATACGTTTTTCTCCGCCGACACGGAGCCATCTTCCCTCGAGTCAACAAAATTTTGCCTTGCCCCTAGGGGACACTACTTAACTAATCGGACTCAAACATAAATGTTGAAGGAACCTCGGTACCGGCGGTCAAGCTTGATAGCATTCGTTCGTTATTTTTACTGAATACAAAATCACAAATGACTTTATTTGTGCCTTTCCAGCAGTCTTAGAAACTGCATCTCGTGGTAAACGCTCAATATTTTCACTAGCAAGGTGTCTAATTTTAGCCAAATTCGTAGGCTCTTCATTGTCAATTAAATAACAAATTTTGTGTAACTCTAAGGATTGTAGTACATCCAACAACAATTTAGCGGAGCTAAACCCTGTAACTGAGTGCTTTGTACTGTTCAATGTCAACCGGACCTCACCTAAACTATCTTTCTAGAGTAATAAAATGCACTTATATGTTGTAATTGGAACAAAAGCAATGAAAATCAGCACTTGTGAAGCAGTCACCTTGATCACAAATAATTCTACAAGGCCCTCCAAAAAGGTAAGTGTGTTCTTTCAAAAAATTTAGATACCTACGTTGCAGAACAATGAACTTGGTAACGGCATCAATTGTAACAAAAATGTATTTTTTTTATCGTTTAGTTTTCCAGAAATATCAATATGTACGTGTGCCACGACCGAAATAATTTTTGGTAGGGAATGCATCTGAATTTGAGCTTTTCCCGATTTATTTTTAGATAACTTTGTTACCAAATATTTCTTGGAAGGCTAGCTCTCAGCCGGCCCAACCACCCTTATTACTCTATGTATGAGATCATATTGTCTGTATGTGTTTGCAAAATGCTAACGCAAGCATTCTAAGATTTCCAAGGCATCCTGCACCAAGATTCGAATCGAAATACACGTTCCCCACAAATTGCTTATTGAATTAGTGCCTTTTAAAGTCTTGACATTTTTGAAACCAATAAATTTCGTAAATTCATTTGACCGTAGCGCGGCAAATGCTTTGTTTATGTCCGGATCACGTTGAGTCGTCACACTGACCCACTCTTCATACACGACGTTATGAATGACTGTTTCACAAAACCAATATTAGTGGATATAATGTAACATATGATGTATTGCAAGAAAAATCAGCTAGTTTTATGCGTTTTTTCATTGCGATAAACGATATTGAATTGAAAAGCTTGCAGACCGTAAAATGCCTTTGCCAAAAAAATGCCTGTAGAACAATCACTAGTTTCAAGCTAGTACAAATTATAAGACTGCGAGGAGCCGGCAGTGTCACTCCAGTATGAAATGGGATACGGTCTTTGAATTTATACGAGCAACTGCTTTATGAGCTCGAAGACGTATTTAACAAGATCGCCTAAGCATTCAACTTCCGTTGTAATCTTTTAATTACCATTTTTGCTGATATGAACTTATCCGGCACAATACAAAATAAAACCTCTAAAATAATCCTCGCATTTCTACGACACTCGAGATTTGCTTGGTACACAAATGATCCGCAACCAATGCCGTTTAAACAAGCCACATTGTTTAAACGTTTTCCATAATAAATGGTTTGCTACAGTCTCTAATCAAGGAGCAATCTGAACCTGAATTAAACAAAAGGAAAGGTCTCACCAATTTTCACGTTGAGCTGTCGATGCTCTTTCCACACTCGCCTCTCAGGAGCACCACCCTTCATTTTCCGACTACCCTACACGTCCACATTTCTGGCATTTTCCATGGAAGGATGTTTTCCTTTTTGTACATGGAGACAGTGACAAAGCTCAACGCTTCAATCTAGTATGATGACCAGACGGAAATTGCGCTGAACGTTGGTCAACCTCCCCTGCAGCACGGTACACATTTCTTTGGCATATCTTGGTCGCAACACCATCGCAATTTTACACAGGGTTATCCCACTTCTGATGTCAGAGCTTAGGGGTAGTTCAGGGCGTAACCACTTCGATTTTACACATTAAGTCCGATAAGCACAGTTTATTAGGTTGAAAACTAAAATAACCA
Organism: Agriotes lineatus; assembly: GCA_940337035.1. Lineage (NCBI taxonomy): Eukaryota > Metazoa > Arthropoda > Insecta > Coleoptera > Elateridae > Agriotes > Agriotes lineatus. Next base: position 27,626,673 of record OW679201.1, on the reverse strand, counting down.
ATAAATAGCCCGCAATGGCGAAATGAACATAACTAATAATAAGGGTTGGAACAGTAATGGTCCGACGCCCGCAACTTCGTCCACCACCTTTGCTTTTCTATACAAGAATGCCCTGATCTCGGCAACGTTACTCATTCCCATATTGCAGGCGCCGTTTCATTCAATAGGAATTACCTATCGCGTTCCTTCTATGAACTCATTAAATAAAACAGTTCAAACGAACCATAACATAACTACAAAACATAACTCATAGGCGGAGACATTAGTCCAAATATCTTCGGCGCCGACAAATATTTAATAACGTTTAAACTTATTGATTGTAAATTCTTTTTTATTTCAGAGGGCAATACGTTGTACAATTCGGATAACAATCTCTTAAAAATTCCGATTTGTGCTGTGGTGGTGTTAATATACTCCTAAATCTTAAATTTAAATTGTGAACATCAGTTCTGAACGTTATTTTGCAAAATAGATACGTAGGTTCTTTAAAAAGCAAAATTGAGTGGTATAAACATGCCATATGAAGATTGTCAGGCCATTTTCTATATTTTCTTAATTCGGATAATTAAATAAACATTTAGAACAGTTTTGGTACATAATCGGCGAGTCCGCCTGTATATCGATCCCGTTTCGGCAATCTATTATCGTTTATACGGCAGCCTTCCGTATTACTCAAAAATCCTAGCCCGCACGAGGCTTTTGGTTCCGTTTAACAGTCTAGCATTTCGCGCGAACCTCTATACAGTCGCATCCGCAGCTGCGTAACCTTCAGTCATAAGAACGGCTATTTTGAAGTTATTTAAAATTTAGTCAATGAGAGCAAGTGAAAAAGCATCTGTCGCACCAAGACGGTCTGTCGTCACCGACTTTCGATTGGGTCCATCTGGCGAGTCGCAGACAGACGCTGTTTTGAGTGCGAAGCTTCGGTTTTAGTCATTCAGCCTCAGGCCGCCGCATCAGCAAGTCGACATACCGTGTTTGTGTTTCCGCCCGTCGCCCGTATCGTTCGGGTGCGGGAGCGGTATATTCTGGTAATTCAGCTGTGACTCCTTCAAGTTTTCTGCTGATGGCAGAAGGCTCTTGGCAAAGGTTGTGAGCACTCGTGTTGCATGGCGATGTCCGTTCGCGGATTTGTTGTGGTCATCAGTTCTTAGGGAGGCTGTTGAAGCCTATTTTCTCCGTCATATGTGAGGCGACATTCTTCACCTGAGTGACCCATCCAACGGCCACGCGGATATCCATGTAATTGCCAAGGGGGCATTTGACATTTCACCCACGCTTAATGCAGGGGATTATGTAGGACGTCGCAGCTTTTCGTCTGCCACACGCCAGGAGCGTAGCGACAATATCGACACTGGTGCGAGTGCCTCGCCCATCTGGAGGCCGAGCTAGCTATCAAGGTAAATCTGTGTAAATAAACTGTCGCGCCCACATGTTCTTGCAATAACGTTTGTGTTCTACGATTTAGTGCTTGTTCTTGTCAATTAACCCTTTAAGTCGGCGTCTGACGCCTAATTAATGCATAGTACGCTGGTACAAAATTTAACGTTTGTGTTCTAAAATTCAGTGCTGCAAGTCAGTACACTCTGGTGACTTGAACTCAAATACAAATTTCATGCTTTCGCGTTACACTTGTTGAGGCCTAAGCCGATTTTCTTTTTTTTTTAACTAGAACCGATTTGGATTTGTTTTTCGGCTCAGCTGTGCGTCGTAGTTTTTAAGTAGAGCGCTTCCCAGCTGGGTGTTTCCCGTTAAGGCGTTAGTACCAATATTGTTATATGTGCCGACTACATCGGTACTACTGTAAGTGGATTGTTTGGTCATGTGAAGTGGCCCAATAGATGTATTAACTGTACCGTCTTATGATTTGTCCCTTGCGTCTTGTGCATGTTTGCTTACAGGGTGGCTGAGTCACTATGTTACGATCGATGTGAGGTGAGGCCCGGACGTGGCAGATGAGCATTGCAGGTAGGTCGTCGTGCTTGTCGCTGCTCTGTGGCTTTCAGTAGCGGCATTTGAGTATCTTTCGCCCCGTTTGACCCTCAAGGTCCGGTTGAACGTGGGTCTGTTGGACTTGGATCTTGTGGCGCCCATTTATTTGGTAACACCCTATATATATCTATCTCAACACCCTTGCCCTGAGGTGTCTCGTTTTAGGACCCCGCCCCCTCCCTGACCGTATATGAGCCGAGGTCTTTAGCCTGTTTCTTGCGATTTCCAGGGTGAGCGTGCACATTTCCCGCACTTGTCTAGTTATTTGGTACTCATGCAGTCGTGAGTGTCGATAAGTCAGTTTGATACCGTAACAAGATATCGTCGCTTCTCCATAGATAACCATTTCAGTTTCTTTAACTTATGACTAATATGATCGTATTTGCTAATACCAAATATTACTTGTAAACATAAATTTTACATTTTTTGTATTCTCAACTTAGAAGAAAAATCAAAATGTGAAAGAACTAGGGCGTTACACAGCTTTATTTTTTGTGTAATAAAAAAATGTCTATTTTGGTCAATTCCTTTAAATTTAAACATGCCTTTTGAAGACATATTGATATGTGGTCACTAAATCTCAATTCGGTATCCATAAATAGGCCAAGAGTACGAACTCTGTCAGATACTGGAATGACAACTTGATCAATGCATATTTTTATCTCATTGATAAATTGTAGTTTAGCCAGGGTCTGTAGCTCAGTGGTAAGCATCTTGACTACTGATCTAAGGGTCGCGAGTTTGATTCCCTGTCCCGGTGAGGTTTTTAAAAATTAAAAAAATGCAGATGAAAGCTTCTACAGAATGTCATCATCCGGAAGTGATGTAAAGCCGTGGATCCCATGCTACTAAGATGTGTAGCATGTAAAATTCTAAGTAGGATTTTGACCATATGACCAACGCAGTTGATTTATAAGGTACCTGGTACTCTGCATGCCTAGACATTGTCCATTAACAAACAACAAAAAATTCTAGTTTACCTGTATTTATACCAAATAACGTTAAGACTGATTTTTTGTGGACCGTATTTATCTAATTTTTAGTTGGAACTCATGAATTAGAGTAGTATGTTATTTTTTAAATCTGTCTTCTAGACTACATTAACACACACATATATGATAATTTGTAATAATGAATTGTGCCTACTAGCTTTTGGCTGTAACATTCCGGCCCCCTTGAAAGGGTTACATCTGTAAACTTTCAACAATCAAATATTACAATAATAATTGGTACAACTAATGAATAGAAATAAATAATCTCTTAAGAATTAACATCAATTTGAATGTCGTTGTCAGGAATAGGTAAACTACATAATTTAGAAACAGGCCGTTTCACTGTGTGATTGTTTATTAGCACTGACACCACTCTTATTATCTTGTCATCACCTGGATGTACTGCAGTAACATGCCCACGGCTCCACTTTAGAGGAGAGGAGTTTTCTTCCTTAACAAGGACGATTGAACCAACTTTGATTAGATTCGGGTCCAAAAGTGCTGGATCATTTTTTGTAGCTTTTCGTATCGTTTAAGTCTATTTTCTGGTATTGCAATAAGACTTCTTTGTGGGAGGGCGGTTAGTGGTTTACCCACGAAAGAATGTGCCGGAGTGAGGGGATTTAATTGATCGGGATTAGAACTTGACTGGCACAATGGTCGTGAATTCAATATAGCCTCGATTTGAACTAACACCGTTGTAAAATCTTCAAAATTTAAATGAGAATCGCCAATAACTTGCTTGAGATGTGCTTTTAACTCCAGCTTCCCAGATGCCTCCGTGATCTGGTGATCTACTGGGTGTAAAGTGAAAATGAATTTCTTTTTAGCTAACTAATGTGAAATTGTATCAGTTTGAGATTCTAGAAATGTTTTGTATTTTTATAATTCTGCATTGGCACCAACGAAATTGGTGCCATTATTGCAATAAATATTAAGCGGTTTTCTCTGCAATCAATAAATCGCTTAAGCGTAGCAATAAAATTATCTGAGGTTAAATCGGATATAGCTTCAATGTGGAGTGCTTTGGACGCTAGACAAATAAATAAACAAACATAACCCTTGATTATTTTAGCACTTCTTGAACATCTAGTATCTCGATCTCGCAAAAGAAAAGGCCCAGAAAAATCACAATCGGTATTGTAGAAAGGTATGTATTGATTTACTCTACAGTCAGGTAAATATCCATTAAATAGAGATCTGCATTAGGAGGCTTTGCAGCAAAATAGTCCGTGCATTTTCAAGCTATATCTCTTGATAAATTTCTGCCAGAAATAGGCCGTTGACGGATTGAAGCTAATAACATAGTGGGCCCGCAATACATTGGCTATTTATGGAAGTGTCTCATTATTAATTTAGTCAAAATATGCTTGGGAGGAAGAATAATTGGAAATTTGTTATCATATTCACTGTTGGCATTTTGCAGTTGATCTCCTACATGCAGCAATACTTTGTCTTCTAAGAACGGATTTAAACTTAATAATGAGCTTTTTCTATTTATCCCTAGTTTTCTTTTTAAACTTTCACGCCTCTCTGTAAAATGATTCTTCTTGACATTTCTAACGCATACTCTAATTCATCTTTACATTTAGAAATAAATCGTAACATGCACGCTACTGCTCTTTGAAGTTTAATAAACGACAAATACCTTTTAAAAATGTCAAAATTGTTAACTGAGGCTATATTAACAATAATTCGTTTTTTCAATATCTCGCTTTGTACTAAATTATTTGTTTAATCGTTTTGATGAACTTAATTGGAAATTTAAATTTGGGTTGCTGAGCCACTCCGGTCCTGTCCACCATAGTTGCAAATTTTGAATTTCAGAGACATATACACAACGAGATGTTAAATCAGCAGGGTTTTCTTTTGATGCTACGTGATACCACCGCTTTATATCTGTCAAAGTCTGAATTTCGCTTACTCGATTGGTCACAAAGATTTTCCATTTATTAGGAGCAGCCTGTAACCAATATAAAGTAATTTCATCATCAGACCAAAAATAAAATCTATCAAAATTTAAGTCCATCGAATCCACCACCTTTTTTGTAAGTTGCGATACTGAAAGAATACTACATAGTTCAAGTCTAGGTATGGTTAATTTTTTTATCGGTACAATTCGCGATTTTGCACAATAAATTAGTAGAGAACTTTCCGAATTTATTTTTACACCGTAAATATACGCACGCCCCGAATGATTTTCCACTTGTATCACAAAATGCATGTAGTTCGACATAAGTACATTCAGAAATTACAACTTGCCAATTTAACCCTGATAATTGATTTCGAAAATTAATCTAGATCGTAAATAAGTTTTGGGGAATATTTGCGTCCCAACTTAACTGCAAGTTAGACTAAGTAAGCCTAGAGGATCGAAAATTTAAGAAATGGATGATAATATAGTTCATTTAGTTATTACCTACTTTAGGATTAGCATTAAGTTTAACTAAATACTGAATAAAATCTGCAGCTGGATTCCAAATTACTCTTAAGGTTTTATTTGTCTTATTTTCCCCTTCTGCTAAAATATTACAGTCGAGGTTATCATGGACCTGAAAATGTTTGCTTAAATAGTTTTTATTTGATAACCATTTATGCAACTGAAAGCCGCCACTTGATAAGATATTCGTAACTTTGTTTTGTAACGTAAGTAACTTCAGAATTAGAGCCACTCAAGAAATCGTCTACTAGCTACTTGCTAGAGAATATTTTATTTCGTTTTCTATTTCAGGCTGGTACAGACATCGTATCGCTAGAAATCGAGCTACCATAAGTAACAGTACTACTTCATTCAAAACATTGTAATTCTGCTGATTGCTTTTCACATCAAAGTATACGTTGCAATGACCTTTCTGACTCGTCTATTAAAACATTCCGATACATTTTTGAAATGTCAGCCGTCATTACGAATTTATATTTACGAAAACGCAAAATGAATTGTTGGTCCAACTTCATTAAAGCTTAAACCTGTATCAGTTTTCATGCTCGCATCAAAAGCAACACGTACCTTTGTTGTACAGCTCGATTCGCGAATAACCACGTGACGAGGTAGATAATAGCTAATTTTTTCAGTGTTGCTTGTTTCTACGATTTTAGACCAACTTAATTATGTGCAGTAATTAATTAGCAGCGGCAATGACGTAAAACTCAAGAAAATTTTCCTGGGAGCGACGGGGTAGAGTGAAAGCTGTTCTTGGTGAACCATTAATGGAACGAGGATAGGCGAATTGGCGTCAATCCACGCTTGATGTAACGGAAAACTTGTAGCTTGCATCGGCTAGTCATATAGAATAAACAGCAACAGTTCAAAGCTAGACTATGCGCAATCAATGTTGATCTACACACTGGTAATGAGAGGTTTTTCCAGGACTGTGTCAGGACAGATCGCCGATATATAGAACGTTGGTGAAACGTTAGATGGTGGAACAAGTTAAAGTTCCTTAAACTATCATGGTCCCCACAAGTGTCACATCTAAGCAGAAGGTTGGCTTCAACCATGTATGCACTCTCTGTTATCAGGAAAAGATTAGATTTAAAATTTACCACAATTGTGTATTATTCATATTTTGAAAGCTTGTTAGCTTACGATATAGAATTTCGGGGTAATTCAAAAGATAGTAGAATTATATTTCAAATACAATAAGAACTAGTATAAATTCAAAAAATACGATTCTTGTAGACGATTTTTTCTCAAATTAAATATTTTTACTGTAACTAATTTATATATTTTCAAACTATGCCAATTTATTTTTAAGAAGAAAAGTCAGTTAATTAAATCATCTAACGTACATAGCTATAATACTAGGAAAAATGATTTCAGACTTCCTCAAGCTACAAAAACATCAACAGTAAATAGTTTTCTATACCGTGCGTCCACGAGACTACGCACCATGGCGCTGGAGTGATGCTAGTTTATTTTAAAGATCTACTCTTTCGGCGACAATTGATGGTCAAACGGTTGCTAAGCATTGACCATTAAAATTGTGACTTCTGAAATGATCGAACGTTTTTGAATGGTCTTGGTTATACAACGTATGAATAATATGTGGGTGGCACTGTAAGTCGATGTCAAATTTGAGGTTATCAGGTTAGGTTTTGCGTCAATCTGTGTCAAAACTGACACAAAACCTAGCCTGCTAAAGTAGCATTTGACACCATATGTCAAATTGAATAGACTTAATCGATTCCATGGTGCGAAACCCTGTGGACACACGGTATCAGGGCCGGCGGTTGACGTGGGTAGTATGGGTAGTACTACCCACTCGAAAATATCCGTGTGGGTAATTACCCACTCGAAACTTTAAAAAAAAACCAAGTTTTTCAAGTCTTTAGAAAATTTTGCAACTGGTAAAACGAAAGATGCGGACGAAATCGTGGAATTCTATAGAGAAGATTTTGCCAAATCGCGACTAACAAATGATAAGAGATTTTTTTTATGAGTATCATGAAGCTTGAAGGGGAAGAAGCAACTGATTTGAACACTATGGTAAAGTTTCTCAGGGAAAATGAACATTATATACAAATCGTTCCCGAGTTCGTGCGTTTTCTGAGACTAATAATAACAGTACCGGGATCTCCTTGTTCTAATGAAAGAAGTTTTTCAGTTTTGCATCGAATAAAAAATTATTTAAGATCGACTATGGCACAGAATCGGCTAAACCACGTTGCTATTTTGCATTTCTACCCGGATTCAGTTGATGTGCTCGATTTAGAAACTTTAATGGATGAATTTATTGTTCGTAATAGAAAACGAACGTCTTGTTTCGCCCTACGAAAATGATTTATTTGTACCTTTAAACGAAAGCAAATAAATTGAACTTCGTGATATCTCAAAGTATATTTTTATCAAATTTTGATCGTAACCCTGTATCCCTCATCCATTCATATGAGTGTATTGTGAAAAAAACACTTGGAACTCCCCCCCCCCCCCACCGGCTTACTACCCACTCGAGCTAAAAGTGTGACGCCGGCACTGCACGGTATGTAGGTACCTATAAAAATTTCTAATGCATACCGGAATAATTAAAGAATTTAGAGACGTTCAATAAATTTAAATCGCTATTAAAACAATGGTTGAAGAAACACAGTTTTTATCATTTACAAGAAATCTACAACTGTCAATCTACCTGATAAATAAAAATGGATTCACTTTAATTATACAAAAATGTACCTTTTGAATTTAAATTATAGCTGGGAAAACAAAGTGGGATAGACTAACTAATAGAACAATAAGGGAAATGGTAGAACTGGAGTCAATAACGAGTAAGGTACAAAGAAAACAACTTAACTGGTTCGGTCACATGACAAGAATGAGCCCAGACCGACTGACTAGGAAAGTATGGGAAACAAAACACTATAAGAAAAGGAGAAGAGGACGACCTAGGAAGAAATGGATACAACAAATAGCAGAAATAGGAAAAGATAGAGGGAAAACAGTGAAGGAGATGAAGGAACTAGCTGAAAATAGAAAAGAATGGAAAAAATGGACGACTGGATAAGCAACCCAAATCCGACGCCCGCAAGGGTACAAGGAAGGGGAGAAAGAAAGAAAGAGAATTTAAATTATACTCGTATTTATCACAACACACTGTAGGTTCGTTCTGGAATACGTTGTATTATTTGTTAAAGGGAAATAAAATTACTTACTTACTATTTCTGTAGATATAGCGTCACCATACTTGGTTTTTTGACGACGGTTTTGTAAGTAAGAAGTAAACCACTTTTATCGGTTGCAGGATATTAATCCCTTGTTTACATATACAAAAGTAGGCTGGTAACTAAATCATAACTGATCTGTACGGTAATAGTCCATTACCGTACATGGCAACCATAACCATATAGCAACCGATAAACTATTGAACAAATCACGGATGTTATGAATCATAACATTCCTAGATATGTTAATAGCTATAACACTTCACCTTGGATACCCAATAACAACTCCCTATCCACAATTTCAAAGGCCCATTTAAGATACAAAAACACTGCCACTACGATGTTATCTTCCATTTCTTCTTTCCACGCAGACGATAAAAACTGAACAGCTGTTTCACATGAACGTTTTCGAAAGCCAGATTCAATTTTATTAATAATGTTGTCCTCTTCACAATACCTACATTACACATTGCAATGGGAAGACAAATTTTACTTTCCTGCTGCAGTAGTCGCTACTAATTTCTTGACAGTTATAACCAAAGAGGGTATGTATCCTCTTTGGTTATAACATAACCAAACTTTATATATATGACATTTGTTTCATTTGATGATCACAGTGCCTTCCATGGCCTACTTCAACCGTAAAGTTGGAATAGTTCTGCTGTACACAGCAATGTTTTACATGGTCTGAAGATTGTTGTTTAAAGGTAAGGGTAGCAGTCTATGCACTAAAAAAATTAATGCAACGATTTTGTGTTGAAAACAATGATTTGAATCCTCTGAAAATTAATCTGTTTTCGGCAGCGAATCTCGAATAATGTTCTTTGCTCTTTCGACAATTGCGGGCATAGTTATGATACTGCGTAGTTCCAAGTACTGCATGCTTGTTTGAAATTTAGTATAGCTATGTATTGATTTGTTATATGCAATTTTTTGAAGTTGAAGTTTCCCTGCTTTCAAAGCTTGTTAGTAATAATTTGATTGTGTTCTTTATTTTGTAATAACTCGAATTCAATGTTTTGTTTAATTCTATTAAATTCTATTCAATTCATGGTTCTTTTGTTAGAAGGAAATCTTTTTTTGCTATTTCCTCTCCTGTGATTGCCATTTTTGTTGAAATGGCAGGTCTAATTGTTCCAGTGTGTATTGTTCATTAGTAACAAGTAGTTGGTTCAGTTGGTTGTATGTAAGGATCTCCTTCTAACCTTTTTTCACACTCTATTAAGTGGTGTTTTAGTTTCCTCCTAGTTCAATACTTCTGTTGTGAAGATCTTCTGCAACTATTAATGTTTGCTTGTACTTTAAAGATTTCTACTTTCTTAAGCCAATAAGTAGGAAGGACCAACCATAAAGCAGACGCACGGGGGGAAGAAGGAAAGTAAAATTGAGCAGATCTGGAGCAAACCGTTCTTGCAAACAATACGCATAGTCATCTACCTCGAGTTGCACCTAGCAGCTCGTGTGTGCAAATCGAAAGCGCCTCTGCAGTAGTCGCTACTGATTTCTTGACAGTTATAACATAACCAAACTTTATATATATGACATTTGTTTCATTTGACGATCACAGTGTCTTCCATGGCCTACTTCAACCGTAAAGCGAGAATGGTTGTTCTGTACACAGCAATGTTTTTGATGATCTGAAGTTTGTTGTTTAAAGGAAAGGGTAGCAGTCCATGCACTAAAAAAATTAGTGCAACGATTTTGTGTTGAAAACAATGATTTGAATCCTCTAAAATTAATCTGTTTTTCGGCAGCGAATCTCGTATAATGTTCTTTGCTCTTTCGGCAATTGACTCTGATATGCCTCCACAGAGTACAGCACCCATTTTACACTACAAGATTAAGTTAAGATACCCTTTTTAATACTAATTTTGTAAATAAACACACACATCGACTACAAAATAAATAAATTTAAAAAATGCATATTTACTTTCATCACCTGCATTCATTAATAAAAACTGGGTTTCGCAGTTTTTGTAATCAATACAGGCGACGCATACTTTCTTCAAACATAATTAGTTGTTTTTATGACATATTTACATCAACTTACTTGTTTTACTTCAAAGATCAGCTTTAATAAACCACGAAATTGCTGGATAGGACTCCCTTTAGCCCATGTTACACTTTCTTAAAGTGCATTTAAAAATTACAACAGAAAAAAACTACGCCGCATATTCAAACTTCGGTTTTATTAAGTAGAGAATAAATACATTTAAAAAAGTACAACACAAGTACGAAAAGATCTTTAGTCAGATTCATAAGGGATTACACCTAAAATTCACAGTTTCTCTGAATACGAATAAATTAAGTTGTGGAAGATAGATTAAAATAAATCCGCTTTGACAATAAAACAAGTATAAAATTTAAAACAGGTAGACAAGACAGTTCGGTGTTATAACTTTATAATACTATAATTGTTAATATAATTATAATTTACTATATCGTTAAAATAAATACGATTCTAATAATAAATCTTTCGCATAGTTTAATGCACCACAAACTATTACCAATACCATTGCTACGCTTCATGCATGCTCTCTCGGAATTTATTATTTGTAATCGTGACTAGGCCTAGAACATACTAATTTGAACCCTACTTGTTACAGCGGTGTTTGTCTTGTCGACGATCACAAATAGTGTAATATTGTCTCACTGTATATTATTAATCAAATGACTTAACTAAACTTGTACTATTAATGAAGTTAATCGAACGCAAGTCTAAATTTCGCATCGGCTAAGCCCACTTCGATATACATCAAAGATAATTGACAGTTATTATTACTAGAGTTGAGTTGGAAAACAAAGGACAAACTACAAGACAACACACGATAAAACAAAAATAAATAAAACTGCGACTTAAAACAAAACAAATTATACAGTAAGTACAAGGCCTACTACATACAGGTCTAGATTTAATAAATTAACAGATATAAAACATTGCTAAAACGGTAATTTACTTGATTGATGCTTCAAATCGTTAGTTATTAGAAAAAATCTATACCGAGGTAACTTACTCAGTCTACTTTATGCAGGGTACTCATTTATTGCCTCAAATGACTCACCCTGTATAAATCTAAAACTATTCGACTTTATTCACTTTAAAACGTTACCACGACTTCGTAACTGGACACTAAAGTTTCGATATAACTGCAATATTAACTTCTTTGTTTTAACAGCTTACTATTGTATATAATAAATCAAAATTCGAACCCCGACGTTTAGCTCTCGTAGCTCGAACTGTGGTGCTCTGCTTGAGGTGAAGGAGGAGTGGATAAATTAGAACTATTGTTGCTCGCTATTGAATGCCGGGGACTGCTCTTCTCGGTTCCCTGCAGAAAGGTTTTGTCAATATTTCAAATTTACACATACGGCGTGTCCAGAATGTTACGTTTAATATGGCGATTTCAGAAACCGTAAATTACACTATCGAGTCTAAATTTTGTATTTACTTCATTTTCTTTAAATGGGCATTAAAGATGGCTTTATTGTCATAAGCAAAAACTATTAGTTTAGTTTCTTAGTATAACTCTGCTACATTTATTTTTATAAACGTTCACTTTTGGACACACTGATAACTGCATGCATCAAAAACCTGTCCGAGTTTAATGATTTAAAAATGTTATAGTAGATAATTCAAGACTCTATAAAGTTTTTATTGTTAAAGGATGCTGCTATTCAGACAAACGCTCGACTTGTACCTTAATAATATCGTGCAAAGATGACATGCTGCCAATGCTGGCTGGGTCGGGAGACGGCGTGGGGTCTGCAGGCCTGGGCAAAGCTGGTGGAAGATCTCGAGGCCTGGGGGGTGCCGCCCTTTTGGCACTGTTGTAAGCCGGAAACGTGGGTTTGATCAGAGTTGGATTGGAAATTTCAGGTCTTCGCCGCTCCCCGTGCTTTGGAGGCAAAGGCGCTATTTTTGAAGGTTGCTGCTGCAAAATAATTGCGTAATATTAATAATATTTGAAGTTGCACATTGTGTCGACGTGAAACCCAACCGTATCAGCTTCGTCACACTGCAAAGTTTAAAGCGATTTAAAAACAGTAAAAACGCGACTTAATTTGTGGAAAGTGTAAAGTGGCCCAACATAGAGCCATACAACCAAGACAATAAAGAACAGTCACAATGTTTTTTTCGTAATAACAGCTCTATAAACACACGGAAAACACCTAATTGCCATAAGCCGGTTAACAAAAGTTGACCCCGAACAGCTGATTTGACGTCATTGCCCAACGTCACTATGACGAATGTGGAAATGCTCTACTGATTTGTAAAGAGAGTTCTTTTAAATTTGACGTCAAAATCGGCGTAGAAGAGTTCATTGTGAACGTACCACATTAGCTGTTTTGTCACTTTGAGTTTGTTGTCATTTAGTAAATTGTGTATTCCGTTAATGAAATATCTACGTAAGTACAGTACAGTTTGCTTTAATAATTTTAACTAAACTAGACAGACAGACGTATTCTATAATTGTGTTTGGTAATGTAACCTCCTCAATTAAAATGATTTTGTTTAACATCATTAGAACATCGTAGAATGATATCAGATTTATGTATAAATTAATTAACTCTTATATTAATTGTCCTGATCTACTAGCTTTAATTAGTTTTAAAGTTCCAAACTGTGTCTTAAGGGAAAACAACTTATTTTATGATAAATTTCATCGCACTAATTATGGCAGACATTCACCCATTGACCGGTCTCTGGAAGTGATTAATAGAAATAATTTAGATTTATTTAAGGGCTCTTTAAACAAATTCAAATATAACTTAAAATTACTTTAAACTCATTGGATTGTACTGTTTTATTTGTGATTTAGATGGTTGTGATATTATTATATATATGTGATACACTATGTATATACTGGCTGTTTCCTAAAAAACGCCGCAACCCATAACTCCGTTGTTTTAAATTTTAGACCCAACAAACTCTATATACTCTTAAATGGCAAGACAAGAGCTACCTTTTGACATCGCCCGTTCGTAAATATCTTTCAACTGTTTTGAACAACAATGTTCAACTTTTTTATTTTAAATGGAACACCCTGCATATTGTTACATATTTGGATTCAGGATGTAATTCTGCATGCAGTAGTATGCTTCATTTGTTTTTTGGACACTTAGAAGTGTTTAAAATAATTTTTTCTACAAACGTTTCAAAAAGTTACCGTTTTGATTATCATTTGAGTATCGAAACGACATTCTTTTAGGCACTAGTGCCTAAAAAAGTTTACTTTTAAGCACTAGTGCTTAAAACTAACACAACAGTTAACTAAGTTTTTATTTTTGGTAAATATGTACAACACAATTATTTAATTAATGAAAATGGGCACTTGATGATGCTACACTTAAATTATCTTTCTCTTGTAACATTTGCATATTCTTAGAAATTGCAGGAAATGATGTAGCACAAAACGGAGCCTGTACCTTTACTGGTCCTCTTTCCTTTTCACCCAAAATCTTATTTGCTACGCTCTTCTAATATTCCAAGGAACTTTCGACGTAACTCTCAGCGACAGAACTTGATCGCCAGCCGCCTTTTGAGTGTCGACATGCTCGCACCAGCATCAGCCAAAAACGAAGCAGAACATCGGCGGAAGCAGTGCCCAGTATATTCTTCACAGTTTGAAAGTCCAGGAAAACCAGCAATTTTTTTAGGTATAGCACCAATTGTGTTTATGCTACAGGCTGCACAATACATTTACCATTTCTATAGCAAACGAAAAATCGTTGATGGTCCGTACTGCACGAGTGTAGACTAGCATACATGCGAAAATTTTCCAAAAAATTAATGCCATCGATGTTTCCCTCTGTTACTGTAAACATTCTTGAAACCTTGGTTTTTGTGAATGGAATATTAATTTTTATGAAAGTACTGGCATCCTCAATATCAGTTACTCCCATGAATGTAAGCTCCTCCCTGCGACAAGCTCCGGATAAACCAACAATTACGGCTACCTAGAATTTAAATAAAACGTTAGTGATGTGCTGCATATAAGAATTTGGTCAAATACTGCATTTACTTTCATTAACAATTAATGTTTATCGTCCGCTTCCTTCAAAAATCTTTCGATTTCTTCCGTTGTAAAAATTTTCGACTTTTTAGGCCTATATCCCTCGGCTTTTCTCTTTAGGAAGGCGATAACATTCGCATATTTTCTAATGTCCAGGTTTCTCTTGAAATATGTCATGGATCGCAGCATAGAATAGGTGCTCCATAACGTAGAGGGCTTATAAGTCGAAGAAAGGTCAGAGAAATATGCCAGCACAACCTTTTCGGCGACAGTACGCACATTTTTTCGGTCACACCATCCCTTGAATTTTTCGTAGGTTGTATTGTAGACGGATCTTGATTTTTCCGGTATGAGCGTCGAAACTGCGGCCTCTGCTGCATCTTCAATATCGGATGGAAGCTCAGAATCGCTCATTTTTGCCTAGTCGGAGATTTTAAATACACAACGCGTTCATATCAAACAAATCTTGTTTGTAAACAACGATCTGAAAAATTAGCTAACAACCAAGTAACTGACGCACGCCTACTAGCATGTCTAATTCGGCATTTCATGAACGAAATTATTTTACTCTGATTTGTTCCTTTTGAAACGTATGTAGAAAAAATCTTGTAAGATACACATTGCAAAACTCCGTGTTTTACACACACTACGTGTTTCCACACTCGCTGTCGCTCGTGTGGAAATTTTCACGTCTAGTGCGTAAAACACGTTCATTTTGCAACTTGTATCTTAAATAGCTATTTTAATATTGCATGTAAACAGTCGTACAGCACCATAAAATTTTCAAGTGTGCCGTGGAAAACAATCAGAATGTTGAAATATTTTATTGGAAACAAATTTAAACAAAACTACAAAACGTATCTACAAGTATTGCTCAAACTGATCGCCACCTTGTTGAACACACAACTGACATCTTCTAGTTACTCCATTGGTCGCATTCAATATCAAATTGGGAGGTATTTCGCGACAAGCATTGATAATCCTCTGCCTTAGAAATTCTTCGTTTTCTGGACGTATTAGATAAAATATTTCGACATTCTGATTGTTTTCCACGGCACACTCGAAAATTTTAAGGTACTGTACGACTGTCTACATGCAATATTAAAAAATTATTTTAAACATTTCTAAGTGTCCAAAAAACAAATGAAGCATACTACTGCATGCAGAATTTCATCCTGAATCCAAATATCTAAAAATATACAGGGTGTTCCATTTAAAATAAAAAAGTTGAACATCGTTGCTCAAAACAGTTGAAAGATATTTATGAACGGGCGATGTCAAAAGGTAGCTCTTGTCTTGCCATTTAAGAGTATATACCGGGTGTCAACGAATTTATTAGACAAGTCATAACTTCTAGAGTATTAGGTGTATCAAAATGAGATTTGGTATACTCGTAGCTAAATGGTATAGGGAGAGGATAGGTATTATGCATCTTGGCTACCCATGGCACACTTGACAAAAGAAAATAAATTATTATCCAGTATTTTGCTGAGAAATATTTAATTTATGAGCTTATTTTTAATCCAATCGCAAATAAATTAGTATCGTTAGATTGACCAAAATATCCTCTTTTCGGAAAGTGCTTGTCAAAAAAGGGTCGCCATTTAAAAAAAAATAGTTAGACACGAAAATGTTATTTTGTCAACTTGTCTTATTCCTATCTATCATACTAATCACTAAAACTTTGCAATTGTAATTTTCTGACATCACGTGAGGTCCTTAGATTAGTTTGCGTCCAATCATGGCCACCTAGATGCAATACTAAAAGTGTCTCTAAAAAAATCAAGTAGGTTTAAAAAATGTCTAAAATGTCACATTCTGATCGAGAATTGTCTCAGAAATCCAAAAATATAAAAATATACAGGGTGTTCCATTTGAAAATTCGATACCGGAGCCATTTCCGGTAAAACCGGAAGTGACCAGAAAGTGAAAAATATGCGAAAACTCTCCTTCCCTTATACCATTTGTCCATACCAAATCTCATTTTGATATACCTAATACTCTAGAAGTTATGACTTGTCTAATAAAATTGTTGACACCCTGTATAGTTTGTTGGGTCTAAAATTAAAAACAACGGAGTTATGGGTTGCGGCGTTTTTTAGAAAACTAATGTAAGCTTCATTCAGTTGTACTTATAGAATATGTTGTTTGTTTATAAGTTTATTTAATTTTGGAACCATAATCTTATTTATTGGCCCTCGTTAGAGGGCGTAAAATGGCTTTTATAGCCCTAGGGCCTATAAAGTTGCTAAGCAGTATAACAAGCACCAACAATGTAGTATAGCAACACCAATAATCTGCATAGACCATAACACACCAAAAATGGAAAGCGCCAGCACAACGACGATGCAGTAGTCTGTATCCAAAATACTGATTCCTTGAATTTTGTCCATTTTGAGGACTAAAATGAAATAAAACGTTGTATGTACCACGTGCTTAATCACAATTATAGCTCTCAGGAAATTTAAAGCTCTCTGCTTTGCGTCGAGCTTTAAACATTCCCTCGTGTTATAATCTATTGATTACGCCCTTAATACATAAATAACTATTGTATATACTGTATTATATATATATTCCGTAAACTCCTATCTGGAGCATAGGGCTTCTACAAAGTTGCGCCATCGGACTCGATTTCGTGCTAAGGCTTTTATTTCGTTCCAAGTTTTCCCGTTGTCTTTGGCTTCTTTCAGTACTGTGCGCCTCCAGGTTGTCTGAGGTCTGCCTTGTTTTCGCCTTCCTTGAGGGTTCCAATCTAGCACCATCCTACTTATTGTATTCTCTTGTTTTCTCAGAGAGTGGCCAATCCAACCCCATTTTCGTTTCAGGATTTCTCTTGCTATTTCTGGTTGGTTAGTAATTCGCCATAGTTCTTCGTTGGAGATAAGGTCTGGCCAAAATATGTGACAGGCCAAAATATGTGACAGATATATACTGTATTGCCAAACATTTAACATTTCATTGTTATTTTTCTATTTTAGGTGTTTACTACTGTTAATACTTTAATGTTTCTATTATATTTTGTAATGGGGTTTTCCCATGGAATAAATAAATAAATAAATAAATAAATAGAGACCATAAAATGTTTACGATTGAATCCTATTATTGTAATGGCCGTCGAGTTGATGGAATATGGCAGTACTCAATCCATGATTGTTTTGAAGAGTTTCGACAGAAATTTTCAAATCCCGCGTTGCATTATAACACTTTTAGTTGTTCTTTGAATCACTGCGTTGAAGTTTTTCGTGGAACTGGATCCGTTTCACGCAAAGAAGGCAGCGGTCATTCTCCGAGAAGAACGGCAAAAGTAATTGAAAATGTAAGATACCCCTCGAATTTCTGTATGCCTTTTGTCTCGACAAGTTCAGCTGGCATTGGCACCTGCCACAAAATATTAACGAAAGACATCCATGTCTGTCCCGTTTGAGGTCTGTACAACAATGCACGAAGCTGATTATCCTCAGCGTGTCGAATATTGTCAGTGTGGTTCCTATATATCCTCAATAATGACTTTGGAGAATACTTTTCACGAACAAGGCCTGGATTTATTTGGATGGATCCATTAATTCTCACAATGCGTTGATGGAGTTCGGAGAAGCCTAATTTTATGGTAAGAACACCTCTTCATCCTCAAAAAATAAGAGTGTGGGCGGCTATTTCAAGGCATAAAATAACCGGCCATATTTTTTTGAGGGTAAAAGTAAGACAAAGTTGTTTATTTGTTGAACAATCAAGATTTTTTCAGGCACTTTGACTGCAGAAAGGTATCAAAAAGAGCTTTTACGATGAACTCAGGTTTGGTTTTTTCCAACAAGACACATGATTAAAGCTGATATTATATGGCAAATGCATATTTTGTATAATTAAGCCAAGTTTCATTTTGCATATTTATATGTTTTTGAACATACTTTCTGAATTTTGCATATTTGGTTATATTTGGCAAAATAATTTGTAATGTATGAACTTTTTGAGATTTTATTATAAAATTTACAATTTCATGAAATTTATTAATAAAATTTTTGTATGCAACTGAGATATTTACTTTCACTTTCTGCCGCTGGAGTGCAGTGCGCGTATCGAAATAAGTAGAGGGAAGGGGCATTCCCTGTTAAAATCTTTTACTATTAAACATAAGACTGCCAGCAACCCCCACTTTTCCCATAGAAGCAATGTATAAGGAATCGGCCAACATAGAATCCATTTCAAGAGTCGAACTTCGAGAGTTGGGTGAATAATAGTCTGGCGGGGTTAGGGGAAATCTCATTTTTATGTTGGCTTACAACGTGAAGTTGGCGTTGGCAGTCCATGTTTATATAGTGAAACGTTAAAAATAATGACGTCTTTGAATAAAAATTACAGAAATAAATATACTCATATAAAATAGTTAAAATTTTTTTTTAGAATACTTCTACTTTAAAAAAAATGGGATCAAATATAATGTACACCAAATTAAACCATACATCCCTAGCGCTGTCCACCAAAAAATGTAATGAACATCAAAAAATCTTAATGAAACCCAAATTATTATATTTCGGAAAATGAAAACAGCATCACTAAAATAGCTATGTTGCGTATGGTTTTACCATTGCTTACATTTTAAATTCTATATGTCTATCGATTTTACTAAATGTTCACCAAATTTAGAACGCTCAAGTTACGGGTACGTGCTGTACATAATAAATATTCACGCTATCCATTTATATTTAGTCTTTCTCGAAAAAACTACTCGTGCGTCAAATAATTATTCTGTTACTCCAAAAATGAAATAAGCTCGGGCATCTCTCCTTGTCGCTTCCAGACAAACTTCTTGCAGGCTTCAGCTTGCAGCCGCACACTGTGCTTGGTAGCTTTTACAGTGAGTGTAACCAGTGTACTGCTGTATGAAAAGACTAAATAAGTTTCATTTTCATTTTTGTTTTGTGAATTTTGTGTTAGATTTTTATATATATATTAATTTATTTCCAAGAATTCTTCAGACTTATTTCTGTCCCCATTTATAAACAAGACCTAATAAAACATGATAGATTTTTCTTATAAGTGATATTTAGGCTAACAAGAATTATATATCTGGGTATACTTTTGAAATTGAATGTGCTATAAAATATAGTAAATATTGTGTATTTTTGCTAAACATATAGTGTTTTTTAACTGCTAAATAATATAAGACCCTGACGAAAATTAAATATCTGGGCATGATGTTAGAATTAAATGCGGAATAAAATTTGGTGAACATTTAGCATTTTTAGCCAACGAAAGTTATTTTTAGGAACAAATAATATAAAAGACTAGCATGATGTCAATATTTGGTTGTCGCTCTAAGATTATGTATTTTCTTAATTTTGGTGAGCATTTAGTATTTTTGGGAAACGAAAGTATTTTTTTGTACGAAAAGATTGGGTAAATTTGGTAGACTGTTAAATACCACCCAAAAAAAATTATAGCATATTATGTGCATATATTGTAACTTTGGGTGCATATACTCAACAAAATGTGTGCATATACAGGGTGCCCGAATTTCGTAGGGACAACATGGGTAACTTTTGTATTTGAAGAGATCGAGAGATGGTTAAATTAGCAAAAAGGTGCAGATTGGAGAGCTCATTAAGAATCCATCTTCGATTTTTACTTGTCATGGCCCACTTGTATAAAATTAAAAAAAAAACAAAATCTCCTAATTTCTCTTATATGCCGTAACTTTTTTGTTACTTAAGATATTGAGATGCGATTTGAACTAGTTTGCATGGTAATTTAAATACATTTATTGGCACTTAATAAAATCAATTTTATTTGTGCAAATTTTTAGTAATCTAACTTAGCCTCAAAATTTTAAATTGGTACCGTGCAATTTTTTTGGCCCTTTTAAGAGAGGATTTTTTTCTGAATGCAATGATGTATTACATGATATGGAAACTTCTTCAAAATTTTGAAAAACTGAGCTTATATTTTTACAGGCAGAAATCACTAGTGCCATGATCACAATAATTTTGTTTTTTATTTATTACGTTATCTGTGAAATTATGTTTTGAAACAAAAAGCACGCTTATCATCATACGTGTCTTCCAGTAGTGTTAGTCCGTTCCGTATATTTGACGTGTAAGTTCTACGTTCTTGTAGTACTTGATATACGCACAAAATACATCATATTTTCAAAATTTTTCATTATAAGTTGAAGTAATAACACTCACACTACTGACAGACACGTATGATGATAAGCCTGCTTTTTGTTTCGAAACATAATTTCACAGATAACGTGATAAACAAAACACAAAGTTATTGTGATCATAGCACTAGTGATTTCTGCCTGTAAAAAGAATAAGCTCAGTTTTTCAAAATTTTTAAAAAGTTTTCATATCATGTAATACATCATTGCGCTCATAAAAAAATTATCTCTTAAAAGGGTAAAAAAAATTGCACGGTACCAATTTAAAATTTTGAGGTTAGGTTAGATTACTAAAAATTTACACAAATACAATTGGTTTTATTAAGTGCCAATAAAAGTATTTAAATTACCATGCAAACTAGTTCAAATCGCATCTCAATATCTTAAGTAACAAAAAAAGTTACGGCATATAAAAGAAATTAGGAGATTTTGTTTTTTTAAATTTTAGACACGTGCGCCATGACAAGTAAAATTTAAAGATGGATTCTTAATGTGCTCTCAAACCTGTACCTTTTTGCTAATTTAACCATCTCTCTATCTCTTCAAATACAAAAGTTACCCATGTTGTCCCTACGAAATCTGGGCACCCTGTATATGCGCATGTTTTTGTACATTTGAGTGCATATAATTATCAGCTTTACACATGATACCTTAAATATGATATGAGAATTTATCGACAGCTGGATTATTAGTCGAAACACACCTACAACTTATCCTGCCAGATCTTGCGATTTTACGCCATGCGATTTCATTCCGAGGTCGTATTTAAAGAACTCCATTTTCCAGCAACCAATACATGACCTAAATGAACTACAGCACAGAATATTGGAGAAAATTAATGAAATTAATATATGTTAATAAATGTCAGCAATGGGATTGCGCGAAGAGTTCGGGCGTGCATGGGTGAAGGTGGTGAACAAAAATAGGGTTAGGTACGTTTTGTGATATGTTCACAATGAACTATGTGCCGATGTCAAATTTAAAGAAACACCTGATACTTGTTTAGTTTTTAGCAGCCAGAGTTGTCATTAATTGAAATGTTATAGTACAAAATAAATAAAATACTACACACTACACCTATTATAAGAGCTATTTCTGGATAAATATTAAAAATTGCGGAAATCTGAAATGGAATTATTACGTATTTATTGTTCTATCCTAAAACCAAGCTTAACATTACAACTGAAATTAGCAAAAAATCTACACTATTTAAATTAAATTCTAGTTTTGTAAAAGTTCTTCTAAAATGTTAAAATCTATCTATATTCAGCACTGCAGGCCTCGAAGGCCCATGGCTTTTTTAATAATATTTTTCCATTTCTTTCTGTTTTTGGCTATATTTTCCCAGCCCGTCATTCTTAACACACTCCCACCAGCTCTTTTTGGGTCGTCCTCTCGTTTCTTCCTTCAGCTTCTCCTTTTAGTACTTTTTTTGTCACTCTCTCACTTCCCATTCGTTCTAAATGTCCTAACCATTTTAATCGGGGCCTGGACACAACCCCCACTGTCCATAACGCCCACCATGTCCATAACCTCCACCGTGTCCATAACCCCCACCGACGATTTGGGCCATAACCTCCACCGTGTCCATAACGCCCACCGTCGATTTGGTCCATAACCTCCACCGTGTCCATAACGCCCACCGACGATTTGGGCCATAACCTCCACCGTGTCCATAACCCCCACCGTCGGATGTGTTCGTAATGTCAACAGTGTCCATAACCCCCACCGACGATTTGGGCCATAACGCGTACCGTGCCCATAACCTCCACCGTCGGGTTCGTTCGTAATTTCAACTGTGTCCATAACCCCCACTGACGATTTGGACCATAACGCCCATCGTGCCCATAACCTCCACCGTCGGGTTCGTTCGTAATTTCAACTGTGTCCATAACCCCCACTGACGATTTGGACCATAACGCCCACCGTGCCCATAACCTACACCGTCCATAACCCCCACCTCGTCCATAACCTCCACCGTCGGCTTTGTTCGTAAGTTTTCAGAGTTTAAAAATGAACTTGAAACATTGCTAGACAGATCGGCAAAATGCCAAGGGCATATAAAATTAACGAAACCGTTCGTTTGGACTTTCCTATTTTGTAAAGACAAACGGTATCTAATACAGTGATCGCCAAAAAGTAAGTTATATACGGGAAAATGATTTATTATTGGTTTCTGAAAAAATTTCATTCTTGATAAAAGTTTGTGCATCTTCTGGAAGTCGTTTTACGATTGTTCTATTTGTCAAATGACTTAGGGTGTGGCGCGAAATTTAAATAATCTGAAAAAAAATCCTACTGATGGATAAGATGAGAACTGAGCCGCCACTGGCGTATGTCGTACTGCTATTATGTTAGGGATCAAACTGGAACATTTATCAAAGCTTTTTTGTGAAGAAAACCAGTTTATTTACATACTTATATATTTATTTATTTTTAATTTCTTGGCATAAAAGAGAACACAGACCAAGTCTTAAATTTGTGGGCCAAAACAATAAAGTCTGCCAAAAATATATAATTATCTAAAAATTAAGAGAGTAAAAATAAACAATAATAATTACTTAGTACAAGTGTTTGAGATGAATTGCATCCCGTAACTAGCTACACAGTCAGAAAAGGAAGAATATAGCTACAGGTTACATTATTATTAATTAAAGGTAATTAACTACTACCTAAATCTAAAAAAATATATTATATATATAACACACAAAATTTACAGAACATTAAAGTATAAATTAAAGGTAAACCTTAAATGGTTATGTAATTACGTAAGTCCGACAGATCTAACACCTCGAATCTACTGTAGCAGGATTATTAACATTATTATTAACTAAATGTAATTAATTACTACCTAAATGTAAAAACATATATATAATATACAAAATTTACAGAATAATTCAAATTTACGTAAGTCTGACAGACGTAAAATCTAAATCTAAAAATATACATATTACATAATATATACAAAATTTACAGAATCATTAAAATTTGAATTAACCCTGCAGTGGTCGCGCCAAGTCTCACAGACTCGATAAATACGTTATTGAGTGGGAATTTGTTAAAGGGGGTGTAAGAGTGTTTGTTGTGCATTTTGGTACCTTTTAATTTTTAGACTTGGTTGCCTCCCGATAACCGGCATAAGCACAGTTGTTAGTGTTCGTGAGTTATTTGGAAAAGTCTGTGAGACTTGGCGCGACCATTTACGTTTGTGAAATTGTTTTGCGTTCTTGATCTTTTTACATTAAATGTAGCTGCAATGAACTCACAAATAATTTTTTATGTTGCAAACAACATCGACGTTAGTATACTAAGGCGTCAATGTATACAAGAATTAGCTTTGATTCTAACAAATGACCAATTACATCGGCGATAACTACTCAATAGTTTTCTCTCGGAAATCCATCTAAGAAGAGAAGAAGTAGCTGGAACCTCTTCAGACCATCTAGTAAATGACCCTAATAACCCCACAATTAAAAAACGAGCTTTTATTTGAAATCGGCAGTGAAGTACGTCGAAATCGTCATTAAAATACGAGAAATCGGCAGTGAAGTAATCCATTGTTTTACGACTTTTTTGTAGGTGACGAGGCAACAGATAATCGTCAACCGACCGAACATAACCTACAAAAGTTGGTTAAAATGTTGTAATTTCACGATTTGTCGATTTCAAATAAAACATAGTGTACACCTCGGCACTGAAGTTCCTTTTTATCCCTCATGTGGTTTATTTGTTTTGGCCCTACGGGCCTCGGCAACTAAATCCACATTCGTGACAAAAAGCTATACTTCAGTGCCTTGGTATACAAACTACTATTTTCCAAAAATATAGCATAAAAAATTTGTTTTGTAAAAATAAATTGTGTTTATCGCATGCAGGGCTTTTGTGCACTACTTGTGCATTCTTGAACCAAAATGACGAAAATTAATTGTTTTGTTCTACCTCTTAGCATTAAAAACATTGTTCTGTCCATAAATGTATATAGAAAATTAAAATCTTGAAATTCATCAAAGGCTGTGTTTACTATTATGAAGTTAGCATGATCTACAAAAACATTTAAAACTGAAACTGAAATATAACTGAAAATCTTGGTAATAGTAAATAAACATCTCATATTAAAACTTATTGTGATATAAATGGTTCTTAATTTTTTGGTTTGAGAGACTTGGCGCGACCAGCCGTGTCATGAAATTGGGCGCGACCACTGCAGGGTTAAAGGTAAACCCTAAGTGGTTCTGTGATTATAGGTCCGACAGATCGGGTACCATGAATCCACTGTAGCAGGATTGTTTTCAAACAAAATGTGCAGCTGCTTGCTTTTAATATAAGGCAATGAAATTTGGCATACGGGTTAGTACTAGTAAGTCCTACTATCTCTAACAGCCTTCACATAAAATTATTTAACCCAGGGATGTCCTTGGTCATTTTTATTGATTACTATTATAATCTTGGTTTGTTTTACCAATTTCAGTCTGTAATATGAGTCTTCGATAAAAGATGCATAAAATGGTATTCTTGATTTTTTTTGTAATTTTCTGCTTCAAAAAGATATAAAAAACCTTTTTTTTTGTTTTATACTGATTTATTAACTTTCGGTTCAGAAAGCTGAAAGATAATATTGACAACAACTTACTAATAACAAAACTTAATTATTACAGTTCTTAAACAATAATGGTTGTCCAAATGAATATTGCGAAAACAAATTGCCAACAAAAAAATGATCAACCGTTATTGTTTAAGAACTGCAATATTACGTTTTGCAATTAGTGAGCCCTTAGTTGTTATCAATTATCGTTCAGTTTTGTGAACCGAAAGTTAATAAATGTGTTTGAGATAATTTTGACGTAGAAAATTATTTTAATCGATTTTTTCTGTAAAATAGCTAGCCATACAGAAAAAAACAAGAACACCCACCATCCGTATGCATTCTTTATCGCAGAATGATATTATGGAGTCAAATTGGTAAAACAATTGAAGATTATAAAAATCTACAAGGAAAATAAACCAGCCCCCCCCCCCCTGTTTGTGACACCCTGGTTTAAATAATTTTGTACGGAGGCTGTTCGACCGTAGCACTTACTACTACAACTAAGGTCCCGGGTGGTGTAGCTTGAACAAGCGTCCACGTTCTATCAGTAGAGTTAAGCAACGCTCTTTCTGGTCAGAACTTGGATGGGAGTTCCACGGCTGCTTCGCTCGGCGCCTCGTGGTACGGTTGCCACGGAAATAGTTGGTCCCAGATGTCATAATAACATCATGACAGTCGTTAGTGTGGTTGGAAGTCCCCATAAATGTACAGCGACGCCTATAACTGGCCTAACGGCTGTTGGCTGAGCACGACATAAATAAATAAACCCGTATGCCAAATTTCACTGCCTGAAAAACGAATTAAAATTTAAACTTCATCCATATTGATCTAGTTTATATTATACACCCTGTATACTAATCGGACTCTCATTCCACGGACGTTTTTTGTTTTTTTGGAATCATAATTTTTTAAAGCGGTTTTGAGAACACCTACAGGAGCACTAAATATTGTAACACCAGTTTTTACTAACTGTGATACGTTCCATTTTAGAACAGGAACACTTACATTTTTTTAATTAAAATTAAAGTGATGATTATTTTAGTGGAAGCTTTTCAAACGGACGAAGTTCAGCCGGAAAATCCATTCTGGGGCATCAGATACGATGACGGTAAGTACTCTGTTACAGAAATATATTCAGAATGTTTTTAAAATCTAATGACAACACTTACATTTTCAGAAGCAGACGAGAACCTGCCCTCAAGCGACGCTTGTGTCATATGTAGCAGTCGGAGGCGCAACTATGTTTTTTCGACGACTGACATCGAAAGTAGATTTTTCTGACTGTCATTTGACAACAGAAAGTTGACATTTGCCGCTGAGCGTGCGTTTTCATCTTTTTGCCGCTCGCCGAGCGTTTTGGGTTTCCGCGTGAACAAAATAGGTAGCCACGTTCGAATGTTTCCTTGACAACGCCCGTCATTTGTGGAAATAATCGCGTCACCTGTCATATAGACTGCGCGAGTAATGTTAACTTGATTGTCAATTAATTTTTGCGATAAAACGAAATTTGATATTTTCCATTAATAATATGCTCAGTCGTCGAAAAAATAGTATGTATATTTCGAGCTAAAAGTGCGCTTGCCGCTTTTGCATGATTGCTGGTTTCGACTTCGTCTCAACCAGCAATATTCATGCGCAAGCGGCAAGAATAACTCACGAACACTAACAACTGTGCTTATGCCGGTTATCGGGAGGCAACCAAGTCTAAAAATTAAAAGGTACCAAAACGCACAACAAACACTCTTACACCCCCTTTAACAAATTCCCACTCAATAACGTATTTATCGGGTCTGTGAGACATTTAGTTAATAATAATGTTAATAATCCTGCTACAGTAGAAGATTCGAGGTGTTCGATCTGTCGGACTTACGTAATTACAGAACCATTTAAGGTTTACCTTTAATTTATACTTTAATGTTCTGTAAATTTTGTGTGTTATATATATAATATATTTTTTTAGATTTAGGTAGTAGTTAATTACCTTTAACTAATAATAATGTAACCTGTAGCTATATTCTTCCTTTTCTGACTGTGTAGCTAGTTACGGGATGCAATTCATCTCAAACACTTGTACTAAGTAATTATTATTGTTTATTTTTACTCTCTTAATTTTTAGATAATTATATATTTTTGGCAGACTTTATTGTTTTGGCCCACAAATTTAAGACTTGGTCTGTGTTCTTTTTTATGCCAAGAAATTAAAAATAAATAAATATATAAGTATGTAAATAAACTGGTTTTCTTCACAAAAAAGCTTTGATAAATGTTCCAGTTCGATCCCTAACATAATAGCAGTACGACATACGCCAGTGGCGGCTCAGTTCTCATCTTATCCATCAGTAGGATTTTTTTTTCAGATTATTTAAATTTCGCGCCACACCCTAAGTCATTTGACAAATAGAACAATCGTAAAACGACTTCCAGAAGATGCACAAACTTTTATCAAGAATGAAATTTTTTCAGAAACCAATAATAAATCATTTTCCCGTATATAACTTACTTTTTGGCGGTCACTGTATTAGATACCGTTTGTCTTTACAAAATAGGAAAGTCCAAACGAACGGTTTCGTTAATTTTATATGCCCTTGGCATTTTGCCGATCCGTCTAGCAATGTTTCAAGTTCATTTTTAAACTCTGAAAACTTACGAACAAAGCCGACGGTGGAGGTTATGGACGAGGTGGGGGTTATGGACGGTGGAGGTTATGGGCACGGTGGGCGTTATGGCCCAAATCGTCGGTGGGGGTTATGGACACAGTTGAAATTACGAACGAACCCGACGGTGGAGGTTATGGGCACGATGGGCGTTATGGCCCAAATCGTCGGTGGGGGTTATGGACACAGTTGACATTACGAACACATCCGACGGTGGGGGTTATGGACACGGTGGAGGTTATGGCCCAAATCGTCGGTGGGCGTTATGGACACGGTGGAGGTTATGGACCAAACCGACAGTGGGGGTTATGGGCACAATTTAAATTACGAACAAACCCGACGGTGGGGGTTATGGACACGGTGGAGGTTATGGACATGGTGGGCGTTATGGACAGTGGGGGTTGTGTCCTAGACCCTTTTAATCTATTTGACCTGAGTATCTTTATAATTCCTGGCTCCTTGTAAAGTTCTTTTAACTCTTTATTGGTTCTTTTCCTCCAGCTGTTATTTTGCTTTATTCCACCATAAATTTTACGAAGAATCTTCCTTTCCCAAATTTCCAGCTTTAAGATGTCACTTTCTCTTAGCACCCATGTCTCGCTAGCGTAGCATAACACTGGCCTTACCACTGCTTTGTATAACCGCACTTTCACTAGCCATGATATTGAACTAGCACTGAATGTCTTCATGTATGCACTGGCGCATCTGCTTGCTGCTGTTATTCTTCTTTCTATCTCGTTTGATAGATCACCGTGTCTGTTGAATTCGGTCCCCAGATATATAAGTGTGTTTTCTTTCTTGAAGTCCAACCTTTCGCCTTCTTGTGTCCTTATGCTGAATAGTTCTATGGATTGGTGTTCCCTTCCCATTATCATATATTTTGTTTTCTTTTCATTGAACTTCAAACCTACTGTTCTTGCTTCAGCTTCTAGTTTCCTAGTGATAGTTTTCAGCTCGTCATGCGTTCTTGCCAGTAAAATCACATCATCCACGTATGCCATGCACTGATGCGGGTATTTTAGTATTGTTTCCTTCACATTGATCCCACTGTTCCGCGTACTACTTGCTCCAAAGTTAAATTATATAACGTTGTAGACAGTGGGTCACCTTGCTTTAGTCCATTATTGGTTTGGAATTTTTATTTGTTTTCCCCTTTACTTTAACTTGGTTTATTGTTCGTTGCAATGTCATTGAAACCAATCTTATGATCTTACTTGGAGCTTGCAATTCTTCCATTGTTCTTAAGACTTTATTTCTGTTTAATTTGTCAAAAGCCTGTTGGAAGTCAATAGCGAGGACGTGAATATCGATCCCTTTTCTTAGGCATTTTTCCTGAATAACTCTTAGAGTAAATATTTGAGGGATTCCTTCTAAAACCCCACTGGTACTCCCCTAATTCCGTTTCAGCCCATTCTTTTAGTCTGTGGTTTATGAGTTGCGCTAGGACTTTGTACGACACATTCAATAGTGAAATCGGTCTGTAGTTGTTGCAATTAGCTTGGTCTCCTTTTTTGTGAATAGGGGTTATAATAGTCTCTTCCCATTCTTGTGGCATTTGTTCTACCAATCAGATTTTTTCTATCAGCTTATGTAATTTCTGTATTAATTTTTCCCCTCCATATTTTATTGCTTCTACCGGTATTTCATCTAATCCTGAAGTCTTATAATTTCTCATATTTTTAATAATTTCCTTAACCTCTTCCAATGTAGGGGTTCCTATTTCCTGTCCTTCACTATCATTGGCTGTCCATAGTTTGTTTTCCTCTTCCTCTATACTTAGACTTTGTTTGTAGTGTTCCTTCCATCGCTCTAATATTTCATTTTCTCCACTTATTATCTTACTTCCTTTATTTTTGTATACTGAGATGTTTGCTTTAAATCCTTTTCTTATTCCTGCTGCTGTCTTATAAAATTTTCTGACTTCTGTAATTCTTTTCGAGTGCCTCGATTTGTTTCATCTGTAGCTGTCTTTTCTTTTGTCTGCAAATTCTGTTTGCTTCTTTATTTGCTTCTCTGTACTTCCTTATGTTGTCGTCTGTCCGGTTTTTCAACATTTCCATTTTCGCCTTTCTTCTCACTTCTACTATTTGTTGGCATTGTTCATCAAACCATTCTTGTTTCTTCTGATGCCACTTTTTCATTACCTTTTCATTCATTTCTTGTTTGATGATTCCTTAGATGCTTTCCCATTCTGAATCAATTCCAGCTTGTGATGTTGCTCTTTCTACTCTTTCTTGAATACCCTTTTCATAATCTTGTTGTACCTCTTTTTTCTGCAGTTGTTCTATGTCGTAGTTTGCACTACCTACTTGTCTCTTTTTTGGAGTACTTGGAAACGGCTGCTCTAATTTAGCTCGAACTAGAAAGTGATCACTTCCTATCTCTGCTCCTCTTCGTGATCTTATATCTGTCATCATTGTCATATGTTTGCCTTCTATTAGCACCTAGTCAATTTGATTTATGGTTTTGCTATCTGGAGACATCCACGTACCTTTGTATATTTATTTTTGGTTTAAATACGTTATTCTTACTTTTAGGCTTCTTTGAGCTGCAAAATTTATAAGTAACTTCCCATTTTCGTTTGTTTCATCATGTTTACTGTTGGTTCCGATTACTTCTCTGTAGCGATCTTCTTTTCCTATTTTTGCATTTGCGTCCCCTATCACAATCTTTATATCATCTCTTGGTATATCATTGTAAACAGTTTCCAATTCTTCATAGAACCTATATTTGTCTTCTTCTTGTGTTGTTTCAGTAGGGGCATAAATATTAACTATGCTTAATTTTCTATATTTACCTCTTCATCTTATATAGCTTATTCTTTCGTTGATCACTTTGAATTCCACTAACGCTTCCTTTATTCCTTTTCTTAGCAAGAATCCTGTTCCTAGTCTGTTTTCCTTCCCACCTCCATTTAGCAGAATGTATCCTTCTAGGTCTATTATTTGTTCTTCTTTTATATTTGTTTCCTGTATTGCCAAACAGTCTAACTTATATCTCTGTGCTTCTTTTATTAGTTGTTTAAGTTTTCCCTCTCTGTAGAGTCCTCTGACGTTCCAAGTTCCTATAAAGATACCTTCTTTAACCTTCTTTCCTTTTCTATCTTTAATACTTATATTTTCATCTTTCTGGTATTCCCTTCTCTTTTTTTGGTTCTAATCCATAGTTTCTCTATTCTTCTCAGTAACCTTTGTGTCTCAATTCTATTCCCTATCCTTTTTGTCATCCTTTTTAGCATTTCTGGTGTGGACTTAATCCTTATTTCTTTATTTTTCATTTGATGATTTTCTATTTTTTGTGTTAGTTGCTGTATTTCTCCTTTTAGTTCTTTTCTTTCTTTTTCCCTTTCTACCGCTCTATTTATTTGTTTCTTTCTTAATTCTACACACTCAGCCATTGTTGTTACTAACTGCTCTGCCAGATGTTCTTTTTCGCCTTTTAACCTTCCTAGTTGTATTGTTAAATTTTCCATTTCTTGTTGAATGGATTGCACTTTTTCCACAGTTCTTTTGGTCTCCATTGTTTACGGGCTTTTACGTGGTTTTTCTCTTTATTTCAGCTGTAAGGACCATGTAATACGTTTGATTAAAATTATTTCGAATTTTGCTACTTAAAAGTTATTCCGCATCTCTATTCGTTCGTACACGCGCGCACCTCTACTTTTCCGCCGTTGCGTTTACAACCTTATCGCGCCCTCCACTTTTGTTTACAAATAAACCCGTTTGTCTAAATTTGCGTTTATCAAGATTATAGGTTCGTTTTCGGTCTAGATTTTTGTTCTTATTATTCACAGTTTTGCACTGCTTCACGGTGATCTCGCTGTTAACATCAAAATGTTAAAATAGTGTTTGATATTTAAATGTTTTTGAATTACCGCCGTAATTAAGTTGGCGAATTATGTTGTCAGTTATTTCCCTAGTATGTTAAGTTGGTAAAATTTTCAGTCTGTCGGAAAATGTAATTATTGTGACAAGTTGTGTTATTTGTTCCATGAAATAAGTTCAATAAATATCAGTTTATTATTTACAGTGTTGTAATATTATCAATCAAATCACCTGAACTTTCTACATAAAAAATTGAAATGTTCATTTTTAAACACGCCAGATATCTGATTTCTGTTTCACCACAGTAATTGCTCTCAGAAAGTTAACCGGGTAATATACAAACCTTTATCTTCTCGCTATAACCGCTACTAACCAACTATCTTTTAATCCCATTAAAAATGAGATGCTCCGAACAAAAATACAAGAAAAGAACTTAAAATTTAAAGCAGAAAAAGCGTTACCTTAGATTGAGGCGGCGGATACCC
Source organism: Agriotes lineatus (assembly GCA_940337035.1). Classification (NCBI taxonomy): domain Eukaryota; kingdom Metazoa; phylum Arthropoda; class Insecta; order Coleoptera; family Elateridae; genus Agriotes; species Agriotes lineatus. Next base: position 27,594,315 of record OW679201.1, on the reverse strand, counting down.
AGAACCTGGATCCACATCGACCAGACTCGTCGTAAGATCGATCAACCGCTGCCTCTGGATTCCCTCGCCTGGCCCCATGTGGCTGATATGGTTGAAATTCGTTGGTGCCGAGATCAATTTGGAGCGGCGATCCATACTCCTGCAAAAACCTCCCGTAATCACTGCGTAACGAGATAAAGCGTGAACTCACATTCGTTGGGCCCTATTTCCTTCTCTAAGTGAAAAGCGTCTCCTCGGTCTCTGTATGGTCCTACCTTCCCTATCTTGGACGATCAAATTGTCCAAATTTATTAATTCACCTAAATCAAATTCAAATGTAAAAAACTGTATTTTACCAGTGCAAATGTTACTAACGCTGATGAATGTTCGATAGGTATAACAGGTGCGACAAGTCGTGCAGGATGCACATAGAGAGGCTGCCGCTGTCGTTCAGAGGTTTCGCTCGCTTGACGTTGAGCGTTTGAACCCATTCCCCTGTAGCGCAGTTGAAGATGTCGATGTGTGTTTCGCTGTATACTACTAGATGCCCATCACGATAGCCTAAAAAAGCAGAATATAAAAAAATACATCGGTTGAGACATTTAGCGAGAATAGAATTGCAAAGAGACTGTGGGAAATGGGATCAAATAACAAAAGAAGCAGATGGAATAAGGAAATGGTGAAGATATTTGAAAGAAAATAAATTATTTGGCGACGAATAAAAAAAATCTAAAGAAAATAGAGGCAAACAAATAGATGAATGAACTCACATATAGCTGTGGGTAAGGCAGGATACATTATTTCCCTATCTCGTGATTTACGTCCATGTCTATCTACATAAGCAGCAAGTGTTCCAAATACTAACAAATATTCATTTCTAGGCAGCTCAATGACTCGTAGAGCTTCAACTCCGCTACAGGCTAACGTAGCTTGCAGAGGATTTTCAGGGTGGAGCAACGCTAAAAAAAACCATTTTTATACTTTCAAAAATAGTGATACGATAAAGACTTACAAATTGGTGGCTGATCGCCCTGTAAACTATAAATTGTGAAATTTGAGGAAGAACCAACGCAAAGCCTACCGTCCGATAGGAGTTGCAACGATTGGACCAACACTGGCAGCCCTAGCTCTCGCAGTCGATGATGCCGAGTTCGTGTCCTGGTTATTTCGTAAACTATTATCGCAGAAGAGTTTTGCTGTAAAAATTACGAGGTGAAGAATTGAGTGCGGATGGAAATTTACAAGCCAACCTGTTTTTTGACAGCGACACAAAGGCAAAATGTCAGTGGGGCCTGCAGCACGGGTCCAATCGCCAGTGTGGCACAGCCTTTGCTCTCAGCAACCTTGATCCATTCGGTGTCGTCGCCATCGAGGGCACGAATGGGTACCAGCCTGACGTGACGCTGCTTGCCGCTCACAACCACGAGCAAATGCTCTTCGCTGATGTATTCCAGTTGATAAATTTTCTTACCTTCACCGATTCGTGCTATTTCTGCAAAAGGTATAATATAATGTCAGTATATTGAAGATTAACAATTTTATTTGGGTTTTACTTCGACACGAAGTGTACGAAGTATTGAAATTCCCTCATATCGAAAACCACTCTGAGTCAAATATCTCTAAAATTCGAGCCAACCGACTAATGAACCCACTATATCAAATCTCCGTCTCGGCGGTGCGGATCTTTTGGTGAAGATCCCAGCCCACTAGATCAATCCCCCGCATTGGGGGGTGCCTAAACGTGCTGTGCGGGGGATGTATGTTCGTATGTGTACACGATTCCGGTCGCCAGGAACCTTCCTGAAGTCTTGGATCGTTTTCATACGATAGGTCCTCCGAAAATGAAGACAACATCAACTTTTGAGCTATGGTCGTCGGCAAAAAAAAATTTTTTTTTTTTTTTTTTTTTTTTTTTGATAAATAACTGGTTCATAGCATTTCATTGTATTAGCGAAACGGAGTGATGCTGAGTATCGAAGTATTCTTGGAAAGCACGGAAGGGCGCTTTTCTTGGGTGGGGGGTACCGTATATTTTTTCATGTGTTTGAATGAAATACAACACAACACTGACAGTTGGTAATTCACCTAAGTAGAACAACAAGTTTATCAGTTTAAGTGGATGTCTCGAAACAGCAGGTAACATTGATGACCAAACATTCCAGGGTACTTTAGTAATGCTCCCCATTTAATGGACATTGATGTGTAACAAAAGTGACTGTTAAAAATATTTGCAAATTCTAACCTGTCCTATCCAAGTCTACACAATACAGTCCCTCCTCTGCTCCGACGACAACTCTGTCTGGATCGATGATTGCGGCACTTAAGGTATTCTTAATAAGGGCTAACGAGTTATCTACAAGCTCTCGCGCTACAAGCACTGTGGTATTTGGAAGATTATTTCGTTTCAGTATACGATGCAGCTCGGACAGGGCCACCACCCATTTGTTCTTCTCGCCTTCGGAGTCGGCAAGCATGAGCGTGGAGTTGCGAGGTCCTGGGGGTTCCATTAACGAGCTTGTTATCTGTAAGGGGATGTTTAATTACGAACCTTTTTAAAATAATATGCAAACTTACCCTGAATATGCAAGGAATGTCCTTTTTGTTGGCGTGTATTACATCCGACTCTCGCACACTTGTGACAGTGAACTGAGGGTCTCTCATATCCAGCACGTGAGCAACATGAACGCTTGGCAAAGCGTTGCGGTCAGGCGATATGTCGTATAAAAACAGCTTGAAGTCGCATACAACTACGAATTGTCGGACCCAACCTATAAATCACAATTACGCTATACCAGAAACTAAATATGATTATAGAATCACAACGTGGTCAAACAAAGAACTAAAACCATGCAACTCCTGAATCAACTAAGGGAATAAATTAGAAAAACTTCACCTACAGAACATAAAAATGATGTTTAGTTAGGACGTTACACTCCACTCAGGAGTAAAACAAAAAATAATTACGCTGTTACTTTAATATGAAAACTAACGCTAATAAGCAATAATATCTAGCTGTACAAGGTAAGTCACTTTCAATTCATTACAGTTCTAATTTCAAAATCATATAGAGAAACTCGAACTAAAAACAGTTATGATTGTAATTTTTTTTCTTAGGTTGGCACTGTTTATGTTGGTGGTACTGTAAGTCTATGTCAAATTTGAAGGTAGCAGTTTAGGTTTTGTGTCAGTTTTGACACAGACTGATGCAAAATCTAACCTGATAACGTCGAATTTGACATAGACTTACAGTGCCACCAACATAAACAGTGCCAACCTAAGAAAAAATCACAATCATTTATAGTCACCCGGTACAATTGCTAATTGCTTCACGTATTATGGTGATAGGATAACACTTTGCATAGAAACGAAAAGACTACTAGAACCATCTACTGTAGAGACAAGGAGGCAAATCTAATTGAGGACTCTGTATAAATGACAGATGAGCAGCATAATTTTTAAGATATCGAACAGCAACAAGCATAAGAAATGATGACGGAATGGAAATAGAAAAAATAAAAAGTTAAAGGGGTAATTGACGAGCTCATAAATAATAAGGCTGCAAAGGAAGATGGAATTCCAGCTACGTGAATAAAGTACACGAGAAAAATATAAGCTATGAAAATACATAACTTAATACAAAACATTTCGCATAGATGCCTAAGGTCCATAGCTTTCCCCCTTACTAAAGACCGTCGTATGTGGTGGAAATTTGGCATTTAAGTTGGCAGTAAAGCTGTCTGTTTAGTTAGGTTATGTTTTTCTAAGTTTGAGGTTATACATAGCGTCAATGTCTAGTGCATTGTTGTCAGTTTAACTAGTTTGCAATAAAAAAAAACTCACACATTTTTAATCTAATTTAACACAAGCCTTGCCCAAAGCAGAAATAACCCGATGAATCACCCAATTTTGATGTTTAGCAGACTTGATCAAACAATACCATCTCGTTTTAAAGTCGTGTATGATCGCGGGAAAGTCAGCAACACAGTAAATATGTTCGCATGTCAGGCACTTCAGTGAGGCAAAATTGTGTCACGTAGAACAGTGTGTCCAACATTAAAAAAATAAATCACGGCCTCCTATTATGCCAAACCAACTTGAACGGAATATACTGAAGGTAACCAATTTTTCACACAACGGATGTAGAAGAGTAAATCTCGAAAATAAATCCCTTTAATTACGTAAAGCGGGTCTGGATGCTCTAGATCAGTGGTATTCAACCTTTTTTTTTGGCGTACCCCTTCAAACATTTTTATTATAATCAAGTACCCCCAACCTTAAAACTCAAATAATACAGTCATGTTATGATTTTTAATGTTATTCATTGTGGTAGAAAAGGTTACGTGTGAATTTAGACTTAAAATTTAAATAGGTATATATATTAATAGTATATTAGTGAGAAACTTGAGCTTGCTTATTAGCGCACAAATCTATAATGCGCGGTTGAACATGAGGTCAGTGCTAGTATAAGAGGGGCTTCTGGATTAAGGTGATTGCGGTGTTTATTTTGTATTGTCGAAAATGCAGAAAAGCTTTGTTCCCACATATAAGTACTTGAAAATATGAGAAGTTCACCAATAGCAAAGTAACTTAGTTTGTACTCTTTACGGCATTTTGCGAAAATTCGTTCACCGAAACTTGTGCAAAAGTAATTTTTAAAGTCATATCTGAACTTAATTCTAATAACTGTTCCTTTAGTTGCATTTCCATATAAGTTTCCAAAATATTTACATTAAAGGGGTTAAGTATCCACACTTCTGAAACATTTTGTTTTTTATTTCAGGAAAATATTGCTCAAACTGGTCCAGTAAAGCTGTTAGGTGATTTAAGATTGTTTTGTATAGATTTTTACTAAAAATACCGTTGGCGTCTGTAATAAGTTCAGATAACGCAGTAAAAGCAGTTACATTTTTTTATTTAACCCTATTTGAAACAAAGCCATATTGCAGATAAGAATCTTGTTAAGTTTGACGTGCCTACATTGGCCGCTGCAAAATACAGCGTTGTCAGGCGTTTTTAAAAGGAAGCAAAGAAGAGACTTCGACTGTTTGGTTAAGGGCAATAAATGTTCCTAGCATTTTGCGTAAATCTGTAATATACAAATGAAAAGAATGAAATAATTAGTACTAATTGTGGAAACAAATATAATTGCTTGATTGCCGTTTTGTTTAATTATAAATACCTAGATTGGAGATCCTCGCGTACCCCTGAGGAACTATTTGCGTACCCTCAGGGGTACGCGTACCCCCGGTTGAATACCACTGCTCTAGATGGCAGCCCCATTGCCAGACTCGGGCAGTAGGTTAATTACCTGCCAGCCTCAAATCAACAAATAAGGAAAACGAAACGAAGCATAACCGGGCGCATTTTGATGACAACCTTTAATACAAAAACAAGGACAAAAACGCTGGAATGTAAGAATGATGTTTGAAGAAGGACAACTGGCGTGAATAGCAAAAGAAACACTTGCGTACAAGATGGACGTATTGGAACTCCGTGATGAAACAAGGTGGAATGGTTACGGAGAGCAACAAACCCAAAATAGCTTCACTTAACTATATTAGGAAAGACAAATAGGGAGAACCATCAAGATGGAGTAAATTCTTATTATCTAAGAAATCTAAACACAGTCTGATCGAATGGAACCACGTAAATGAGCGAATCATTGCAGCAAGACTTAAATCTCAATAATATGAGTACAATGCTATGCACCCACTGAAGTGGCAGAAAATAAGTAATCCGACAAGAGCAATAAATAGAATAAAGAAGCACGACATAGTAACTGTTATGGGAGACTTGAGGGGTGGCAGAACGAAAGAATAGGAAATACGAGGGCCGTTTTTTTTAACCTCCGATTAACCATAACAAAAAGACAAGTGCATATAAAACAATGATTTTATTACTGAAAGTTATGTCAGCGTACATAAATCAAACAAGTAGAGACACTTACTGTCGGTTCCTTTGATGTCAAAATACCGATTTGGATGACCTTGAACGGCTCCTGGGGGGGGGGGGGGGAAAGGTACTTTTCGATATTACCAACAGATAGCACCACTACTTTGACACAAATGATTGGTAGCAGAGCTAGTAACTAGCTCTGATTGGTAGAATTTTGTGCTGCCATCTGATAGTCAAGCTTGGAGTTACTGTCCCAAGCACTCTAGACAGGTTTCAACACTTGGCATGAGTGTCTCTACTTGTTTGATGTATCTATGCTGGTTATGTACACTTATGGTTACTTTTCCACATAATCACCTTGGAGATTGAGGCATTTGTCCTACCTGTGGACAAGCTTTCCAACACCTTCTGCATAAAATGTTGCCGCCAACAAATTAAAATGAGCCTTGACGTTGTTTGGAAGCTCCTCGTTATTTTGGAAGCGCTGCCCCCATAGCCACTTCTTCAGTTCAGGGAAAACATGCAAGTCACTCAGCGCTAGGTCGAGACTGTATACCGGGTGATCGAAAATATCCCCTTGAAATTGCTCAAGGAATCGATGGGTTACAGCAGCACTGTACGGGCGTCCCTCCGGCTCCTTGAAAAATATGAGATATTTTCGATCACCCGGCATACAGTCCCGACCTAGCGCCGAGTGACTTCCATGTTTTCCCTGAACTGAAGAAGTGACTAGGAAGGCGAGAAGCTTCAAGACAACGTCAAGACTCATTTTAATTCATTGGCGGCAACATTTTATACAGAGAGTATTGGAAAGCTTGTCCATAGTGTGAGGGTCGCGTATTTACAGACACGTTATTTAAAATTTTATCTAGCTTATTTTAGGAAGTACGTTTGTTTATTTCAGGCATTTTATTTAGGAGACATTTATTTTATTCCAGGCATTTTATTTAGGAAAGACATTCATTTTATTTCAGGCATTTTTTAGTTCTAGGATAATGATAATCCGTAGTTTATAGATATCTTTTATGTATAAAATTAGTTGGAATTATATGACATAACGGAAGCTTTCGTTTTGTTTTGCAAGTTGTAACACAATTCCTTCACAGCTGTTGATCGCGCCCCGGGCCCATAATCGAAAATTCCTATATTAGATTTATGACCCGGGGTTCGAGGCAAACTTAAGGGTCAAAAAGCTTAGAAACCGCCGACTAAATTAGTTCGTGAAATTTATGAGTGTACGTTTTCGGTCAAAGGAAACACATGTCAAGGGGGTCGTGAGAAGCATTTAAAACCACAACAGAAAGGATTAAGGGCCGTCGTGAGTTTTGAAAGGAAAATAACCAATTAAAATCGCGCTTATAGCCACGAAATCCAGAATTTACTTCTCATTGGCGGAGCGCCCAGGACAACGGATGGAGGGGCCGCGGAAGATTGCATAAAACACTCAGCATAGAAGGAAAGGGTAGCAGAAGAAGCACGAAACCTGGGGCCGATGCTAGTTTGACTAGTAACACAAAACATCACAACAACTCCGCACTTAATTAACACCTTACTCTATTTGGTGTAGCGCCACTGGTATTGCGAAGTCCAGCTCGGATTTTCGTTAATCGGTGAACGTTAGACACCAACTCTTGTCTTTACTTCTCTCGTTAGCACGCAAACTGGCACGGCAAGGCCTCCTCTTTGGTCTTGTTTGTAAATGAGCGTTGCTTAACAACTCTTTGCCTTTACTTCTCTCGTTAGCACACCAACTGGCACCGCAAGGCCTCTCCTTTGGGCCTTGTTTGCAGGTGGGCGTTGTTTAACAACTCTTTGCCTTCACTTCTCTCGTTAGCACGCAAACTGGCACTGCAAGGCTTCCTCTTTGGTCTTGTTTGTAAGTGAGCGTTGCGTAACAACTCCTTGTCTCTCTACTACCACACTAACACCACCAGGCACTTCGTAACAAGTTTACGGTCGGCAAACGGCCCATTGGCATTAGGCAAATAATTGTAAGCGCGGTGTACTGTTTACTTTGTCCTAATAAATAACCATCGCTTGACATGTTGTTTTCTTTGATGTAAAAGCTGGAGGTCGCCAGCCCCTATACGAACGGAGTGAAAACAGTAAATACGGAAGCCTAGTTAAAGTAACTGTAACTGTCGTCGAAGCACCGGCCGAAAACAGTAAAAAATCACACAACGTAGGCCTATAAACAAGCAACAGGTAACCAGGGTGTGCACCGTTACAATAGGTACGACAAATGTCTCAAATCTCCACGTGATTATGTCGAAAAGTAACCATAAGTGTACATAACTTTTAGTAATAAAATTATTGTTTTATATACACTTGTCTTTTTGTTATGGCCCACCCGAGGTTGAAAAAAAAGGCCATCGTATAATTAGGAAGCATGGAGTCATTAGACGCAACGAAAACGCTGACATATTTATCGATTTTTATTTACAACCATATATGTAATGTTAACATTATTGACCTCATTTGAGTGTGGGAAGTCGTACATTTCCCCCCACTACTTCCCGCACTCAATTCCTGTACTCATTGGCCGCTCTCACCAACCAAGCCTCTTTCGCGCCGTATAAAATATGAAGTGCATAGGGACTGTTAGTTCATAGATTAACACAAAACTTCTCTTTGGAACTATTTAATGGTAAATAACAATTAACACGATAGGTAGCTAGAATAAACTAGAACATGCCTGCCTAATCTCTGGAAGTGTACAATCGAACTCTTCGTCCGAAATTTTTTTACAAATTAACGGCGCAAGCGAATTGAGCAAAAAAGGTTTTTGATCAACACACTGTCAGTGACGTCTAAATAAATTTTGACGTTTGTTTTACTCCATGGTAACGCTAAAAATGTACCTGGATTATCTTGACCAGGAAAAAATATTATAAAAAATAAATGTGAAATTTTGTGCTAAAATTTAGATGGTTGTAAAAAAAATAGTATACAAACCTTGACAGGAAGTTTCCTTAGTCTCGAGATAATAGTAGTCCAAGAGCCAGCAACGGGTTTGCTTACAGTATTTTTAACAAGCATGTAACTGTTATAGAAGCTCCCTTTGAATATACTGAGAAGGAAACCCGTAGTCTGGCAAGCCTGCGGTGGTGGTTTTAGCCCCCTTGCGCCCTTAAAGGGCGGAAAAAAATAATGTGTCAAAACTGACACAAAACCTAGGAATAATATGTTGGTAACACTGTAAGTCTATGTCAAATTCGAGGTTAGCAAGTTGGATTCGGCGTCAGTCTGTGTCAAAACTGACGGAAAACCTAACCTGGTAACCTCAAATTTGACAGATTTACAGTGCCACCAACTTATTATTCACACGTTTGAATGTCCACAGCCCGCTGAGGATCCGTTGTTTTGGATCTCTCGATATTTTACAGTAAATGGTTAAGTTTATTATGCAACTTTATGTGAATCTGGGGTAAACTTACCACCGGCGAAAGCGTCTGTCAATCTTTTTACTTACATAAGATATGATTACCTTTAACATAGCAGAGAGCCAGACTTGTTATTATACATTTTTCTTATTATTTTTTTCCATCCTTCAAGGACGCAAGGGGGCCAAAACCACCACCACAGGCTTGCCAGACTTTGAGTTTCCTTCTCAGTATATTCAAAGGGACCTTCTATAACAGTTACATGCTTGTTAAAAATACTGTAAGCAAACCCGTTGCTGGCTCTTGGACTATAGCTGATTTTGACGCTTCGCGTCTCAATCAGCCTACTAATCTCTCGACAGTAATGAAACACTTCCCATCTCGGGCTGTAATATACTATTACACACAAAATAATTTAGTAATTGGAAATACCACAAGATAACGTGAACGAGCCCTGGTGACTGAATACAAAATCAAATCAATCACGTGGAAATTAACAAAAAAGGAGGCATTCCGTACTAAACATAAGAAATAAAAGAGGAGCAGATGTTGACAGTGACCATTACCTTGTGATGGCTGAAATTAGGCTTAAAATTGCAGCAATAACCAAAAACGAGCAGATACATTGTGCATATACTAAAAGCCACTTAAAAAAACATAAATCAAAGAATAATAGCAGCGACGATGAAATTGAGATTGAAACAGATGTAAACAAAACAATGGACAATCGTAAAGGACAGCTTTAACGAAACCAGTAAATACCAAAATCAAAGCATGAATGGATAACCGATACAACATGGAAAAAAATACAGGACAGAGAGAATTTCGAAGAAAGATTATTGAACGAAAGAAGACTAGAAAGAAAAGAAGAACTGGAAGAAAGATATAAACAGCTAAGAACAGAAGTTAAGAGAAGTGTAACACAAGATAAACAAATATATACAGGGTGATTCAAAAATGGTGCATTTCCTCTGGAGAGGTTGTTGGGGACTACTAGCAAAGTACGAGAAAAATCACAAAAAAAATGTTTACAATCATTCCTCTGAAATATTAACAGCTGAAGATGAATTTTGAAATAAGCTATATACTAATATTTATTAAAAATTCAACGTTTAAATCGAAGATGATTTTGAACTTTACGTATTGGTGCCCCTAGTAAATCTAGAACTGTCAAGAGGTGTCAAACATTTCAAATTTAAATTGAAATTATTCATTGCCAATTTATTAAAAATAATAAAAATAAACTATTTTAATAATGGAAGAAGCGGATAGCAGAAGAGCAGCCAGAAATTTTCAAACGATAACCGTCATACGAGTGTCATACGCATAGGATAATCGAGATAACCCAACTTTTTTTTTGTTGACATGTTAATGACCAAATTAATGTACAGTCTAATAAAAAACACATTATCTTGGAAGTAGTCAAATTTTTTTTTAAATTTGGCACTGACAGTGCTAATGTCAAGTAAATGAATAATGAATAATAACTATGATTGACTGTAGGGGACCGGCGCGGATTGCTGCAATCCTAAGCTAAATTGTTGCTATAAAAAAAGGTAAGAAATATAGAACTTCTGTAATCTGGTATTCTATTAACCAACCAATAAGCTATCCATTAGCGTAGAAAAACATTATTTTATAAAATAACAAAAAACAATAACAAAAAATTCAAAACAGATACTCTAAAAACTATTACAAAAACAGCATTACCCTAACGGTGCGAATAATTCTGTGTAATAATCGTAATTATAGAATGGCACTTGCTTTTTACTATATGTAAATATATAAGCTAAACAAAAGTGGCAGATGTAGTCTTCAGGTGTGTTAGAACCACTGCAAAGTTGGTGAGCCCAATTTTCGCATCCTGTTACGTAATAACGGTACAAAGTTTCAATTTTCGTATTTTCTGTGCAAATTAGACAAACATCGCCTTCGTTATTGTCATAGATAATATCGTCGAGTTCATTCTCATCACATATTTCCAACATACTCATAACGTCATCCTCGTTGTTGGTCGTAGAACTTTCAACAATTTTACGTTTAACGTTTTTCAGTTTAGTATTTGCTGTCTTATTTGTCTTCTTGCCGACCTGATTTTTCTTGCCTTGGGTTTGCTTAGCTTTCCCTATTTTCTTCTGCTGTATAAAAATTTGTACTACAAGGTAAATTTGTGCGGAATCTACATTAGCGATGTAGCCACCGGTTTAACGATTTCTCCATTACATGTCAATATTTATAAGATTATATAACAAGCGTGAGATTTAAAGAATCAATATGTGCGGCAATACCTGCCTGTGCGACAATACCCGCCACTTCCCTAATGCTTTATGAAAATACTTGCCCCTTGGGCTTCAAACTTATACCTTGGAAAAAATCATGCTTTTTCTCCCTTGGTTATTAGTACACTGTGTAAAGTGAAAACCTTGTTGAGGTCAACAACGTCAAAAGACCGTTTAAGTAGACTTATGTATGCTGAGTGTATAATGAAAGAAAATGATACTGCAAAAAAGAATGGAACTAGAAAATGAAGTCTTTAAAAAACTTGCAAAAAATTCGCGAAAACTGATATTTTATAATTGTGAATATATATTTTTTCTCCAACCACACGAATAAGAAGCCATATTGTCGAATAATTTTGTACAAAAAGTATGTCATTTTGGGATGTTCACCAATTACCCTACAAAAATGGACGCAAGATAGGGTTTTACATGGTAAATTTCAAATAAAAAACGTCCGCGATCTGTCTTACTTGTCCCGAAATCATGCATTTTTTGTACTAATGAAAGAAATAACTATTTGTCCCCATCTAACTAAAACCCTCGCTACGCCCTTGGCTGCACATCTGTTCATGGATTTTAAATAGCCCTAACACAATCAATAGACACCAATTAGAAGGTGCGAGGGCCATAAATAATATATTGTTACTTGACTCGTACGCTGATCTAACCTAAATTACTGATCGAACAAGAACATCAACACTGAAATTTGTTTAACAAAACTAATACAGAAATATTGAGAATATTATTAGTTTACAACAAAGGTCGTAAGTGTTTAGAATCAAAAATAACTATTGTTTTGAGCTACCAGCATATTAGTTCAAGTATCTTAGTTATGTTACAAGTTAGAACGTCATACTGTTTGTGAAAACAACTATACTCTGTTCACTATGGTCCCGGATTGTCAAAAATGACGTTTTATGGTAGCACTGTTGAATTTCTATTGGTTTTTTTGTTACTACTAGGTTGGACAACGCAAAAGCGTAATTTTGAAAATTTGGGTTTTTGTTACCTGGCAACTTTTATTTATTTTTGCTTAAGTCAGTTCGAAATATAACCTATAATTTATAATTTTGACATTAGTAGCTTTATTAATTGTTTCTAGTTACCCACAGCTTGACTTAAAAGTATTAACCGTGAAATAAAGGATTGTTTTTAATTGGATTTTGACATTGCCAATCCGGGACGATAGTGAATAGAGTATAACAATTAAAAAATTTTTAAAATATATACAGCTACCTAATAATTTAACTCGGCTTTACTAGAACGACCTTAGAAAACACTGAAAAAAATGTGCAAACAAAAAAATCTATGGTGTAATTTTAAAAATCAAGATAGTAGGCCTCAAAAAATAAAAGAACACACAAAAATATTCAGTTTGGAGTAATGTCAAAACAATATTTAATTTTTAATTAAAAACAATAAAAACCGAACTTACCTTTTTTAACGCCCCCTTGCTTAGGAACCTTAACATATCCTTCGTACGCAGTTCCAATGCCTCTCGTTGGATCAATTCCAAGAGGTCGCTTGGCTAAGGTCAAACACAAATTTAAACTTAACACTACAAACGCACAAAACCTTACTTTGGTCTGGAGGCACTGGACACACAGCAGGCACGTGAGGGCAACAGGAGGTGTGACAGGTGAAGCCGCATATCTCGCAGACCATGCCCTGCCGCATGAGTCCCACCATCAGAGACGTGCAGTGGCTGCACTTGGTCGGGCTGGAGAAGGTGCGAACCAGGAACTGGTGAGACTTGTGCTTCATAGGAGACTGCGGCTCATGCTGCACGAAGAAACCGTTAAAAATAGCTTCAATTTGGTCCCTTTTACTGACCAAGCTCAATTCTGAAAGGTTGCTCTTTGAACTGGTGACGCTGAGTGCTCGGTTGTCTTCGATGTCGCCATCCTCGGATTCGATAGAGCCCCCTTGGTACAGCAAGCCCTGCACGGTACTGGCCTCGTACTGCTGCTGCGCGGCGTGCACCTGCACCTGCTGCTGGGTCGAGTTGGTTTCCTTGAGAAACTGGTCGAGGTAGGACATCTGCGATGAGGGACGCTCCAGGACTAGAAGAGAAAAACGATAAATACGGCGTCGTTTTGGATGGAAGTTCAAGGCTGCCCGTTTCGCCCCAGTGACAAAGCTTGAATTTCCATAACAAGACAGCTATTTAATGCAAAATCATAGGGTAGCGTTATTGTAAAACAAAATACATTGTAACGACACATCGGCTCGACATAAACAACTAACGTAAATAAAACTTAATGCTGGTATGGAACGCCATTCTGCTCTTTAAGTACAGGTTTTTTACTAAATTTACAAATATATTTTTCATTATTTGCAAATATCTCTGAAATTACTGATTTGATTTTTTTTTATTATGCTTAGTTATGACGTAATAACTGCAATAACTCAACTTATCTCATATTGAGTGGGCACTTTGGACACCGAACAGGGAGTAATGTTTTTTCCCCATTGTTCTTCTCCATTTCATCATACAGAAACGGTAATAGTATCAACCAAGAGTTATTGCAAAAACTTGTATATAGAAATAAAACAATTGAAAAACATGGAAAACGTACAAACTAAGATACAATATTTTTGGTACAGTTATGGGCACAAAAATTTTCTATTTCCATTAACATCATTACTAATACTCTATGATTAAGTAGAGATTGGTTTTCCAATGGATCTCTAATGCAAATTCCCTATGGCTCGGTACATTTTGTAATAAAATTGCAATTATATTACCATATTTTTCATCAAGTTATCGAGAGATTAAAAAAAACTGATCCTCAGCGGGCTGTGGAAATTCAAACGTATAAATAATATGTTGGTGGCACTGTAAGTCTATGTCAAATTCGAGGTTAGGTTTTGCGTCAGTCTGTGCCAAAACTGACGCAAAACCTAATCTCGAATTTGACAAAGACTTACAGTGCCACCAACATATTATTTCAGATTTTTTAGATCTCTCGATACAATTTTCACAAAGCTGGTAATACCGGGTGTCTTAAAATGAATTACATCTAGTATGCTTTGAATTTCTCATAATGCAATCTAAAATTTTACTTGAAATTGGCAAGACTGTAAGTCTATGTCAAATTCGAGGTAAGTAGGTTAAGTTTTGCGCCAGTCTGAGTCAAAAGTGACGCAAAACCTAACCTGATAACCTCGAATTTGATATAGACTTACAGTCTTGCCAATTTCAAGTAAAATTTTAGATTGCATTATGGGAAATTCAAAGCATACTAGATGTAATTCATTTTAAGACACCCGGTATAATTACTACAGAGAAATAAAAACAATTTTATTTGCTGCAGGTAAACAATTCTTTTTCAAAATTATCACTTTTTTCAGAGCCTTTAAAGCTATTTTTTGCAGATCGACAGTGAAGAACATCAAAATCGTCATTAAAATACAAGAAATCGGCACTAAAGTCATCTATTTTACAACTTTTTGTATGCAGCGCACAGTAGTCGAATCGACCTATCTAACCGGAATAAACGCCTCAATTAAAATTCAAGTGAATAAAGTGAAATGCATGCAAATATGTTCATTATGAACACCCCAATAATATGTTACGATTTGTCGTCTCACTCTCGCATGCACAAGAGGGCTGTCCGCAATCATGATGTTTTAAGGTGCCTTTGTGCATACCGCGTGCCGATTGTTTAGACATACCGTGACAAGTGTTTTTGCCAAATAGAAAACTATGTAGTAATGGAAATTGAAGACGAAGATATGGTGGATTTAATACTGTTAGGGTTTCCAGTCCCGAGACCTTCCCGGGATTCTACAAAAAAATCCGAGTCCCGGGATCACAGCCAGCACAGGCGAAGTCCCGGGACCATGTCAACACTCGTGCGTATACTCGATATCAGAGTCTGGCGTCTGGCGCATTATTCATGCTATTTGCACATTCTACATTATTTGCATTGTGCGTAGGAGAGGTATTATTTTCAGTCAGTTATTAGAATTAAACCTGTGTGTTGTTTCAGCCATATTTGCAAGTGTTCTTTTATTTATGCATTTGTTTGTTTCTTTTGTTGGATTTAGATATATTTAACGCGTAGTCGTGTGCATGTAGTAACGGTAAAGTAACTAAATTGTAGACTTTTAAAATTATGTGCGAAGAAGCTGAATAATTTATATTTATAGGTTTTAAAGGTGTTCGTTATTTTCTGCTAAAGCATTCGAATTAGAACGAATTCCAATTCCCAACCTACCGTCATTTCACATCAAAACTAAAAAAAAAATAACAATTTGAAGTCGATATAGCAACACTTTTATATATCGAAAGATAAACAATTGACGAAATGTAAAGTTTGTCCCAATAAAATTATTATAACCACAAGCGGCTCCATGAAAAGATTACTCAAGCACTTTGCAGTTCACACAGAAGCAAATGATGAAGAGCGACAGACTTTTAGTACCAGAAGAAAGTAATGAAGTTATAGACGAGCCCCACCGCAGCTCATTATCGGCACAGAAATACTTTAACTTAAAACACTTGTTTTTCTTTGGAATTCACATTCGGAAATTTCACTTAAACACTATTTCTCTTACGGGACCATTTTTGAGATCTTCGGGACTTGAAATTTAGCTCGTAGATCCCGAAAACACTTTTGGTCCCGGGACTTGGAAACCTTTATTGTTAATATTCACTTAGAAATATCTTATAGAGTGCTTAGAGGTGCAAAGATGTTTTATACGTCTATAAATAGATGGATTTATTTAGTTTATGATTCTATAATACAAATTTGCCTTTACTTGCCTAAAGCGTAATTATGGTTTTTATGCAGGCGGGCCTCAACCGCACTCACTATCTATCACACGGAAAGAGCTCGTCGACGCGTTACGCAATCAGTGTCCACGCTTATTTCAGTCAGCAGAATGCAGGAACACAGCGATAGATATTGTTAAAAGCACGTTTGTGACAAAAACACTGAAACATATATTGAAATCGCTATGAAATATTTTCTGAAAGTCTCTAAAGATAAATGGATCAAATGCCACCGAACATACAAACAACTGTTACAACAACGACGCAGAATGGCTTGCTGGAAGAGTAACTATTACCATCGGCGATCCCACAAAGACGGTGGGTAAGCCATCTAAGATATTCAGCGAAAGTAGAATAAAATCCAAGCGAAAGCAAGTCCGATAGTTGGGCGACAATCGCAGCTAAATCATTGCAGAAGCTATTTTGATTAGTTCAAGAACAGCTACAAAATTAAAGAGATCAAACATAGAGTCACAAAAAAAACAAAAGTGTTTCCTCCGCTAGAAGCCCTGGCTCTTTCCATACACTTACGACTATCAAAACATGGGTACTTAATGTTAACAAGTCGACTAGGAGCAAAAGATCTTAATGTTTGCTATCGTACGACCAGCTTTTTTAATCCAAAAAAGAATGTTTGCCGCCTGAAGAGGCAATCAAGTGACTATCAACAACGAGAAATTCCAAAAATATTCGATCTCGATTGCAGAATTGTTCGTGCAACTGTACGGCTGGTTCATAAAGTTCTATCATACGAGGTTAACTCTTCTGTTGTCAAACCTGATTTAGACAGTTATAAAATAATATTAAATTAAACAGTAAGACAGGACTCCATCTAGTGTAAGCAGCGCTACTGACGATGGCTTGATGCTAGCCGAAACGGAGCCAATACTTGATCGTATTAATATTACATTGCATTAAATGGTCGCATAATCATTTATACAATTATAAACACTCAAATTTTTCATGCCAACGTCAAAGTAATATATTCCGGCTAGATCAGTCGATTCGACTACTGTGCGGTGACGTGATAGGTGAACGTCAACATAACCTACAAAAGTTGGTTAAAATGTTGTAATTTTGCAATGTCTCGATTAAAAAAAAAACATAATGTACCTCTAGGCACTGAAGTTCCTTTTTATCCCTCATGTGGTTTATTTGCCTTCGCCCTACGGGCCTCAGCAACTAAATTCACATTCGTGATTTAACATTGTTTTGAACAGTTTCAAGGATTCCTGTTCGCCAATTCAACCTACAGAAACTGTTTTGGTATCAATGGAAAGAGAAAATTATTGCGCATCTAATGGTATCAAAAATTAAATTAATATTGTCAATTTTCACATATAATCTCATAAGAGCATTAATTCTTTCCGGAATTTTTTTTGAGTGCGTTTCAACAATGTTGTATTAATTTGCCCGAGCGGGACGCGAGGGCAAATTAGGTCGTTGTTGGATGCACGAAAATAATTTCCGGATATGAATTAATGCTCGAATGCAGATTCGGTGAGAAAATCGTAACGACACAAACCCTCAAAAGAAGTAATGTCTACCTACAAAAAATTTCCAAGAAATTTTTGTATTGTCTTGGTTACGTCTCGTGAACTAATTTTTCTATTGGTCATTAATGAGTGTCGTACGATTTTCATTAAAAAATATTAATCAAAACTTTTTATATTTTTAAAATATGAGTTGCCTTGACTTGAAAAAAGTTGACAGCTATACTCAATTAATTTATTATTTGATGAGTTACTGTTATTAAATTTTACGGAAAACAAATCTCTCACTGCACGCAAACTAACCCCAAACTAATATGTTTTAACAATAAAAACTCTCTCTTTGTTCGAGTAATCTTTCATTTTACAAAGTAAAAACTACTGAACTGTGAATGTCATCAAATAACAAATTAATTGAGTATAGCTGTCAACTTTTTTCAAGTCAAGGCAACTCATATTTAAAAAGGACTAAAACTTTCGATTAATATTTTTCAATGAAAATTGACAATTATATTATAATTTTTGATATCATCAGATGCGTAATAATTTTCTCTTTCCATTAATACCAAAATATTTTCTGTAGGTTTAATTGACGAGCAGGAATCCATCAAACTGTTAAAAACAATGTTAAATCCCTATGTTCCAGTTTGAAAGTGGACAGCCGGTATATTAATATACAAATTTATACACTTGAAGCAGGTATTGATAAGAGATTAAATTATGAAGAACTTAAATTCGTAAAAATGTACAGTGGCAAGGAATACATCTCAAACCACCCTGTATAATTCAGAATGCAGCAAATTATTATCGGACTTGTGTGTTGAAATTTGAAATTTAAACATCTACTGATATTTTTAATAATAACGCAAGTGTTTCCTGCAAACTACAATTTTTTCTAATTTAAAATTTTTTAATATCCTCAAATCAGTGTTAAAAGAATAATGTTATTTGTAATTCATTAGTTACAGTTTCGAAATTATGGTATTAAAACTACCTACTGTATTAGTTTAGAAAATCACATCATACGAAACAGATATCATTAATATATTAAAAATATGAGTTGATAAGTACTTTGCAATAACTAAATATTTACAGAAACGGTGGTAGTTATTTGAAATCTGACAAAAAGAAAATTTTTAAACATATTTAATAATTACTTTGGAAAATTTTACATAAAAGAATTGCTGTCCATTTTCTAAATCAAAGCGAGGAGATATTTTCAAATAATGGAATAATGTAAAATAAAACGGCATTCCATATACGTGAGTGCTTCATGAATTTTAGTACCTAAAAAAATCAAACTTATTTAGTACAGCCTAATAAAAGAACAAAATGAGTCAACTGACATTATTATTAAAACCACACGAAAACGCTAAATACCACAATGGATTAGCTGCAAAGGACACGTACAAAAATGGTAAAACAGTTCTTATGCAATATTAGCACTCCAAGCCGTGTATATACAGGAGTTAAGCTCGTTATGATAGGCGCTAGCTTAAAAATGTGTCAACGAACCCTTGGACTGCTGATGGACGCAGGACGGCATTCCAATACTCGCTGCTTGTAACATTTTTTTTTTAAATTCACTGCACATACGACGTTTGCAAACAGACATCTTACATCTATTAATATCTACTCTGTAAGGGTTTATTTTTATTCAAAGCTAAAATATCCAAGCAAACTAACAACAGAATTTGAAAAGGAATTAGTTCCTGCTATAAACGAATGTAAAGTTACGCCATTGCTCACATGCATAACATGGGTGTAGCTTTACAACTAGCCTACTCTATAGTATTAAAAAATTAAAAATGTAGAGCTATTTTATACAAAATTTTACAACACAATATGTACACTCAATATCAACAATACTAAAACTACGTGTATTAAATTTTGTATAAAGACAGTGCTGATGTTGGCACGTTTTTGGCACTTGAAGAGTCATACAATAAGGCTTTCAACACTGTCAACCAACAAGTCGAGGTTTTTTTGGTTAAATTAAATAAATGCCTATTATGTATATTCTCAACTAACAAAATCATTTACAATAAACATAAAAAAATACAAAGTGTGTGTGTGTGTATGCATGTATGTATTTACGTACATGTTAATCTACAACAAAAGAAGTCTAAAGCCTACTAATCGCATTTTGTCATTTCACTTTCTGCACTATTTAGCAGCTATTGCTGTGAATTAAATCCGATCAAACTGATATTGCGGAGGCTCACCTAACCCAACAACAATGCAACCTAATCTTACTTCGCCGTATTTTAAATTTGCAAGCAGCTTTTCCAAAAACTGGCAGCGGTGAAATGACAAATAAGAAGAAACTGGCCTTAAAGTCCTCTTAGTGTCATGACAGTCTGCAACTAAGTGTATCAGGTAACTTAAACTAGGAAGGTGTTTAGTCTACAAAATAGTCTGTGAACCGTAAAAGCGCAAAAGTAGTAACATGATGCCCCAGAAGCACGACGTGATGCCAATCACCAGAGGAACCTGACGTAACCACGATCGAACTGTACACATATACAGTTACTATTTGCCTAGGAGTGCTAATATACACTGCAGCCAACATTTAGGCAATATCTGCAGCCTGGATCACAAAGCCGACTTGAAATATGATACTAGTGTGGCTACAGTGTTGTTGGGCAAGGTTCAATTTTACTTTGTGCAATAAAGTAAAACAATAAATCCATCAATTTTAAAATTAAACCTTTGTAATTAATCACTTTCATTGCTGGTAGAATATCAATGTAGTTACAGAAATTAAATTAAAAAAATGCTACTTACATCCTTCTCCTGAGTCCAAGCGATTCTGTAAATCCTTGATTTGCTTGTCTTTTCGTTTCAAATCAGTGTTTAAGGCCTCGTTTCGTTGTCTGAAGTCCCTCAAATCCCTTTACAAATTGCAATAAAATTATAACGAAAAAGACATAATATGTAGTTTGAAGTTTTGGCTTAAATTTGTTAATTTTGTGTCATTGTTTATCGAAATGTAATAAAACAATTTTAGACAGCTCCAACCTTTTTAACCAATAGCAATTTTAAACAATGGGAAAATAAGGAAAAGTCACATTCACCATACTGACTGACAGCAGTGAAGCACGTTGCAATCATGTTCGTTGTAATACATACTTTTGTGCCGCTAGCAATTCTGCCCTCGTCTTGCTGAGATCCTCGCTGATGGTCTGCTTGGCCTGGATTTCCGACTGCAGCGAGCTCTGCAAATTGAGCAACTCCATCTTATCCAGTTTCTGGGACCGTCGATTCCGCCAGTTCTTGTCGCCGGTTCCAACAGCGTTTGACACACCTACAAAGCCCAATTAATTTCGGAAGACTCGACCACGTACAGGCACACACCTGAATGCTTGAGATACTCCAGTTCCTCTGTCATTTTCGTCGCAAGGGCCTGGAGGTAGGATCGGGCGTCCTTTTCGTCGCTGACCCATTGAATGATCTCGGACAGCTGTGACTCCCACTGCCCCAAGCTCTCCTGCTTGTTGCGCAGCTGCTCGTACTCCGTTTCGATGGCCGCCCTTTCGCCTTGAAGGCGTGCCATTTGGTCCGTTAGCTAGAAACGTTGATGTTAGTGTTAATTGGACTCGGGGGATGCCTTTGCAAGTCCAGTGCAAAACTTACGGAAAATGACTAAACTATGACAATTAAAGCAACGAAGAAAGCAACAAAACACAACTCACTAAAGCTACATTAGAATGCAATTTGTTGTTGTCTTCGCGGAGCATGAGCTTTTCTCGTTCGTGTCGGTGGTTTAATTCTGCTATGACCTGTTCCGAGTCTGTGATAGCTTCGACTCTAGCTTTCTCT
Source organism: Agriotes lineatus (assembly GCA_940337035.1). Classification (NCBI taxonomy): domain Eukaryota; kingdom Metazoa; phylum Arthropoda; class Insecta; order Coleoptera; family Elateridae; genus Agriotes; species Agriotes lineatus. The sequence continues at coordinate 27,572,687 of OW679201.1, read as the reverse complement.
TGCCTTTCCTTCAACATTTGTACCTATGCGCAATAAAAAAATAAACAAAAAACATGTCAACAATGCATAAAAATAAAAACAATTTTTTCCAAAGCATTACCACATTAATTGTTTTAATATCTATCTCTTTAAACACTTAAATTCTTTGAAACGTGCACCTATTCTTGAGGACAATCAACTTTTCAAATTTTACTTGGTTTCAACTACAATTTACAAACTTTGACATATCCATTGCAGGTAAGTTGATTTTACAGTTTGTTTACTGGTTGTCATGACATTAGGGAAGTAAGGTAAAACCTACTCCCCAAGGGAAGTAAGTGAATTGAGTGTTATTACAGTAATTTTAGTTTTGTAAGAGAAACAACTAAAAAACAATTGCTACTAAGCAACTCAACACTAGGTGACTATTTGCTTTGTTTGTAATAGATTAATTTTCTATCAATTAACGTTAAGAAAAATATTATAAGCATGCTCGGGAAGGAACTATCTACAACCAGTCTCGAACTTTATTCTTGTTCTCGACTGGTAAAAGCTACTTACTTCCCTTGATGCTTAAATAACTATTGTTATAAGTCAATTACTAACTGCCGGCCTTATAAAGGCCACTAATCTGACGTTAACTTTAATTCGCTGTTAAAATAAACAAAAGCGCATTAAAAATTTGTTTACTAATGAATAAAATGTCATAAGCAATAATGTTTTGATCCGCTTTTGTTTATTTTAACAGCGAATTAAAGTTAACGTCAGATTAGTGGCCTTTATAAGACTGGCTGTAAGTGAGCTAAAATAACAACATTGATAGTATTAGGGCACTTCTTAAGCGGATTTTTAAATATGAATTTACAATTGTTTTCAAAACATTCAAGATGATACTGATATTCATACTATTATTTTAAATACACATCAAATATGTTTCAATAAAGTTGAAAACAACTTATTTTTCTCTTTTTATTGATACCATGTTTGTTATACATATTTTTGTATACAGTCTGTTTGATTTTACCTGTCACAGCAGATATCTCGGCTATTGTTAGAGATGTGACTAAATGTTATAGAAGGAAACTTGTTCTACATTTAATTTTCTATTATCTGCCATAGTCAAAAAAACAATTGAGCATCAAATGTGTTAGATATAGCCAATACATAGGAAATTTTAAATGGAATGTACTTAATTTTATTACATATTCTAAAACTGTAAAAAATTATCTTTACAACGATATATCACATGTCATATTTATCTAATCAATTAAAAACATAACTCGATAATTAAGTAACAAATGCACGATTACGTAGAATGGAGCTTTATTCGAAAAAGTAGGCGGTGAAACAAATGAAATTATTTGTCAGCTTCCATTTGGATCACGTTCCTTAATACTGTCACTTAGCACGTAATTCTGCATTAAGCAATCCTTGATAAAAATAAGAACCATATACCGATTTTCTTCTGACAGAATTCGAAGATTATCTGAATGATATACTCCTAGAAATACGTTGCAATATGAGGTTCCAACAGGATGGAGCACCTCCCCACAATGCATAAAACGTCAGGAATATTTTAAATGAAAAGTTTGATACAAAATGGATAGGAAATGGTAGCCCCATCAACTGGCCAGCCAGATCTCTCTATTTTAGACTTTTTGTGTGGGGTTTTCTCAAACAACAAGTTTATGTTACGTACTTGTCCACAAGATCTCTAAAAATTCTATTCGTAGGGCCTGTAGTAAAATAATACATGTTGCAAAAAGCGAGAAGAAACTTAATAAGCAGATCTCGACAATGTATTGCAAACAACGGAGGTCACTTTGACAAATACTCTAGATATTATAAACTGCCATTTTAAACTTAATTTACTTATTAAGTTATTGTTACTTTGTTTATGTTGTTTTGTTGTATTTATGTTGAATAGCATATGTTGTCAAGACAGTATTACGGAACGTGATCCAACTGGAAGCTGACAAATAATTTCATTTGTTTCACTTTTTTGATTAAAGCTCTAATCTACGTAAGCGTAATTTATGCGATTTATGTTTTTAATTGATTAGATAACTATAACATGTGATATATTGTTGTAAAGAGAATTTTTTACAGTTTTAGAATATGTAATAAAATTGGGCACATTCCATTTAAAATTTTGAATGTATTTGCTACACCTAACACATTTGATGCTCAATTGTTTTTTTGGCTATGGCAGATAAGAGAAAATTAAACGTAGAACAACTTTTTTTCTATAACATTTTGTCTTATCTCTAACAATAGCCGAGATATCTGCTGTGACAGCTAAAATCAATCAGACTGTATAACTGTCACAAAGAAGCCGCTAATAGAGAAGTTTCTTAAATGCACCTGTCAAATACGTCGCCTGCGTTGATTAACAAAACTTCGTTTTTTTGAAGCCTGCCAGTTAGCCGAATGTCGGTAATATGCAAATTATGGCCACTTCATAAAATTGGCGCTGGTTGACACCACCTGACAGATCACATATTTTCGCTTTACGTGATAACCTTTATCCAGCCACACAAATTTACCATACTTGATGGAAATTCATGATAGAACACATCTTTTCTATCCCTATTATTTCCACATGAAGGAATGCAACGAGACATTTTCAAAAATGTTTTAACCAAACACAAGCTTTCAAATTTAAAACGTCAAATTGTGTGAACTAGCGCCAATGGGCAAAATATGACCATTGAAATAAATGTCAAAACAGCCTAATTGGCAGGCTTTGCATACGTACTAACCTATCAACGCAGGCGACGTTTAAATAATTGTTAGAGACTGGCTCAGCCGTCAGAGGGCGCTAGTGTCGCCACTCGGCAAGGTTGTGAACCAAACTACAATTGATGATGGGTCGGTATGTGAAGAAGTGTTTCAAATTGTGCCGATTTAGTGTCATCATCAATCCTTCTGCTTCATTGAAGCATAGGGCGTTGGTTTCCGACGATTCTTCGGCATTTCTTCGGTGTTTCCGCCTATAAGGTACAGAATTGCCAGCTCTGCACCTGTTCGTTCTAGTTATTTTCACTGTTCTTTGATTTCATTCCATTGTAAACCTTTTTCGATGATTTCATTTTAAGTCTTCTTTTTCCATGTGGCTTTTGGTCTTCCTCTCTTTCTTTTTTTTTATTGTCATCTGTATCGGTTCTTGTTTTTTTCCATAATTCTTCATTGGTAATTGTTTCCAGCCAGTATATTCCCAGAATTCTTCTGAAGCATTTATTTATAAATATCTGTAACCTCTTTATGGGTATCTCATTTATTGTCCACGATTCTGAGCCATATAGCAATACCGTTTTCACATTTGTATTGAACATTCTAATTTTTGCTTTCATGTGTATTTCTTTAGATTGCCAAGTTTTCTTAAGTGCGTTATAGGCTCATTGGGCTTTGTGTATTCTTGCTTTTATGTCCGTTTCATTTCCCCCTCCTCTATCTATGCTTCCTAAATAAGTTGTCACACCATTTTATGTTTCTCAGTAATTTAATTAACTACAAAAGCCTTTAAAACAGTTTTGGTACATAATTGACGAGTTCGCCTGTGTTTCGAGTCCATTCTAGCCATAGTCTATCGCATAATACTGCAACGTTTAGCATCAAGCATAGCCAGTCGTAAACCTTGTACACTCCTGGTATCGCTGCTTCTAATTCGTAACCTTTGTACATCCCCTTCATCTTTGTTTCATGCAGCTGCATGTCCTAGCAGTCGTACGCGCGTTGATTTTCAAGTTATTTAAAATTCAGCCCGTGAGAGCAAGAAAGACAGCCTCTACTTGGTTCGCTGGCATGCGGTGACCCGTTCAGCAACTTGGTCACGCGCTGCGCCGTGATTGGCCGAAGCGGATCTCGCGAGGCACAGCTGTGTTCACGAGTGCGTTTTCTCGAGGCAGTCGAGAGACAGTACTAAACTGGGAGGTGACGAGTGTTTTGGTCGTTGTTGGTGTCTGAATGTGGGTTTGCGTTGTGGCTCATTCATCAGTGTGAAGGCGGGTTTCGCCTAAGTTCGTCCGTCAATGTTTCGACGGGATTAACTCGTAGCCTCGTGCCTGGTACACCCACGTGTGAACCTCGCGCGTGTGTAATATACCTGTAATATACTTGTCGCCGTTTAGCGAGTCATAATTTTTGTCTTGTTGTATGTCTCAGTATGCATCGTAATTTTTAGGTGAAGTGCTTCCCAGCTGGGCATATCCTTTAAGTAGGTTAGTACAGATTGCCATATGTGCCGGCTACGTCGGTACCATGTAAACCGTCAGTTGGTCATGTGAAGTGGCCCAATAGATGTATTAACTGTACCGTCTTATTCTTTTTCTTGTGTCTTGTGCATGTTTGTTTACAGGGTGACTGAGTCACTATTGTTACGATCAATGTAAGGTGAGGCCCAGACGTGGTGGATGCGCACCGCAGGTAAGTTGTTGCGCTTGCTGCTGCACTGTGGTTTCCAGAAATAGTTATTTGAGTATTTTTCGCTCCGTTTGACCCTCAAGGTCTGGTTGAACGTGGGTCACCTCATTTGGATGTTGTGGTGCCCATTTATTTGATAACACCCTATATATACCTCAACACGCTTGCTCTGTGATGTACCGTTTTGAACCACTCCCATCTCCCTGAGCGTATTTCAGCCGAGGCCTTTAGCCTGTTTCTTACGATTTCCAGGGTGAACATTTCACGGATTTGTTTAGTTATTTGATGCTCACACAGCTGTGAGTGTCGACAAGTCAGTTTAATAGCGTAACAAAGTAAATCTTTATCTCTTCTATCTGATCTCTATCAGGCTGGTTGTTGTCTGTCCCTGCTTTCTTTCCATCTTTTTTTATTTTCATAATTTTAGTCTTATTCTTATTATATTTAGTCCCATTTTTGCTGCTTCTTCCTTCAGTTTGTTTAGCTTCTTTCGCATTTGCAGTGAACTTTCTGTCAATAGGCAGGCATTATCTGCAAATTCTGTGTCCTCCAACGTTTCGCCAAATCTCCAGCTAATTCCTGTTTTCTTATCTTCCATTTTTCTCATGACCCAATCTATTATAATCAAGCATAGTATAGGTGATAGGACACACTCCTGTTTTATCCCGCTTTCGATCTTTATATTTCTTGTCAGTTTATTTTTTATATCAATTTTTGCTGTGTAGTTTGTATATGAAGTTTAATCATATTTATAATTTTATTTGGTATTCCATACGCTTTTAAAATTGCCCACATTTTATCCCTGTCTATTCTATCAAACACTTTTTCAAAGTCTATGAAACTTATTTGAAGTTGCTTTTGCTATTCATTTGCTTATTCTATGATGGTGCGCAGTATAAATGTTGTCTATGCATGATCGTCTCTGTCTAAATCCTGCCTAGTTGTTCCTTAGTGTCTTTTCTATTCCATCTTTGATTCGGTTTAAGAGTATTCTTGTAAGTATTTTGCTTGCTGTGCATAACAGAGTTATTCCTCTCCAATTTGAGCATTCGGTTTTATCTCCTTTTTTTGGTAATTTTATCATTATTCCTTCGTTCCATTCTCTTGGGATTTTTTCTTCTTTCCATATACCGTTTAATAAGTTGTGCATAATTTCTTCTGTTGTTTCATACCCTTCTCTAATTAGCTCTGCTGGGATGTCATCTACGCCTGCTGCTTTGTGGTTCTTTAGTTTTAATGGCTTTTTTAATTTCTTCTCTCGTGATCGCTTCTTCGTTCATACTGGATTTCTTCTTGTATCTGTTCCACTTCTTCCATTATTCCTTTTCGTGTTGTTGCTTTTTGATATATTCCTTCAAAATGTTCAATCCATTTCTGTTCAGTTTCTGTATTTGTTTTAAGGATTTTTCCAAGTTTGTCTTTCACCCCTGTCATGGTTATTACCTTCTTTCTTGCCATCTCTTCTGTTATGCCGTACAGGGTTTTCATGTTGTTTTTCCGTGCTGCTTCTTCTGCTCTTTTCAATGTTTCTTCTCTGTGTTTTCTCTTTTCATTTCTAGCACTTGTCTTTTTCTTGCATTTCTTTTTCATTTTTACTTTTGCTTGCCAATATCTGTTGCTTAATCTTTCTTCTTTCTTCTATTCTCTCCCACGTCTGTTTTAGTATCCATACCTTTTGTTTTGTTTTCTTGTATCCTAGTACCTTCTTTGCTGTTTCTTTGATATCTATTTTGCAATTATTCCATATTTCTTCTATCCCTTCATTTCCTTTACTTTTCTGCTTCTCCTATTCACTTTCTAGTTTTTCTTTGTATTGTTTCTGATTTCTTCTTCTTTTAGCCACTGAACATTATATTTTTCTCATTTTGTCGTCTTTTCCCTATTGGCTCGCAATTTGATCCTTATCTTCGCCCTGAGTAGTGTATGATCTGTCGTTCCATCGGCCCCCCGCATCACTCTCTCATCATACAGCCTGTTTCTCCATTTGCCTTCTATTGCTATATGGTCTATTTGGTTCTGTACTTTTTCCTCCTGGTGAGGTTCAGGTTACTTTCTGTATAGTTTTATGTTTAAAGAGGCTGCCTCCTATTATTAGATTATTTCTTGTACAAAATTCTACATATAATTCGCCTACTCCATCTCTTCCCCTGTTCTAACTTCCAATTTTTGCATTCATATCTCCTAGTAATATCTTTATATCTCTTTTATGTTGCTTACTTATATTGTCAAAAGTTTTTTATAGTTGTTTGTAAAATTCTTCTTTTTGTGTTTCTTCTTTCTCATTTGTCGGTGCACATGCATTTACTATGATTATGTTGTAAAAGGTAGCTTTAAATATAGTCATTATAATTCTGTCTGATATGCCTACCCATTCCATAAGTGAATTTTTTGCTTCTGATCGTAGCATAAATGCTACTCCATTTTCGTGTTTTGTATTTTTTCAGTTCTTCCTGAATATATCATCTTTGTTCCATTTTCTGTTGTGTGCTCTCTGCATCCTTACCCTCTCACCTCATTTAAACCTAATAATCTATTCGAAATCTTTCCATTTCATTCGCCACTTGATTTACCTTACTTGGTTCTAGCATTGTTCTTACGTTCCAGCTTCCTATATATTTTTGTTTTCTAGTTTCTAGTTCTTTCGTTATCTGTGTATTTTCTTCATTTTTTTGTTGTTCCTTGTCATTGCTATTGTCTTCGTTTTGGCATTTCCTGTTATAGGTTCTAGTTTTTTGATAGAGTCTTCCTTTAATTTGGATTCCCATGCATATACCGATTCTTCTTTTTCTTCTTCTCCCATCCTCTTATACCGTAATACGGCGTCGAGGTTTCACTTACTTTAAACTGTCCACTACTTACTTTAACACTTTTTACTCTACACTCTTATTTTTACATATTCTGCACCACTAACTACTCTTATTTTTACATATTCTGCACCACTAACTCCTAACTCCTGCACAGAATTTCTTCCACTTCTTTCTATCGCCCGCTAGTTTTTGCTTCTTTCCAGATCATTCCTCTGTCTTTTAATATTTCCGTCATTCTTTTATTCCATGATGTGATTGGTCTTCCCCTAGGTCTTCTTCCCTCCAGCTTGGCTTCCCATACTCTCCTTAGTATGTTCTCGCTGTTTGTTCTGAATAGGTGTCCGAGCCATCTCAACTGGTTTGTTTCAATTTTCTTCTAATGGCTTGGTTTTTAATCTTCTCCTAACTTCTGTTTCTTATTTTGTCTCTCTTTGTTATTCCCTCAATTCTTCTTAGGAATTTCATCTCACATGCTTGTAGTCGCGTCTGTAGTCTCGTATTCAGTGTCCATGTCTTGCTGCTGTATGTTAGGGTTGGGATAAATATTGCATTATACACTCTAATTTTTGCCTTTTTTGATATCTCTTTTATGGCAATTATTGCTTTATTTATGGCGAAATATACCTTCATTGCTGTTTGTATTCTGTTGTTGATTTCTTGTTCGTTTTCCATCCCTACTCACCATTGTTCCCAGGTACTTAAATTCTTCCACTTGCTTCAGTTCTTCATTGTTTATAGTAATGCGAATGTTTCTCAGTTTTCTTGCTACCATCATCACTACATTTTTTTCTGTATTTATTTTCATGTTTCTTTCAGCAGTTGCTCGATTCCAGCACTCTACTGCTCTCTGTAGCTTTCTTTCTGAGTTTGCTAATATGGCTATGTCATCCGCAAACATAAATTCTGAAACTCGTACCCTTTCCATGTTTTTAAACCCTATCTGGTATCCTTCTATTTTTCTTTCTATTTCTCTTATTATATCATCCACCAGGGCGATGAATAGAAGAGGGCTCAGTATTCCTCCTTGTCTCACTCCTTCGTGTGTTATGAATATTGTTGAACTTTCACTTCCGGCTCTTACATAATTTCTTGTCTTTTTGTACAAGCCCCTGATAGCTCCAATTAGTCTGCCTCTCACTCACTATTTTTTTAGCGCTTCCCATACTTGTTCCCTTGGTACCGTGTCGAATGCTTCAACCAAGTCCACAAAGCATACATAGAGCTCTTTATCATATGTTATGGTTTTCTCTATTATTTGCTTAAGTCAGAATATTGCATCCTGCGGACTTCTTCCTTTCCTGAATCCGTTCTGAGACTCTTTTAACTTTGACTCTATAATTTTTCTCACTTTCTGCTCTAATATTCTTTCATAGATTTTTCCCGGCACGCTGAGGAGCGAGATCCCTCTATAATTTTCGCATCTCCTACTGTCTCCCTTCTTAAATATCGGCTGAATAATTGCCACTTCCCAGTCTTTGGGGATTTTATTTTTCTTCCAAGTTTGTTGTATTATCCTGTGCAGGTGGTACATCCCAGCCTCTCCCACGTATTTCAACATTTCGGGATTTATTTTGTCGTGCCCCGCTGCTTTGCACATTTTTATTCCTTGCACTGCTACTTCCACTTCCTTCAAGCTTATCTCTTCTTCTTGGTGTTCTCCTTCCTCTCGCTCTATCTGTTCCCATTTTTGGTCTTCCTCCTTTGGTCTTTGTGCAGTTTGTTTTGGTGTACATCCCAGCAGTTCCTGAAAGTGTTCTTTCCATCTTTCCATTATGTATTTTCCGTTGGTGATTATCTCGCCCGCTTTGTCCTTGATATAGTGTAGCGGGTTCCTTCTGCCTTGCCTCAATCCTTTAATTATTTTGTAGAATCGTTTCTAGTTTTCCCTAAAGTTTGCCTCGGTATCTATTCCAAAACGTTCCCATTCCAGTGATTTTGCTTGAGCTACTAGTAATTATCTTTCTTTGTTCTTTATATCTTTCATAATCTTCTGTTTTGTTGCTCTTTAGGTATTTGTTCCAAAGCAGTTTCTTTTTATGCACTTCTTTTTTAATATTTTTGTTCCTCCAGCTGATTTGTTTTTGATTTTTTCGTCTGGTTGTTCCGCACACTTTCTCTGCTGCCTTGAGAATTATTTCTTTGAAGTCCCAATCTTTTTCTAATTCTATTTCTTGGTTGTCTCTCATTGTTATGCTTAATTGTTGAACTTCATCCCTGAATCTGTTTTGTAACTCCTTTCTTCTTAATGTCTGTGTTTATTTCTCTTCTAATTTTTTGTTTCTCAATGTTGATTTTCTCATTTTCTTCTTGTCTTTTCATTTCAGCCACCAGCAGGAAGTAGTCACTTCCTATTTCCCTCGTTCTTCTCACTCTCACATCTTTAACCTTCCATTTGTTGCTACCCTGTACCTTCCTATCGATCGTTAATTTTTGATATCCCACTTTTGTTCTGCGGCCCGCGTTTCTCTCTTCTTTTGCCAAATCTCTTTTCTTCTGTATTTCCATTTCATTATTTGTTAGGTCGTTTTCAATGTATATCTTGCTGCTTCTCAGCTTACTTGAATTTTTTATTATCTCCATTTTTTATGTAATGTAGGAGACACAAATTTCCCAAAGGCACAAAAAATCTACTAATAGAAACGTTTTCTGAATGCATCTGTCAAATCAAATATTGGTTTGTGTTGATGGCACTATAAGTCTGTCAAATTCAAGGTTAGCAGGTTAGGTTTTGCGTCAGTTTTGACACAGACGAACGCAAAACCTAACCTGCTAACCTCGAATTTGACATAGACTTACAGAGCCACCAACACAAACAAATATTTCAAAGCCAAGCTTGATTTCATTTTCGTTTGCTCACATGTTATATTTGTTATTCGCAAATATTTTATTTATTTATTTTATTTATTTTATTATCAACGGGATACCCCCACTAACTATTGCAAATACATTATTAGATTATTAATACATATGAAAAATGTAATAATAAATAAATGATTTCCATCACTGACACTTTGTGTAAACTTAAATTCAAAAACATACACTATTATTATAAAACATAACTTACAATAAACACTGGTTTCCATCTCCGACTTCATCAATTCATGTAGTACTCTTAGTCTTAAATACAATACTTTTAAATTTAACAATGGAAATACCAAAAATTTCAAGATTATGCGTATTTAATAATTTTAAATACCGATCAATTGGCGAATTCAATCCATAGTTTGTTCGATGAAACTGAATGTGAAAAGTATTATGCTGACGTAAGCATCTTATAGGTATATTAAATTGAATAAGCTGTAAAAGGTCAGCGCACATAATGCCTCCATCCAACAACTTATGAACGAAACATAAACCTGCTATGTTTCGGCGGTCATTTAATGGTTGTAAACCAACGAGATTAATTATCTGTGTGTAATCGTGGTTTTGAATGACAACATTTAACCTAAATGCACATCCCAACATTTTGCATAAATTACGATTTATGCGGTTCAAAACTTTAAAATCGAGATTCTGATGAAGGTAAATTATGTATATGCAAAATTTGTATTGGTGTTGACAGTATATCCTTGATTAATCCAAATATCGTAGTAATGACGTATTTAAATTTTGCCGCCTTGCTGGAATAGTTTCTGGCCTACCCGTTGTAGGGCGCTGAAACTTTTATACAAACTCACTGTGGGAGAATTTACTGTATTAGTGGCTTCTTTGTGATAACTGCAAACTGGACACCAGATGCCTTATCCTTAAATCCCATATAAAAAATCCTAGCTTAGATATCACCTACATTTTTACAAAATATCGGCGAATTATGAAGATAGTTATTGAAATCTAATTAAATCAATGATATTGATAAAAAATACTTTTAAAAATTTAACTTGTCAATACTGCACTTAGAGGCAAACAAATTTCAGGTAGAATAGTGGAGCTAAAGAGGTTTCAGGTTATTTAATTTAAAAAAAAAGAACACTCTTGTGCACCACACCGTTTTGGGATACGCTGTGGCTGTGCCACCAATCACAAAATGTGCCTTCTTTAACATTCACACACTTGGATCTTTTATGTTGGTTTTACAAAACATATTTGCGAAAAATAATTGCAACTTCTCAATTTTTATAAATCAAAATGTCGGTTGGAGACAGGAAAAGCTATAAAAAAAAGTGGCCATTTGCAAAAGACGAAATCTACGTTGTTTTTTTTTTCTTAAATATTCTCTGTAAATCCTTGTTGTGAATAGGTTATTATAATACTCATTGTCTTTTAATTGGAAATACACTTACAATAAACGAGAAAAAGTAATTTTTATAATGTACCTACATTCTTTCATACTACACTATTTCTATACGGAACTATAAAAGGCCATGCGATTTAAATTACAGTACTATAAACAGCGAACTGTGGTTGCACATAAAGCACCATTTTATAAAAACACTCACCTCTCTCTCCAATAGGTCTCGATGAGTCTCAGCCTCATTCAGCTGCTCTCGCAATGATGAAAGCTCCAAGTTGTACCTCGCCTGCTGTTGAGTCAGGCCTTCGTTGTACTGGAGCTGCAAAACCACCAGTGAGTAACAATTCGCAATTTAAATTTCCTCACCTCAAGTTTTTCCAGTTCCGCTTTAAGCCTCTGAGCATCCTGCTGGTCCCTCGATCCAATATCGCTCCTCACCCGCAGCCTGTCAGACTCGGCCTGCATTTGCCGGCAGTACTCCTCGGAGCGTTCCCGCAGCTTGCGCTCTTTGGTCGCCTCTGCGAGGGCGTCCTCCACACGTGACTCCAGTTCCCGCCGCAGCTTCTCCGCCTTTCGTATGTCGTGCCGCAAGGCGTCCACCTTCTGCATGGCAGTTTCGAGCTCTTCTTCTTTATCTCTAACCTGATTTTAACTGTGTTAAAAGCAATTTTTGGACATAAACAAATAACAGTACCTGTCTGGATAGCTTTTGCTTGTGCTGCCGCAACTCTGAGAGCCGGTCAGACACCTCCGAGTACTCGGCCATGGCCAACTTCCGCTGCGCCAATGCATCCTTCAACTCCTTGTCCTGCAGTTTGATTTTTTCATGCAAATCCTGTTTGTCTTTTAAGGCTTCATCCTTTTCCTGTTTCAATATCCGAACAATCTTCTCCAACTCCCTCACTTTTCCTAAAGGAATAAACTGAAGGCGATGCTGTTGCACGTGAAACACTTCTTACCTGTTTCGCTACCATCTATTGCATCTAACCGAGCATCCTTCGAGTGACCGGCCTCTAGATTTCGCAATTGCGACTCGAGTTCGCAGTTTCGTTTCGTGAGTACATTGATTTCGTCTTGCAACTTCCGAGTGCTGTCAGGCGACATCTTTTTGTCCGACTCGATTTTATCTTGGTTCAACGCCAGGGACATTATGTCAGCATGGTTACGCTTGCTTCGCTCTGCATTGTTCACTATATTGTTAAATGTTAAATTCGTCGTCGAAACAGTGCCCAGGTCTGATATGACCCTGAAAAAGTACATAAATATTTGGATCCGCTACACTAATTAAGTAGTACGTACGATCCTTGCGTAAACGAGAAGCCTATAAATGGTAAATGCAGCCCTGCAAAAGCAGAATTGGCCGTGGGAGGCACTGCGTCTGACACCCTAATATCGGCATCGTCTACGTCGAAATTTGATGTGTCCGTAGGGCTTGAAACTTCTGGTATATATGGAGCAGTGCTGTCTTGGATGCCATCCCAGTCAACTCCTTCAAACCATGTGTGGTTCTAAAAGGGAACTTTGTTGTAGTACAAAAAAAGCACTTGAATGATTTTTGTATAGTTTGTTATGTGAACTGCCTCAGATTACTAAAGAAAAATCACAGTAGCCATCTAAACAAAAGCGCTGTAACAAAGGAAAGATACTAGAATGAAACTGATTTTTCTATATTTATACAAACACAAAATTGTATGTACAAAAATAAAAAATCAATCAAACCACAGTTGTAAACCTTCCACTGTTCAGCTATTTGTTTATTACAAGTAATTTATGTTCCATAAGCTAATAAATAAATTGCTAAGCTTAACACGTTTACCTTGATACTTATGGTATAACAATCACAGAGTCATCCCGAAGGTACTCAATGCAACCGCAAATGCTCTCTCCGAGTTTTTACAGCACAAAGTTTCTAGCCACCGAGTGCCAAGATTACACGGAACTAATCAGATTTTTCTCTCATCACTGGCAGATGAATCTTTCGTTACCACAAGTTTTAAGCACTGTAAAAACTAACCTTAAAATCTTGTATACCATTCTGCCCCAGTCGAAATTCCTGGCTGCATATGAGCTGGCGGATCAGATCTTTTGCAGTGTCCGAAACTTCTACGTCTGTTGCAAAGTCGAAACAATTCTTGTGGTTCATTATTTTTCCGTAGGTTTCGACTAAACTTTCGGCGTAAAATGGAGTTTCGCCATAAAGCATTTCGTACATGCAAACACCTAAAAGTGAACCAAAACGGCAATTAAAGTAATGCATATTTCTCTTACAGGATATGAGTAAGAGAAGGTTGGTTATGTTACTTTAATATCTACACAGAGTGTCTAATTATGCGTGTTTTGCAGGCTAGTTTTGTAACTATTACAGAAAGAAAAAACTAGTAGTCCGATCTTTTTTTTTGAGTGTAACATATGAAAAATTCGGAATTCAACTTTCATTTTTGACTTTTAACAAAATTAGAATTGTAGAATCTGGAAATATTTTTCTTGTTTGAATAAAACAGAAGAAAATGTTACCCAGAAGAAACCGGAATTCGAATGTGACGTAATGTCAACACTACATTGCTATGTGTACATGGTGACACCAAAGTATGTATGTATTGTTGGTAACCTTATTTTACCTAGGGTATAGAGGCTGGTGCCTTAGGCCTACAGGGCCTGTAGCGCTAATCTATATATATATATAGTAGGAGAAATTTTGACTGGGATAGGGGCGAAAAGCTCCAATCTCAGTACTTGGCAGAATTCAGCTTGACTGGTTACGTAAGAAGACCACTTGTAATTATAAAGTCGACGTTTCGATTTTATTTAAATCATTATCAAGACCTGTTGGGTAATTACACCGATAAGAAGCTACATTCATTTATTACATTAGAAAGATCTTACCTAAATTACTATATGGTACCGACACATGAATAATGAAAAAACATGTGTAGATTGAATGTCTTTACAAAACATGGGGAAAAGCCGCAGATCCAACAGAAATGATGCATGGGTTAGGCCCGAATTTCCTGCTTCCAGGTCACACATTAAAAAACTTACTACACATTTAAAACTGTTAAAATTAATTGATTTTTAAATTTACGCCAACATGGCCGTCGATATGATAACAATTAATAATCTAAATAGTTGAAATTTGCGTTTACGCGCATTAGCAATTGTCAGAAGGTTGGTGTCTGCGCGAACTGCATTAAGTTATCTTACATACAAGGGGCGCTCCGAAATTTGGGCCGCCAGTCCAAGTAAAATTGAAATAAAACGTTTTATTAATTATTTAAGCGAACTGTCAGTCCAAATCTCAGTCACAATAACAGAAACTGCCTTGTATTTATAAGAATTTTGACATTAAAAATAGTTGTTTATACTTGTTGTTGGTAGTAACGATCGAAAATATTTATTTGTAGCTTTTATAAGTTGCTGTTTACCGTTTGGAAATGAAACTGTTCGATGTTGTGGCGAAATCTCCAAGGTGGACTGGTTCACTTCTTTGATGTAATTTTAGGAAAATTATTGGTTCTTTGCGGCTGTAAGTTTTCCACTTGTATTTCCCCCGGCTTCTTGGTGAAAATCGGCTCGATTCCCGTAATCCTTGTGGGTGTTCTCGTATAATTGCATTTTTTCATAATGTAAAAGTACCTTTTTTCAGCTGATGTGGTTACATTGTAGGAGAAATTTTTACTGGGATAGGGGCGAAAAGCTCCAATCTCAGTACTTGGCAGAATTCAGCTTGACTATATATATATATATATATATATATAGAGGCTGGTGCTTTATGTGCTTGTGTCTGGCAGTACAACGCTCAACTTGCCCCAGATTCAGACTGCAAAGTTGGAGCACCTTTTGTGCTTGCGCAGCAACCGTTGTGTGAGGTGTGTGTCTTGGTAATGTGTTGACCTTGTTACTCTTATCTCTTAGGTATGTGGTTTTGAGTAGAGCACAGTTAATTTGGTGTCCTCCAACTGTGAATGGTCTCACCGAGCCCGATTCCAATCACCAAGGCTGTGGAAAAGTTTCGGCCCCTGCGTGATTCAAACTGAAGACTCGCTTAATGCAAGCGCGTTCCCAACTATGCTTCCGCTGACACCAAAGTGTAAACACTAATTTGTAGGTTACTCTAAATTGTGTTTATGAAAATTTTTGATTAATTTTTTCTTTATGTTACAAAGCTGAAACAACCTTTTTAGTCTGAATTCAAGAAGCCTGTTATTGCTCAAGGTTTTAACAGCTGCCAGTAAGTATAGTTCGGAGATGGGGCCTCAAGCGTGAACTGATATCAAACCTCTTGCGGAAATGGAATACTCAACATACAATTCCTAAATGAAATGGGGGCCATGGCTCACACGACCAACTGTTTCCCTCGTAACTAGGAGTGAAAAAAATTAAGCGCATAGAAGCCTACCGTTGAGGTGTTCTGATCCATTTGCCAACATCGTAACATGCTGCTGTCAGGTATCACGAAAATATTTCTTCCACGGACATAATCAATTTTCCACAAAGTGATCTATGACTTCACAAATGTAGTTCACTTTGCCATCCTTCCTGACTCAGCACCAATTGGAAAAATGGTTGAAAAAGATAAGCTGCATGCCCAAAATTTGGAAAACCTTGAGAATTCAAGACAGGCAACCAAAATAGCTCGGAGCGTCAAGTGAAGCATAAAATAATGCAAGAATATTTCAAAATACTTGGTTAATTGTTTAATTATATTTTAAGTAATATTTGAATTAGCAATATTAGGGCAAATAATTACGTAAATACTTATAAATAACTTTTGGCCCGTAACAACCGTAAAATGAAACCCCAGAACTGGCTTGACTCCACCACAACACGAATTGCACATACCTAAAAGTCGAAACGTAAACACCACCATTAAATGCTGTGATTTTTAATCGTTAGTTGCAGGAACGTCCGCAGAAGGTAGCATGCACCGTGCAGTCATAGAGATTCCCTGGCGTTGTTGCGAGGGCTACCAAGTATACCAAAAATAGTCTGGGCTGCAGATCTCTCAGTGTCAAGTCGACCCGATTAAATTTTTATTTGCCATTTAATTTTGGTTGGGGTTGGGTTGAAAATTGAACAAAATCTCCATGGACTTCATACTATCAGAAAAAGTGACAGAATTCATTTACTTGTCAAAGTTTTGTCGCCAGCTTGTTTGTTATGAACAAAGTCAAAATTTAAAAGTTTTCAATTTTCACATATAATTTCGTAAGAGCATTAATTATTTCAAGAAATTTTTTTGAATGCGTCCCAGCGTGAGGGCAAATTAGGACGTTGTTGGAATGCACGAAAAATAATTTCCGGATATGAATTAATGCTCGAATGCAGATTCGGTAAGAAAATCGTAACGACACAAACCCTCACAGTTAGGTTGGTCTACATACAAAAAATTCCAAGAATTTTTGTTGTTGTCTTGGTTACGGTTCATGAACTAAATTTTGTATTGGTCATTAATGAGTGTCGTACGATTTTCATATAAATCCAGAGATATTTAAAAAACTGTCCCAGATTTATTTGAACATGAGTGTACCTGCATTACATAAAACAATTTTAGTTTAAGACGTGGAATGTATTACAAAGACCAATATAAATTTTATATTTAAGGTGTTCTCTGTTTATAAACTTGAGTATAAATCTGATCCTGGTATTCTGATCTGGCTATAGTCTTATGTGTTCAATATACGTTATTATATGTGTAGAAATGTATTTGTCTGTACTCTGGCAGGTAATCTTATAAGCGAATTATAAGTCAGCATGTGGAGGTAATGTAGGTATGCAGCTGTAGTTGCACCAACTGAACCGAGGTCGCTCCCTTTTGAGTTAGAGAATGTGAATCATCTCTTGGTTGAGAAGTCATAATCCAGTGGCGCCCGACAAATAATAACTATCTACTGTTACGTTTTTCCTGTATTGGATTAAACAAACACTATCAAAATGGAACCGCGCCTGTGCTCCACTGTAGTTACCTGGATGCACTTTGACTTAATTACTCGTCGTAAATTCATTTTTGAATGTAACAGACTAATGGCCGGTTGCAGAAAGCAATGTTAAGTCTGGTGTTAGCTAACATCGCGTCAAAGTGAACAAAAACGAATCAAATCTCAAATGCTTATGGTAACTAATACATTAGTAAACAAAATTTGATGCGATTTTGTTCACTTTGACGCAACGTTAGCTAACATCAGACTTAACATTGCTTTCTGCAACCGGCCCTGAGTCATGGGAAAATTAGAAAAATAGAAAGACAAAGCAAAGACAAAATCGATAATCCTGCTACTACGCAATAAAGGGGCAGCCGGATATGTGATAACTATAGTCGCATATTCCTCCTTGGTGTTTCTGAAAAGTATATGAAAGGATAAGCGAGAGCACACAGAGAAGGAAACTTATGCGACACACAAAGCTAGTTCAGGCAAGGTAGAAGCACGCATAAATTTGTTTCTTTTACTATTAACGAGATCCCCATAGTGGCCGTCCTATGTTGGACACACTGTATATTCCCTAATGAGCTGCTTCGTGGGACATTAATAAAAGTGAATTTGCGGTATTTGTCCTTGAGTCTTATGCAACTTATTCGATTGTTTATGTTTTTGTAGTCCGTTTTAAAGTGTCATTTATTAAAAAACCCGTCCCTAATCTATTTTTTTCGCCTCCTTTATCAAACCACACAAAACGTTCTACAGGGTGTTCCATAAATATACCGACAAACTTTTAGGAGTGGTAGGGGACATCAAAACAAACATTTTTTACTTTATAAATATTTGTCCGAAAACGCTTTGTTTTCTAGATACACGGTAGGGATGTCGGCGGGTACCCGGGTACCCGGGCCGACCCGGGTAATAGGCCCGGGTAATAGTAAACCCGGGTATATTTTCAGGACCCGGGTACCCGACTAGTAAATTATGTAATGTCCAGAAAGTCAGCCCTTTTCGGAGAAGATAATAAAAACTTAAAAACAATAGGAATAAGCTCTAGAAAAACAACAATGCAGCAATAACATACCACATAATGTTGATTCTTGTTTCATATAAGGCAATAAATCCGCTCCACGGAAATATTTCAACCCGTCAATAGTACCATTAAATCGCGTCCGTATGGGTTGAAGTAACATAAACATCCTCTGTGTGATGTTGATGCTGCTACCAATTTCGGATAAAATAATAAGGCAAAATGTAAAATCTTTGGGTACCCGAGGGTACCCGGGTACGGTTCTCGGGTACCCGGGTTTGATTTTAGACCGGGTACGACATCCCTAATACACGGTTTTAAAATTTGTAGCCGATTTTAATGAAATTTTCACAGTTTGTTGGTAATGTTATGAGGCATCTTTTGGATCTATTACAGTTGATGCAGTAATTCCAGGGGCGTGGTGACGGGACAACCTGTTAGTGTTTTTGTATAAAAAAATAACACCCAGTGTTTTTTTTTGCAATTTTTAAACTTGTTTAAGATGAAGCAACTAAAAACACAACTTTTTTTTCACTTGAGGGTTTTGCATATTTTGCTTCGTTTTCGAGGAAAAAAATTTGAATCATTTTTTTTACAAATTTTAACACCCTGTATCTCGAAAATGAAGCGGTTTTGAACATATGTTTATACAGCAAAAAGTAGTTGTTTTGATGTCCCCTTCCACCCCAAAAAGATTGTCGGTATATTTATGGAACACCCTGTATATTACAATGCTGAGTTCATTTTATGTTAGTTTCTTGTATTGCTAGTACATCTAACTTAACCCTTTTAGTTTCTGCTATCAATTGTTTAAATTTTCCCGGTTTGTTTAACCATTGAACATTCCATGACCCTATATTTAGATGGTTTTCTCGTTCCTTTTTACTCGCCTTTTGACTTGTCTTATTTTCCCCCGTCGTTTTCCTGTTCATTGCTATTGCCTTCATCTGAATGTTCTACCTTGCTTGTATTGTCTCTATATTGTAAAGGTTTATGTTAAATATGGGTCTCAGAATGAATTTAAATAAAACCAAAATAATGAGCAATGAACCAAGTAACATAATAGTGGACAACGTAACGCTAGCAACAGTCAACAACTACGTATACCTTGGTCATACTATAAAGATAGGTAAAGATAATCAAAAAGCTGAAATCAAACGAAGAATCCACTTAACATGGGCAGCTTTCGGAAAATTGAGCTATATACTACGGGATAAGGACATACCCATGAACCTGAAACACAAGGTATACGATAGTTGTATACTACCTGTAACTACATATGGGTTAGAAACAATGGCCATAACAAGAAAGACCATGGAACAGCTAAGTGTAACATAAAGAGCGACAGAACGGGCTATGTTGGGAATAACCCGAAGGGACAGAGTCCGAAACGAAGACATCCGAATCAGAACCGGAATAACAGACATAGTGGAACGCGTAGCTAGACTAAAATGGCAATGGGTCGGTCACGCAGCAAGGCAAGATTCTGAAAGGTGGACGCAAAGATTAATAAACTGGAGACCACGTCTAACTAAGAGGAGTGTAGGAAGACCCCAAAAACGCTGGATTGACGACGTCAAGACCATCACAGGCAGACAATGGATAACTACTGCTAGAAACAAAAACACATGGAGCCAACTGGAGGAGGCCTATGTCCAGCAGTGGACGAATAAAGGCTGAGGGAAGAAGAAGAAGATGTTAAATATTATTATTATTTAATTCAATAAATAAATACTCTACACATATTTTTATTTTTATTTGATATCAAATTTTTACTGATTAAAAGTATATGAATATCTGTATCAATGGGTTCAAGATTATAGTGTTTTGCCCTTTATAGTAATACGCACATCTGCAAGTACACTAAGTTATGGCTAGCTATTTTTCGGTAGGCATGAAACTCAAAATCTGCAAGTTAGGTTCCCCCATATGCTCATAATTAAAAACTCCCGTGTTACGCCACTGGGCTGTAAAATTTAGATGCAGTATCGCGCAAACTCAATGCGCTGTCAAATTTAATACATTAACAAAATGATTCAACATGCGGTTCGTTTCTGTATGATTATTGCAAGTGAATTCAAAAGCAAATCTATGAACAAATTATCAGGTATTTATTCAATTTATGGTAATTTCGCGGGCTAATCTCTCTTTTGTTTTCAGTGCTCTTGTTTCATGACGTAAAAGGACGCGGCTTGGGTGAATTCAGATGTTATCCGCTCCACTAACATCACAATTCTAATTTGGTTATTTATTGGGTAAATAATTTGTCTGGAGACTAGGATATGCCTGTTGCTTACTCGAAATGGTAACGTCTTGCTGGTACATAAATTTCCGGCTCCTCAAGCTATCAATGACGTTTTTACGATACCTTAAAATTTCTAGGTGGTCGAACGTTCTTCGAGACGAAGCCCCAAGCTGGATCTTCACTGGAAGTAGCTGTCTTCGACGTAGATGATGCTGGCCTTGTTGCTATAGCTCCCCAAGATGCATCGCAGTCGTCAGCTCTGGATTTGGACTCACCGTTTAGTTGTAGTCGAACCTCTTAAGCTTGAGCTGGACATGACCCTTGTTCGGAAACTGGCTATTGGTGATAAAACTTTTTATCGTGGAAAACGTTGCCCACACGTTCACTGGTACTCCACTATTTACTTAACACAATGGTGTAATTATTTTTCTTTTATTTTTCTTGTAAGTAGCTTAAAACACAATTCAAATGGAGACACAAATTAGCTGGTCTAAAATAATTTATTATCAATTGTTTTTTTTTTGGTTTTTCGTTCGTTAACAATTGCCTATCTGGCTACATAAAAAACGGATAAATTATAACATTATTCTTCCTTTGTTGTTTTTCCATGCTTCCACCTTTTTTCAAGCAGCCTTATATTATTTCTCATTTGCTTCTTTTTCTTCTCTTAGTTGTCGCATTTCTTCTTAATAATTTTTCTCTTTCCTTATCGCTTTTACTTCCTACAGCAGATCTTTCATCATTTCAGCCAAATCTGCTTCAACTCAGTTTTTCCCGGAGAATTTAACTATTTTTTTACTTTTCCTAACTGGATTCTTCACTCTCGTACCTTTTTGGTGTTTGTTGTAGTGGCATCTTGACGTATTTTTATGGCCATCACTTCACAACGGTGCCTGCTTCGCGTATCGAACACGTGCTCACCTTTACTGAATCGCCCGCACAGTCGCACAAGGTTGTTTATGACAGCTGATACGCGTATTCTCCGTTGTTTTTCTTAATCAGAGCTTTTTAATTTAACTTAATTCTCTTAGTAACACTTATTTATACTTCCTGTTAGCTTGTTAACACCACCTTTTATTTTTAAATCACTCGTTTAACACTTGAAAATCGCCGATATTTTCACTGCGTGACGAGACCCTGATACCGGTATCTACGTTGCCGCCAAAACAGTTCAAAGCATACTAGATGCAATTCATTTTAGCCAAAGGGTTTATTGCGAGTGTATGCCAACTCATCGCTCTAGCAAATTTTGTAGGTATTTGTGGCAGGAAAATTCATCACCGGCATCAGGCAACGACTGGTGAATTTATCACTCATGTAAGGATGTATATAACACACACGATCAAAGGCTGCAACTAACCTAAACAAGCTAGAACGACACAGCCCAGAGATGAGAATTAGCGAAGCCGGTTTATTTAATGTAACTTCGAACTTGAAGCATAATATACATAATGCCTGTAACCGTGCACTCGTTATACAGGTGTCCCAAAAATGGCGCAAAATATACAGGGTCTTCAAAAAATACGTTCGGATATTTTACCTACAGTCGCTTTATATGTAACAGTCTGGCCATATATGGTCACGATTCCCATTGGTGCCGCCATTTTATGTCTTGCGTCATTTTGACAATAAGATTTAAATTTAAAAATGTCAAAGTCACATTTACTCAAATAAAATAAGTTGACATTCAATCAACAAAAATCGTTTAAAATGCGAGTACAAAGTTAAAAACTGATTATAATTTTTAGAAACAACGAGAACTATAATTTATTAACGGTAAGCTGACAAGGTTTAAAGAAATTTATCAATTTCAAAAATTTTCTTCAGATATGAGGTATTGCTGTGCAGTCGGATGCAAAAGCAAATCTGAAAAATGTGTGCTAACGGAAACTTTCCTTAGGAATAGGGACAGACGAAACTTATGGACAAAAAAATTAATAAAGAAAATTGGTACCCGAATGGAAATTCAAGAATTTGTAAAAAGCATTTGGCAGATTGTATGTGTGAAAAAGCACGAGTTGGTGGCAAAAAAGGCGTAACGATAATGCTATTCTTAACACTATTTACTTTCTCATCGTCTGCTTCGGAGCCTACAGCCATTGAAAATACCAATGTCTTTATAAACAACTGGTCAAATTTTAAAATTACATTAGCCTTCCGAAAAACTGATTTTATCGACGTTTAAATTTTAGGTATGGAGTATTGTGCATTTGAATGCAAAAATAGGTCTGAACATGGTATTAAGGTGAAAAGCTTCCCTAGAAATAAAAAAGCCGGACTTGTGATCAAACAGGTTAATCGAGCATATTAGAATAACATAAAAGGTCAGAATAGAATCTAAATGTAAAAGCATTTTATGTAAATAAAATGCACATTGTTGATGTAAAACATATTGCAACTTTTAATCAATTAGAAAAGTTTATTATATCCAAAGTCATCGGTGTTCGTTTAAGGGCCGGTTCTACAATCTAAGGATAAAGTTATCTGGGGAATAAATACCCTAGAAACGATTGTTGTAACAATGGAAACTATGCCAATTATACCTCGGATAGCTTATTCTAGGTATATACTTGCATTGTAGAACCGGCCCTAAGAATAGCTGAAACGAAAACGAAAAAGCAAAATACACAACGAAGCAAATACAGTTGTACTTCTGTGGCAAAGCACAATGTAGGCTATATAAATTAAGTGGGAAGTTACGAAAAGTAATTTTAAGCGTATTAGACTGAATACTCACTGTTTTATTAGTTTTGGGATCACTTTAAGTTCTGTAGATTTATTATTATTTATGTGAGCACTAACCGTAAATAAAATGTATAATATCTCATTGATACGACATTGTTTGTTTTACTATTTAGTCATATATTTACTTATACTAAGCATTTATTTAATTAAACTATTTTCCAACACCAACCCCGCCACTGCTTTTGACCCGCCACTGGAGGCGGCCATATTCTGTCTTATGTCATAAGTGACAATTCATATGGCCAGACTGTTGTATATAAAGGGACTGTAATTTTACCCACCTATACATCCCAGCCGCTCCTGGAATAAATAATTTAAATCTAAGTACGCCAAAGCATGATCCTTAATAGCATCAATAAACCTAAAAAGTTTCACTAAAATTGGCTGATGGGTTTTTGAGATATTAGAGCATTTTACTTTTTGTCTTAATAAGTTCAGAGGCGTGCAGAGGTTTATTTTTTCTTGAAAACGAAGCGACAAAAAGACAAAAAAGTTGCTTTATTAAAATAATATATAAAAATTGCAAAAGATCTATTGGGCATCATTTCTTTTGTGAAAAAACCTAATCAGCATGCCCCATGGAAGTACTGGATCAACTGTATATGTCCACAAGATACCTTATGAAATTATAAAGAAACTATAAAAATTTCATTAAAATCGCCCACCGCATTTTTTAGATATCAATAAAAAATGGATTTTTTAAAATTTTAACACCCTGTATATCGGAAATGAAGCGATTCCGGATCCATGTTTATTAGGACTTTTTTATTTGGATTGATGAGATCTATAAGTGGATAAAATATCCGAACGTATTTTTTAAACACCCTGTATATGGTCCGCTGTTCAGTACCGTTAAACAAGTGTGAGAAAAATGTTTATAAAAATCTTTTCACTCAAATGTGTAACATGAAAATGTTAACTTTGGCTTGAATCTAGTTTAGCGACCAACTCCAATCGACATGTGCTATACACCATTCGACACGTCTCATCAATATTGCTGCTGGGGCATTTGAGGCAGACCAATGTTTACTGAGATACAGCACTATAAAGTTTTTCTTTTATAAATTTTTTCTTCGTGGAAAACACTCTGGGGCCTTTGGTTATGTTAGGTTAGTTTAGGTAAGGTTATGTTAGGTTAGGTTAGGTTGGGTAAGGTAAGGTTAGGTTTCCAACGGAAATGTTTTGAAAGAAACGGTACCGGATACAGTTGAAACGTAGCGAAGATGGGGGGGTTTTAGTCGGTAAAAATCCGGCACGCCACCATGTACGGGCATGGTGGTGTCTTTTGGAAGATTTCTCCTCAATAAAAAAAAGGTAAGGTTAGGTTAGGTTAAGTTAGGTTAGGTTAGGTTAGGTAAGGTTAGGTTAAGTTAGGTGGCGCGCAGTGTGACTTGTTATGATGCGGGGCGCCGAGCAGCGTACCTCACCGAAAGCCCCAGAGTGTTTTCCACGAGAAAAATTTTATAGTGCTGTATCTCAGTAACCATTGGTTTAGGTTAGGTTAGGTAAGGTAAGGTTAGGTTAGGATAGGTTATGTTAGGTTAGGTTAGATGGCGCGCAGTGTGACTTGTTATTAGCCTTCAGTGAGGTACGCTGCGCGGCGCCCCGCCGAAGGCCCCAGAGTGTTTTCCACGAGAAAAATTTTATAGTGCTGTATCTCAGTAACCATTGGTTTAGGTTATGTTAGGTAAGGTTAGGTTAGGTTAGGTTAGATGGCACGCAGTGTGACTTGTTATTAGCCTTCGGTGAGGTACGAATACACCAATATGATGCTCGTTTTGAGCGATTGTCAGAATGTTGCTTTACAAGCTGCCTAAGTCTAATGCAGAAAGATTCCAAAACAGAAAGCATACTGATGGTAATATTTTTAGACGTCTTGAGCGAAGAGCGGGATAGGTCGTCCGCGACGCAAGAACCTCATAATTGAAAGAGGTCGTTTTAAAAGCAATTCAAGAAAGTCCTACCACAAGTATGAGAACGGTCGCTCAACAACTGGGATTTTCTAAAAGGTCAATACACAGAGTTGTGAGAATATGTTACGAAGAGTTCGAAATAATATTAGAAGCTGAATTTAGCGTCGCCAACCAAAAAGGTTAGATTATAAAACGTCTGGAACATTTTCTTCTATTTTTTCAAATAAAGAAAATATATGAAAATTTGAAACGTTATTTGCATGATTGTAACTGTAATATTTACATAACTAGCCCGAAAAATATAGACATCCTGTACAAAATTAATTAAGCTTGCATATCTAAGACGTCATTTTCCTTACCCAAAGACCACCAGTCACACTCAGGCCCATATTTTCCCTGTCCGTCTTCCATTGCCTGCAATGAAATAACGTCACTTTTTCCCATAGCAATTGAGATTAACCCTTACCCGCAAAATTTCTGGGGAAATGTAATCGGGTGTTCCCACGGCAACATTGGACTGAACAGTGCCATCTTCGTTGAGTCGTAAGCAGCTTCCAAAGTCGGCTAATCGAATGTGTCCGTTCGCATCTAATAGTACGTTATCTGGTTTTATGTCCCTGAAACGCAAAGAAGGTAGAGAAATTATAGTCGGAAATAACATTTCTTCCCACCTGTGGACGTAGCGAAGATTATGAATCGAATCGATTGCTAGCACCATTTCAGCTATATAAAATCGGGCCATGTCTTCCGGGAGGCGATCTTCAAACTTGCTGAGCAACGTCAGAAGGTCACCCCCACAGTAGTAGTCCATTACTAAATATAGATTATTTTCATCCTGCAAGAGAAATTGAAATAAATAATATGTTAATGCGAATTCCTCATATTGTGGGCATATTACGAAAGGCTCGAATTCCTTTCACTTTACTATTGTTAGAAGTAAATGTGTCTAGGTGAGTCTTTTTTTAGATGTCAATAATTCACATGCAAAATACTCTTAAAGAAGTTGGCCATTAGTTACTCAGTTATCATCCTAAAGTTGAAGTTAACGTCACACAACAGTTGCAAACTTATATGTGCTGCAATTAATGTTGAATTATATTTATAAAATGTCCATAACAAACAAACAAATAAAATAAATACAACGAAAGCTGAATGTACTAAAATCAATAAAGAAATTATCAATTTCAAGTGCCCACTGCGATCTTAATTATTGTGTGGTGCCTGCCAAGTGTCAATAGGTAAATAGGAGTATTTCTAACAGATTTCTTAATTATTTTTCTAACATGCTAAGTTGGTCATTGTTAAACAGTTTATTATCAACTAATTACAAATGAGATGACCTCGTAACTTCACCAGCTATCAAAATTGCTGAGAATGCTTTTATTTCACTTTCTGTCTTCAAGCGAAGGTCCCTTTCTCATGAAAATGTATCCTTCACTTCTGACGCAATAGTTGTTTGTATTTTCCACAATAAGGTGGAATGTGAAATCGTCAAAAACGAGGGGAAAAATTCTGGCATTGTGACAATTTTTGCAGGGCCTTACGGGAAAATGAATAATTTTGTTGTGTTTTAGAGTTCTGGCTTTAGGTGGTGGCAGCCTATTCCACCTTGTCCAAGAACAATTTTTTTAATTTGGCATTAATCTGTATCTCCAGGTGATACTTGAACTCAGATTTTCACTCAAACTAGCCATTTTCAACAAATAAAACCGAACTACTACTATTAACCCTCCTGTTGTACTCGCAATTGTCAAAAGTCAAAAGTATATTTATAATAAGTTACTACTACTTAAGAAATATCATTGTACATCAATCAACTTTCACGATCAGTGTCCAAATTCTACCAACGTAAGTTCTCGCTTGGAGACATACGGTACTGGGTGGCGCATTGTCCCACTGAATTGTCTGGAGAGCATTAGCAATTTAGGGAAAACATCTGAAAATGCGCTTATAGTCCATTTACTTGACATCTGCACTGTCAAACTGACATTATGTTGGCACCACTGCTATTTTTCAGATTTTAACAATTAAATTACTGTACAGTCTAATAAACAACACATTATTTTTGAGGTATAGTCAAGAATTTTTTTTTTAATTTGACACTGACAGTGCAGATGTCAAGTAAATGGACTATATGTACATCTCAAAACCATATTTGAGAAATAATTGAGAGCCATAGTCTATAGCAAAAATCGGGAAAAAATACAGGACTTGAAACTTAAGCTGGTGCCGTATATCACCACGCAACTACTTAAAGGATAAGACTTTTATTTGTTGTATGCCCACCATATTTTCCAAGGCAAAAAAAAATAAATATGAAAACAACTGACAAAACTATTCTAAGAAACAACAAATCAAACAAAAACTGAGCATTTGAACTAATAAGAATGTCTGGTTTTATTTGTAAACGTCGACAACAGCCAACTATTTTTACTCAAAATAAATCATTCAAACCTTGACAGATATTTATTACGCCAGGATTTTATTATTAAAACTAGTTATATCTCTACTTATTGAAATGACGGTAGCGAGTTTAATTAAGCTATTTACAATCAAACCAAAACTTACTTGGAAAGCATAGTGCAAGTGAGTTATCCACCTGCGATCACCATAAACTAGTACGTCTCGTTCCTCTTGAAAGCACGCAGTCTCCGCCCGCTTCAGCATTTCCCACTTGTTCAAGATCTTCATGGCAAATACCTTATCGGTGCCCCGCATCTTAACCACGCAGACCTCCCCAAATGCACCTCGCCCGATCACTTTGATTATTTCGAAGTCTTCCCTCGTTAGCCTCAAGGACTTGATGCATGTTGCCACCGGTTTAACTAGAAATACACGCGGTAGAATTGCGCCAAAACCGACTGTGACAACCATTACCAAACTCGATAAAATCCGAAACCGTCTTCTCGCGTCGAAGGCTGGAGTTGCAGCATTCATCGTACAGCACAAGCAGCACGTCTATCAGGGTCTCGATGCTGAAGCTTTGCCCTTTCGCCTGCACCGGGCCGCCCAGGAACAGGGCCTCCAACTGCCGCAGCCGCCACTCCCCCGAAACTCCGGGCATTGCCCCTACAACCCCTTCACTCATCTGGTGTTAACATTACATGTACCTGTTTGAGCAAATCGTTGTAATAATGATAAATATCTAAGTACTACATATCACATAAACGCAGCCTGCTTAGTGTATGTTTATTTTGATGTGGTTGGGACACAAAATTTGCTACACAGTGTACATCACCTTGCTGTTAACAACACTCGTTTCCCGCATTTTCATGCAGCAGCGGCCCGGTAATAAGACTAATTCCAGCAAATTAATTTATTACGTTGTTTATTAATTATAGAAATGATGATATTATTTTGGTAATCTCGCGTTTGCGTCGCGGATTAGTTAAAGTAAGTGGATGTAATTTCGCCGGATTGTCTCGCATTTTCATTTAGGGGGCACGAACGAATTACACTTCAGAGATTGTATGCAAAGTAGGATATTAATATTGCTATTTAACCTAAATAGAAAACAGCACGCCGAGGCTGCCCTGGTGCTGCGCTGACGTAATCGGAACGTTCTCTTCGCAGATTACTTAAATCAATCAAACATAATCACCTTATTTAATTGAGATCAATTAGTTACAATAGTTTGTTCCGTGACATTTAAAACACTTTTAGCAACACTACTAGGTAGCCATTTTACACCCCCACCGCGACAGAATGTTGACGGCATGACATGCACAGTTATCAGACCTACTTTTCCGAGAAAATTTGCAAAAAGCGGCACATTAGAAGCAGGTACAGAAAGGCGTTATAGGTTTTTGTATGGAAAAGGGCAATTTAAAGGCTGCAAATTCCTGGAGCTTAAAAATATAATACATTTTAACCTGTCCTTGCCATCCAATGGTAACAAGTCGAACTAAAAGTGAAAGTTTTACAGGTTTCTGCACGAAGAATCCCAAATGTCAATGGCCACGCCTTAGGATAATTCATTTAATATAACTTGGCCAGGGTGTACTATACGGAATTACCGTCTTTACACTTTAAGAAACTTGCTGGCAGATAGAATCTTCTACAGAAAACTAAATTACACATTTTTCTCCAATCGCAAGCCAAGTTGAACTAATTACATGGGTTAAAAAAATTAAGTAAATTTTTTCTCAGCTTGTAATATAATTGTTGGAATGACTTAGGTAGCGCTCTCCTGTGTTACGCAGGGCGTCTCATTTATTAAATATTTTCTTAATTATTCACACTTAGGCAACGAATTGCTGTAATTTCTACATCAAATTGTATAAAAGGTTATTCCTCCTCTTAAAGTAACATAAAAACCTAATTCGGTTCAGCTGTTTTGCCAAAAATGCAATCCAAAATTATGAATGGTAGCTGGCAATTTGGCAACGTCGCACATTCTTTAAGTCCCAAGTTCAGGCTAGTCAAATATGTGAAAAATCAAACTATAAATAAATCTATAATCGAAATAGGCACAGTAGTATGACCCCACTGTTGCTTCCAATCGTTCTAATTTAATCCCAGGGCTATTTCTAGCTATAGTTAGAATTTTTAAGAGTTGTTTTGGCGTAGCCAAAAATTCTGTTATGAAGTTGGAATTTACCTTGACTCCCGCTTCTTGCCGTACGCAATGGAGTTGTATGTGTGTGAATGTTGACAATTATTTCATAAAAAATACCTTTTTTAAATAATAATGCAAGTGCTGTGCAGTTTTAAGAAATTTAAAGCATCCAGATGCGCTCAGCAAAGAGTACGGAACGTATCTGGCTTATCTAAGCCCATTTTGGCCTAATATGGAGTCCATTTTAGACCTAAATATTATGAAAAACCAAACAGTAAGTTCTGTTATAGTTTAGTTTTGTGTAGACTCACCTGTTGCGTCTTTTTCAGGTTAACATTGATTAAGTGGGGCCCAAACTCTGCCATATCATTTTCTAATGGTGCTACGACACCGCGAGCCTAACATGAGCTCGGAGCAACCGGTGAAGAAGAAGCTGCGCCGAACCAATGAAACCGATAACGTCGACGAACCAGATTACATCCACAACTTGGCAGAAAACGGCATGTCAGCATTACATTTATCCCTCTCGCCAGCCGTGAATGAAGCTGACATAACCCTAAATAATTTGAATAGGAATGGCATTTCAGTCGACGACACGAGGCAGCTTTTTCGAACTAACTCCGATCACAATGGTGAACACGATACATTTTGTCAGGCGCCTTACACGAATAGTTCAGAAAACATCTCCATACAGCCAGCCCCCAATATTTGTGTCAATTTTTCTCCGTTGCAAAACACAACCTTGCCGATAGTTTCTACCGATTTAGTTCATATGTATTCAAAATGCAATGACTTAGATGTGTTCCAAAGTGCTTTAATTCGACAGTGCTTATGTGGTGTGTCCGAGAGTTCGTTGCGGAAGCCTTTTGAAAACCAACGAATTCAAGAGTGGCCCATTAATAAACTTTTGCAGCTCCTTTCCAATTTGCAGCTGTTGTTCGATGTGTATTTAAAGCAGAACAATAAGGGATATATTTGTGCACGGGTGGTGGACATTTGTGGTGCTCTGTCTCATAACGAATACAACTTAACCGAACAGCTTCTGTCTCTTATTGACGTCCGAAATAAGTATGTGAACTATTTATTAGCACGAGTCGTCAGTAGTTTTTTAATAATAGCGAAAACTAACGTAAATAATGAGTGGTTGGAGATGATTACGGGGTTCCTATCATTGGATTATGTGGATTATGACAAAATGAATTTCGGCCTCGAGGTCATCAAACGTGTTGTAGAATGGAAAGACGTCGAAATCCACGTCTTGGAAGAAGCCCACACCTCCAGAGATGGCGCCACAACCAGCAACCAGAACCCAAACATGGATTTTCTAGTGACCTGCACAACCGTCCAATATAGCGATTCCGAGAGCTTCGACACGTCGGCTATAAAAGGGCTCATAATTAGGAGTCTGGAGTCGAAATGGCCACATCTGATAGGGCGCATTCAAGGTCTGATTGAGACCAACAGCAGCATAGAGTCGCAGACGTGTGTCCTCACATTCTTGTCACTTTGGGAGAGCACGATCTCGGTGAAGGCTAATTTGAGTGTTATCGATACCAAGCCCTTTTATGCTCACTTGGAAAGCTTCGTCTCTTTGCTGCTGGGGAACAGCCCACTGCCGGCCATCATGTGGAAGCAGCTGCTTAGCTTGTTCAACGAAATCTTATGCTACGGCAGCACCTTGGCCCTGCAGGATATGCTACCGGATGACACGTGCAAGCTGGCGTATGTGATCGTTCGATATGTGAAGGATTCGAGACTGCTGGAGAGATTACCATACAGGTAAATGTTAAATGTACACATTACTAGCAGTATTTAGCATAAATTTTGCCTGATTATTTTAAGGAAAAGCTGAAATGGCTAGATAGGTTTATAAGAAATAATATCACAGGAAACAGATTTGCTAAAAGAACATGTGCATGATTCTTTTGGTGTTTCCATACATTTGTTTATTCCTTTCCTTGTTTTAACAATGACAGAAAACAATGAGTTATTTATACAACACTCGTTCTTTGAAACCATTAAATTAAACACTCGTGTTATTTGACTAAATATTTAAGAGATTTTTTTGTAGATAAAATTAGAATTTACGGAATGTCCCAATCGGGTTTTATCAGAGATATCCAAAAAGTTTAATTATGAAAGCTATAGAGAACAACATATTATATTTCATGAGAGTGTTTATACATATACAGGGTAGCCATACCCAGAATGATACTCTAAGAAACAGTTTTGAAACTTAAAGGTGGGGTACTTCTAGGAATGAACCTTTTTTTAATGTTTGATAAATAAAAAAAGCTAGATTAAAGTCTAGCATGTAATAGTATATTACAGCCCGAGATGGGAAGTGTTTCATTACTGTCGAGAGATTAGTTAGCTGATTGAACGCAAAGCGTCGAAATCAGCTATTATCTCGAGACTAAGGAAACTTCCTGTCGAGGTTTGTATACTATTTTATTCGCAACCACTTTATTCTAAACAATAATTGGAAAAATTATTATATTATGATACGACGGGTTGTGACGCGCATGAATGGATCAACGAGATTCCTAGTGTTCCTACCTACTCAGCGGTCCCGCACTCACTTCCCGCACTTGAGCGGGAAGTAACGGGCTGAAATGTACGACTTCCCCCACTCAAATTATATATACCGGGTGTCCATTCTCAAAGTCGAACATAGGCAATTAACATTAGTGCATTCACTCGTTCTTCATTGAAATAATTCATTTTTCTGTAGATAATTTTAACAGATGTTGGCAGAAAATACCTGATTTACGCCAACTAATTACCAATTTTTTTGACAAATGCTATCGAACTTGAAAAGCAAGGCAAGGCGTATTTAAAAAATCCCAAGTTTTAAATTAGAATTTTAAAATAAAAATTGCATCTTGAGTATTATTATTGGTATCATTTGATGCGCAATAATTTTATCTTTCCATTGATACCATTACCTTCCCTGAAAGTTGAATTGGCGAGCAGAAATCGGCAAAAACGTTCAATACAATGTTAATCGCCTATGTTCGACTTTGAGAACGGACACCCGGTATATGGTTGCGAATAAAAACTTTTATTCGCAACCATATATGTAATGTTAACATTCCTGACCTCATTTGAGTGGGGGAAGTCGTACATTTTAGCCCGCTACTTCCCGCTCAAGTGCGGGAAGTGAGTGCGGGAAGTACATTCCCGTACGCTGAGTAGGTAGGGATACTGTGAATCTTGTTGATCCATTCATGCGCGTCACAACCTGTCGTATCATAATATAATAACTTTTCCAATTATTGTTTAGAATAAAGTGGTTGCGAATAAAATAGTATACACACCTCGACAGGAAATATCCTTAGTCTCGAGATAATAGCTGATTTCGACGCTTCGCGTCTCAATCAGCTAACTAATCTCTCGACAGTAATGAAACACTTCCCATCTCGGGCTGTAATATACTATAAAATGCATAGATACTAGTGAGAAATATATTCAATTTCTAGCTGTTACCCGCTGTTGCATGTTTTGTTTTAAAATCATATTCGCTATTTATATGTCTTGCTGGACCACTTCAAGTTGTTACTTGTTGGTTTTACCTGATGACTTGTTAGTAATTGTACTTTAGGAATTTTTTTGTGGTTTTTATGATTATTTTTCCAATACTAGGTTGCACGAGATACCAACCCATTCCCTCGTCTCACTCTCTTTAATGTTTTAAAAGTATTTAGATGTTAACTTGTTCTGTATTTTAACTGTGGCTTTGGAGTTCTTCATGGCCGGCTTTGGAGTTCTTCATGGCCATTCTTATTAGTTTTATTAGTTTATCTGATCTTTTTAATTCTTCCATAATGTACGTACAGGCTCTTTCTGTTAATATTATTATAAGTGGAAATCAGTACATTAAATTCCCAAGTGGGAGATTAGTCATTATGCGTCGTTAGTGTCAGTAGATTTGCAAAATGTTGCTGCCACCTTTCTTTTTGTGAATTATGTATTTTCCTTCTTCTTCTTATTTGTGTTTATTTCTTTTAGTTATTCTCTGAATGATGTCATTTTTGGCAGTTGTCTATTATGATATGTTTTATCACACGCTTCGGGAGTTTTTATTTAACTCCCGTCCTCAGGTGTTCTTGGTTAGTCCTGAAAAGGACTGATTTTTGTACGTTTTTTCACGTACACTCGTGCCTAACCCAGGGTTTGAACTCGGGACCACTGATCGCTGTGATTACGAGTCTGTCACACTTACCACTAGGCCACTGCGCTGATGGCACGAGTGTACGTGAAAAGACAAAAATCAGGCCTCCTCAGGACCAAAATTCCCGAAACGTCATGTAATAAACACCCGAGACAGTGGAAAAAGTTCTTTTTCTTTTTCTTTTTTTTTTGCTTCTCTTCCAAGTCCTCTTTTCCTCCTAGTTGGCCTTTGCATCATTCTCCTTCTTACCTTATTTTTCTTCGTCCTTAATAATAATAATAAACACTATGTTTGTTGAACATCAGGTATACATCAAGTACATATACTCCCATTTACTTGACATCTGCACTGTCAAACTGACATTACGTTGGCACCACTGCTATTTTTCACATTTTAACAATTAAATTACTGTACAGTCTAATAAAAAACACATTATTTTTGAGGTATAGTCAAGAAATTTTTTTTAAATTTGACACTGACAGTGCAGATGTCAAGTAAATGGAGTATATATTACAATAAATATAGATAACGAATAATAACGATGCTCAAAAGGGCGAAGTTTGGATATGCTAACAATGTTAGCATTCTGTTCTTCCACTTAGCCCTAAAACAAATGAAACAAAAACTAAATGCAGCAGACGCTCGATAACGTGAACTAATACAAACCAAGTGTGTTCACATTGTCGAAATGTTTATATTAGCGAATGTGATTTTATTAATAAACACATTATTAAAAGAAACGTTTAATATCACAATAAAAAACAAAACATATTATGACAACGATAAGTAATACACATTTTTAATGATAAGAAAAATAAGTTGCTATTTTATTCTGTATAAATTAGCGTCTATGTTTGTTACCCCTGATATGCAATACTACTATACAATACAATAACACAATGCCCTCAGTCCTAACAAGGCTGCGAATAAACAAATCTCTGTCACCAAAAGGGATAGCTTGGGAGTATACACTCGCGGCAGCTCAAGCTGCAGATGGGAGTGGGTGCCAAAGAACACTAAGATTACCAGATATTGCAGGTTCAAGAAGGGCGCCACGCCATTGTCCAGCTTCAGTAATAGTACTCCCTGATGAAACTCGTAACGGTGAACCTAAATAAGCTCAATAATAACTAACAGAGACATTACGCAGCAGTAAATAAAACGCCAAAGGATATTACTTCACATATAATAAAGAACGTGGTTCAACAAACTTGATGCAGCATGTACAATGTACATAATAAAAATACAGTTATGAGATTCAGTAATAAATACAACCCAATTTCAAATATGTAAGAAAATGGAATTAAGATTTTACTTAAGTGAGGATCTTTAATTTAATTAGTAAATTAAAGCAAAACATGTAAATGTAAGGACATATAATTACATTCCCGTACAATGTAGTGCATGAGTAGTTGCATTCGCTACCTTTTTAAGGACGTTCTATACTGGGGGGAACCGTATTAGACAGATCTGTTAAAAATGGCGCTTCGAGTAAGCCAACAGGCTTGTCAGTGATTCATACGTATAACAGTAAACTCCGTTCAAGTCACTTTATGAACCATAAAATGAAATGATCAATCACAGTTCATAGTTTCAAATAAGCATTGCATGAATCCTTCAGAAAGCAAAATCAAGTTCACAATATGAACTATAAAATTAAATGATCAATTACAATTACTAGTTTTAAATATAGCATTACAAAAATACAAAAAGCAAAATTTAATATCCACATCAAATCTAAACCACATTCAAATTTTTACACAGTTAAACTTAAAATAAAACATCGATGCATTCGATCGGATCTCAAAGCTACAGTTCAATGCACAAACGGAACATAATAAAATCCCCAAATGAATCTTCGAATCGTTTGACTCATGTACGATGTGTGCGATGCAAATAAATTATTCTACAATCTTGAAGTTCACGGCATAGGAGCAGCACGATAGGCAATACAAATACAGCACCTGCATAAATTCGATTGGTAGCATTTCTACGGTGCAAATACCATGAGGCTGGCAATTTCCACTGAAGCACTTCGAAAAGACTGTGGCTCCAAGGTGGACACAGCAACTTCAATTAGCAGGTACATATCCAGCACAAACAGAAAAACAGCATCCTCAGCATGCACCCTAGCTGGTAAAATCTTCCAGCATGGGCAAAATCTCCTATGAAAGTTTACAACTCAGAAATACATTAAAGAAACCCAAGTAGATGCCTACCAGACACATCGCACAACGAAATTCAAATTGCCTTTGTAGTAATTGACGAAATTACACGCCTGGAGTGGATTTTTTTTTCGAGGCAGTCAAAATGGATGCCAATTCAAATGAAGGAATTGATAAATTCGCGACGCTCATAAATCTTGAGCCAATGATTGAATAAATAAATAAATAAATAAAATAAAATAAATAAACGTTTATTTAGCACTTGGCTAGCTTAAACTAATTACATAAAGAATGCTAATATTATTGAAAAAAAATAGTTCAGTTTCTTAAGTAAACATTAAGATTCTTGCTAAAAGTTTTAAGACTATTTGCATTTTTTACCCATTCGGGTAGAGAGTTGTACGAGCGAATCCCACTATAAAACAATGATTTTTGAAGCGCTGTTGTTCTTATCCTAGGGATATTAAAATGATGATTTGATCTTAAATTGTGATCGTGAAAGTTTTCACGAGTCACAAGGTAAGATTTCAAACAGGCCGGCTGTAAGTTATGTTCAATCTTGTAGATTAAAATGTGATTTGCCCGTTCAATACATTGGCCTATATTAAGCCACTTTAACATGTTCAACATATTCTGTATTGGAGTGTATCTATCACAGTTCAATAAGATGCGCATCACTTTATTTTGTTGTACTTGTAGTTTATAAATATTTTCCTTTGTACAAGAAATTAATAAAGAGCAAGCATATGAAAAGTGCGGAAAAATTATAGTATTATACACTATCATTTTTGCCCACTGAGACAAACATTTTGAGACACGATAAAAAAATGCTATTTTTTTACCAATTTTCTTACACATATAATCAACATGATTACTAAAAGTTAATTGCGGGTCTAACATAACTCCCAAATACTTAATGCTAGAAACAAAATTAATATCATCTCCATTTATGTTAAGTTTATATCCCAGAGCACAATATTTTTGGCACATTAGCTTGGAACCAATAACCATACATTTTGTTTTAGAGCTATTTAACTTTAGTTTATTTTGGCATAGCCATCCATATAATATTTGAAGTTCCTCGTTTAAAATCTTAGTTATTAGTTCAAAGTCCGTACCAGAAACCGATATTAAAGTGTCATCGGCAAATAAATTCACGAATGAGTTTCTTAGACAGTTCTGAATGTCATTCACATAAGCAATAAATAAAAGAGGCCCTAACACGCTTCCTTGTGGGACACCCCACACACTTTCTCTTGGGGATGACACTTTATTATTTACTTTGGTACAATGGTTTCTATGTGTCAAAAAATCTTTTATCCAATCTTGTTATGGGAACTATGACGCTTCGTTTTAATCCATCTGGAATTTTTCCTGCTTTTATAGAGGATATAGAAGTGGAAACCCTATGACACCAAAGATGTCTTTAAGAAATTTTATGGTAAGAGTACCATCACTAGTGCTTTTATTTTTTAGACCATACACCACTTTTCTAAGCTGAGACGACGTTAATGTTTGGAAATTTGGTAAACTACACTGCACATTATTAATAACGGATATCCATGGTTTAGGTTCTATACTGTCAGAAATTTCTTGTAGACTGTCAGCATAAAAGTCGTTTATATTTTCTTCCACACTATTAGAATATTGGCCAAAGTCAATGTTTGTAAAATCTGCAGTCTTATTTTGTCTGCCCACTAACGACTTTAATGTAGACCACATCTTCTTTCCGTTTCCCTTACATTCATCAATATTTTTGTTGAAGTATTTTGTCTTTTCATTTCTTAAAACAGAAATGATCTTATTCCTATTTCTTTTGTAGTCATTCCAGTTGTTTTCTGCTCTTGTAATATTGAACTTCTTGTATGCCGTATCTCTAACTTGTTGTGCTTTTTTTACGTCATGCGTTATCCAAGGGTATTTTTGTTGCTTAATATGTCTTTTTTGAAGTGGAGCGTACCTATCCAGTGCTTTCTGTATGATTTTTATAAAGTCACTATAAATTACATTAACTTTTGTGGAGGTATAATTCCAATCTTGTCCAACTAAGGCTTCAATAATTTTATTTACATTTTCCCGATTTAAATTACGATAAAACGGCAATTCCGCTGGTGAAGATTGGTCGCTGGACAGGGTCATATATGCACCAATAATTTCATGGTCGGTGATTGCAGGAAATACTCGTGGGGTTTCAACTAAGTTATAGTCATTTGTTATAATATGATCTATTAAAGTTGCAGAGCGATTGGTGACTCTAGTCTCCTGAGTGACAATTTGTTTAAAGCCTGCTGCCTGAATGATGTTCTTGAAGTTTCTGGATACGGAATCATCTTTCAACAAGTCAATATTGATATCACCCATTACAACTGTTCTTTGGCTCTGAGTAATATGTTCATTTATTTTATCCTCCAAATATAAGAGAAAACTTCTAATTAATCCATTCGGAGACCTGTAAACTGAGGCCAAAGTAGTATTTTCATTTTTTAATTTAAGCTCTATTCCCACTGACCAGTAGTTGTAGTCTTCTGAGTCATTCCAAATAATTTCAAAGTTTATATTTTCTTTGATGTAAATTATGCAGCCTCCAGTGTGTCTACTATTGGAATAAGATACAATAGCCTTATACCCAACTATTACAAATTCGCTCTCGTCAATATCTTTTGTAACATGCGTTTCACTTACACACACAGCTGATGGGCCATATTTATTTAATAATTGTTCCATTTCCACAAAATGTCCTAATAAACCCTGTATATTAATATGTACCAAGAGAAAACTTTTCTTTGGTGTATCAGTAGATGCTGACTGTATTTGCTATATATATTGAATTCGGGATTTGGCCTTCTCTTGTTCTCTTTTATAGCATATGCAATCTTTATCAAAAACGGTGTGCTTAGTATCAATATTCGAAATTTTTAAAATATCTTTAGCAAATCTGCAATTTGTGCATTCTAAAACATCAGATTTACAGTCATTGCTTTTATGTTGTTTATTACATAAAGGGCATACAATATTACTGCTACGACAATTTACTGCTTTATGGCCATAGCGCC
Source organism: Agriotes lineatus (assembly GCA_940337035.1). NCBI lineage: Eukaryota > Metazoa > Arthropoda > Insecta > Coleoptera > Elateridae > Agriotes > Agriotes lineatus. Next base: position 27,533,450 of record OW679201.1, on the reverse strand, counting down.
AACATTTAAAACATCTCAAGATACCAATATATTCATACACTGGAAAATTCTCCCAAGCAATAACAATTTTTCCAATTTTTATTATTTCTTTAAAAAACGCCGGTGGTATTTCTAACACCACGTATTTTGTCTTGTTCCTGGGAATAAATTTGCGAATGATTTTTACACCTGATTTATCCATCTCCGATAAATTACTTTGCCGTTTAATCGTATCTAAAAATTCTTCTTCACATGCCAAATATTTCTCGGGTACACCAAGAATGACTAATTTTGGGCTCACTATCTTAGGCATTTCAATGTTGTAATCCGTCGATAGCTCGGCAACAGCTGTGTTTTGCAGTTTTTTAAAAGATTCGTTATCGTTACATTCAATAATAACTGCTCCTTGGCGTGCCGATTTGAATTTGTTTACAGATATTAACAGATTAGATGGATTAATTTTTTCTGTGACTACTTGTTTTGTGATTGAACTGTCCTGGTTTGTGTCTTTTGGCTTAATCAATAGTGGTGGAAAACTATCCCTTTTTAGTACACTTGACCAAGATTCTTTCGCTGGAAGAATGCCATTCGCATTTTCTAATTTACTTAGAATTTCTGTAGAGTTTTTAACGCACTGTTCAGTTTGTAGTTCAAGTTTTTCAATGGTTCTGGCAATGTGTAATTTGTCGTTTACCAGTGAAATACACATATCACAGAGCCAAAACAAATTAGGACAGTCTTTTAAGAATTTTAGCATTGAATCCTTGATTTAAACACATTGCACATGATAACTTTTTTCGCAAAACCTGCATGAAACTGATTTTGAACTAACTTTAAAATTATCTAAGCATCGAGCACACACATGTGCACTCGACGACATCGCGACTCAGACATCAGGGATAATGTCAGAAATATCCAATTGCAACAAAGGGTTAAAATATCACATCAAGATCTTCCAATAACGGTTTGATACAGAATTGTGCAAGCGTGCGCCACCTAAAGGTCTGAAGATAAACCACAAAAAATTTGTGAACTATCTAGCTAGTAGGGAGCTAAGCTAAGAACGTATTTTGAATTGCGTAATTTACAGGCACCAGAAGTTGGCTGAAATTCAGAATGTAACATGTTCAACAATGACTAAAATGAAATGCAAACGCATCATAAACACCCATCCGATCGGCTCAACTGTGTTGCAAAGGGGAATCCCCTACATAAATCGGCGACTAACCGTCGCCAAGAATTGTTTACGTTATCTAACTGTACAGGTTGTTTACGTTATCGGGTGCTCTGTTTGATCCTATAGTTATAGTAGATTAGATTAGATTAGATTTAGATTCCACGACTGCCTTTTGCTGGCATGCGCACGTCACCCCATTGGGCTTTTTGTACTCTCAGGAGTTTTCAAGTTAGCAGGCCGACATCCGTATCTTTTACTAGACTTGCAATGTCCCCTACTAGCTTGCGGTTGTCAATAGAGTTAAGGGTCCAATCGAGTTGGTGTCTTTTACGCTCTAATGCTGGGCATTCAAAGAGGATATGATCGGCTGTTTCATCATCCTCTTGGCATAGTCTGCAAACAGGTTCATCTCTATAGATATTGATCCTGTGCATAAATTCTCTGAATGCTCCAGTGCCTGTTAGTGGACTGACTATGTACTTGCTTGATTCAAGTTCTGTTCAGTCTCAACAGGGTTTTGGTGGTTTGTGGATTCGGAGTTTTTAGCAATCTTTTGCAGTGTGTTGCTTGATTGTAGTTTCTCCACCTTAGTTGGTGTGCGGTATTGACCCATTCATTAATGGCTGAGCGGGATTGGTTTTTCTGAATGCTTAGACCAGGTTCTGGACCGGTCATTGCATTACGGGGTGCTTCTTTTGCGAGCGTGTCTTCCTTTTCGTTTCCTTCAATACCTTGGTCACCTGGAATCCAGCATAATTTTACTGTATTTCCCTGGCTCAAGGTTTGAAGTTTGGATTTGCATTCTTTGACCAGTCTCGATGAAGTACTGAAAGCGTTTAACGCTTTTAGTGCTGCTTGACTGTCTGAGAGAATGTGTATGTCTCGATTGAGCAGCTTCTTTTCTATGCTATAGTATGAATTTTGTGGTTACATTAGTGCGATGATTTCATTATCCGGTGTTTACGTTATCGAGCGGTTGCTGTAATAATAAAAATGTCTATATCAATATTTTGCGGAGCGTGCTAACACACAGTGTGGAAATAAAGTTACCCATAAATTCAGTAAGTGTTATTCTTCGTTTTTAGGGAAAACATTTTGAAAAAGTGTACCGATTTAAATTGCCACGCGTATTTTAAAGTGATTTTCAGATTTTTATATGATTCATTTTAAATGATGTCATCAATATTTTTTAAATGATGGCCTTTTTTATTTATTTCGGTAGTATGTTTTAATCTGTTTTCAACGATAGAAAATTTTAAATAGGTTACATTAGAAAAACGGCCTTAAAGTTCTTATAGTAAAGATGAATTAAATTAACAGATTAACTGCCGGTCTTATAAAAACCACTAATCTGACGTTAACTTTAATTCGCTGTTAAAATAAACAAAAGCGCATCAAAAAGTCAGTGCTTATGACATTTTATTCATTAGTAAACAAATTTTAATGCGCTTTTGATTATTTTAACAGCGAATTAAAGTTAACGTCAGATTAGTGGCCTTTATAAGACCGGGGGTAATTCTGGTTACCTTGGTTTAAAACAAAAACTTCTTAGTGTAAGTGACGCCCACACCCTCTGAAGTAATGCGAAAGCGGTTCCAAGGGAGAATGGTAGAAGAGCTTAGCGAAAGAAAAAAAAGCAATAGTTCCTGGGTTTGAAACAAAAAACTTAAATTTAAATTTTAATTAATTTAAACGAAATTAGTTTTTATAAACGATCTGTAGATGACATAATTATTTGTACTAATAGAAACCACATAAATAAATTTTTTAAAACATTTAATAACTACCACCCAAGATTAAAATTATCAATTTCATAAAAAGCAACAGGTACTTCACTGATATTTCACTTATTGGACTCCAAACGTAATATCCATTTCTTCAAAGGTTGCAATAAAGTTAAAAAAATTTCTATTCTTGTCCAGAATACATCATCAAGCATATCATTTTTGTTTCGTCTCTCTAGTAGTTCTTGGGATTCATCTGTAATTGCCATTGCTTGAAGTACACCTTTGTTTTTTTTAGGCTTTCGAAACTGGTAACTATAGATCTAGTTGCAACGGAAAGTTTAAGGGTGCAGGATTCTGATTTGTGCATTTCCTTTGATAGTCTTTGGAATGCTGAACTTAAAACTGATTTATTTTTTACTAGCTGTTACCCGCGACTTAGTTCGTGCGAGGTTCGTTATTTGTGTATTAAATAATGACTAATTATTTTCTGTCATCTCATCCCATCCTATACCCGTCCCAGTCCCTTTCTCCGTCCCCGTCTCCGTACCGTCCCATCCCGTCCCCTCCCCTCCCCTCCCCTTCCATCCCAACCCTTACCTTTCCGTTCCGCTCCGTCCCATCCCGTCCCGTCCCGTCCCCTTCCATCCCATCCCATCCGTTCCCTTTCCGTCCTGTCCCGCCCCGTCCCGTCTCGTTCCTTCCCGTCCCGTTTCGGATCCCGTCCAGTCCCGTCCCATCCTGTCCTGTCCCATCCCGTCCCGTCCCCTCCCGTTCCGTCCCCTCCCCTTCCATGCCATCCCGTCCCGTCCCTTCCCTTATGTAATGTCCATCGTCTTGGACTTAAAAATAAATGCCATCTTCGCAATCAACGTCCCAAAAAACCTCAATAACGACACCCATATCGTATTTTAGGGTTATTTACCCCACCTCACCCTCTAAGGGGTTGATTTTCGGAAAATCACGAAATACGTGTTTGCTTATTGGTTTATAGGAGTACTCCTACAAAATTTCAAGTCGAAATGTCTATTTAATATTATTTTTTCATACACAATTGGAACCCCCATTTTACTCCTTTAGGGGTTGAATTTCGAAATATCCTTCCTTATTCCTTGTATATGTTACGGTTAAAGTGTTGACTTGGCTAGTTTATAGGCTAGCTGGATAGTATACAAACTATCCAAATGTCTGGCTATTTTGATGGAAAATCATATTTCTACTAAAATAGCTATGAATATTGGCTGGTTTGTATACTATCCAGCTAGTTTACACACTATACAAGATTTATCGCCAAAGTACAAACCACAAAAAAGTACACAAATTACAAACTATCCACAGTATTTAGATAAAGTGTGAACTTAATATTCTATTTGGTTAATTTAGTTTAGGATAGCAAAATAATTCTTTGTCAAAAATAAAGTTTATTTATAGGTACAGTCGCGGAATTAAAAATCCGAGCGAGTCTTATAGAGGATTTTTGCTTATTTTTGGGTAATGTAAATTGGGCTTTGCGTTTCTAGGTTAGCAATTGACAGTTAAACAATGAGGCATGCTGTCATATACGAGTAATTATTCTGACTTTGACTCATTTCTCCAGGTAACGTGATAAATAAAGTAAAGTAAGATGTAGACTGAATCATTTTAAGTGTCCGGATTTTTAATTCCGCTTTGGTGTGAAAAGGTTATGGTGTTAGTTAGAAATTACACACACGAATAACTATATCACTCCTAATATTCTTTATTAAACGCAACAGATTACAGACATAAATTAAATGTGCGGATTAGCTACTATACTATTATATGTGCGGAGCGAATAGGTCGAGTTAATCAGAATACATATGAGCGTTTGTGGATCTGACACTTGGCTCCTGAAACATTCAAAGTGAATGCTTCAGTAAGAATTGAGATTTGATACTGCTACACATTGAGAATCTGACTCTTTGTGTTCCGAACAACCAAAGTTGTCGTTCAGCTCTAAGACCTAGTACGCTATGATGCTTTAAGCTCCATCGCTTCCGTATATATACCTTGGTTGTACAATTTACAAATGGATTTGCTATTCTAGTCGTAACAATAGTATTGTATTTACAAGACGAAGAGCCGGCTCACTTTCACTTGCCAAAAGGGTTCGATGTTTATGACCCACTCGAAATTCACTCTTGATTTTAACAGCTGCAGTTTTATAGTCGTATTTAGCATCCACTTTCGTTTCCGATTTTAGGAAACTTTTGTTTGAGGGACACTCGAAGACGTTGGAGAGTTTCTCTTCTATTTAATTCCGTCGCACAAATAACTTTTTGACATTAGGCGTTTTTAACTGCGTGTACCCTTTAGCTAGAAAGTTTTCAAATGACACTTAAGCTAACTGCTTGCACTTCGAGAATATTTATAACACACACTCTCTGTTTTATGGTAACTATCGGCAACAATCTTTCTGATTTATTGTTCCGCTACACCGCGACTGTACAACATAACATTGCTATTACTAGATTACTACGTATGATCGAAAACTTTCAACGTCTAGAGGGCTGTGGATTTTTTTTAAATTAAATTTATGTTGGCAGTGATGAGTAAAGCTATTTAATAATATAACCTATACAATTTTGACAGAAGCACTTAACTTTTACAAGATGTTTAATACCGAGCACTAGGTGGTTCTGTGTATGGAAAATGCAGCAAATCATTTTGAATAGCTGTAGTTGTTTTTGTTACTAACATTTTTATGTATTCAACAAGAATGTTTGTATTTGTTGAAATGACAATCCTGACATAACCTTAAACTGACAGATATAAAATTCCAATGTAACTTTTACTACCACGACTGCCAACAACATTTTTTGACAAAATAATTCCCACAGCCCTTTTCGATCATCTGTACTTAAAAATAAGTAAAAAAACAAAAGTGACATACAGGTACTATTTGTGTGAAAAAATATTCTTGTTACTAGTGTTGGGTCCAGTTTCGCGTATTCTCTTTATACGTTGCAAAAGTTTACTATAATCGCTGTCATTCATTAATTTTGAATTCTGCGACTTTTGCTCGTAAACTTCCAAAAGCAGGTTTTCAAATTGTTGCTGTTGATTCATTTTTAATAACCAGATAACTATCCTTAAACAAATTTCACAAGACACGACAATAAACAATAACAACACACAGCACTTGCCATAAACATAACCTCACTTTTCTAATAAATTAGCTAAATAGAATTGGTTAGTTTACATGCTAAGCAACGAGTTGGTTATTATAACATAACCTCACTTTTCTAATAAATTAGCCAAATGGAATTGGTTAGTTTACATACTAACCAACGAGTTGGTTATTATGTATTATTACTAATATTAAGTTCACACTTTATCCAAATACTGTGGATAGTTTGTAAACTAGTCAAAAACGACGGTTAATTTGTGTACTTTTCTTGTGGTTTGTACTTTGGCGATAAATCTTGAATAGTTTGTAAACTAGCTGGATAGTATACAAACCAGCCAATATACATAGCATATATGTATTACTTACTATATTGCTAGCGGCTATGAGTGGGGAGGTCACGAAGGAAGTGAGATAGACAACCAACTCTTCAATGTATATGGTGAACTGTGCGCAAGCGCGTCGGCTTACTGCTAATGTATTTAACATTTTCCAACAGTACTTTTTTATGAAAAATAATAATAAGTGGTCTTTATTGCGATATGGCTTTCGCGGCCATTGTCATTAAGTAACAAACGACTTCCGGGATTGGACCGTGTCATCATAGAGAACTCAGCATTTTGCCCACTTTCGTAAGGGGTTTCATCAGGAGGAAAAGCAAAAGAGCACGGTAACTCAACGTGTAAACTACGCCAGAGGCAAAACTCTTCTAACGATCGCAGGAGAAAGGCGAAAATTTATAGACAGATGCCGTCGTGGTTCAGCAAGTGCCGTCGCAGTTCAGTGGTGGTGGGCGGGCTTAAGAATTAGCATTTTCCACATAGAAGGAAGGGGACAGCCTTCGTCTCGATTGAGATTGTTAGGGTGTTTGTAAATCTCAATGGCTTCGTGATTCTTTCTGTTAAAGAAGAATGGGGATTTGCAGATGAAGGAAGTTTCATCAAAAAGGATCTTATGGCCAGTATCCACTCTAGAGTTCCTTGCTCTTGTAATACTGTATACATTGGTGAAACAGGTCATTCAGTGAAAATTCGCATCTTTGAGCATCAGTGCTGTCTCAAGTCTGGTCTCTTTTCACCATCAGCCGGTGCCAGCCATACCGGCCATAAGATCCTTTTTTATGAAACTTCCATTATTTGCAAATCCCCATTTTTATTTAGCAGAAAGATTCGCGAAGCCATTGAGATTTACAATCACCCTAACAATCTCAATCGGGATGGAAGGCGTTCCCCTTCCTTCTATGTGGAAAGTGCTAATTCGTAAGCCCTGCCCACCGCCACTGAACCGCGACGGTATTTGCCTATAAATTCTCTCCTTTCTCCTTCCAATCGTTAGAAGAGTTTTACCTCTGGCATGGTTTACACGTTGACTTACCGTGCTCTTTTGCTTTTCCTCCTGACGAAGCTCCTTACGAAAGTGGGCAAAACGTTGATTTCTCAATTATGACACGGTCCAATCCCGGAAGTTGTTTTGTTACTTAATGGTCTTTATTGTCTTCACAAATTACAAAAGAAAAAGTAAAAAAAAAATAATAAAGATTCAAAATCTAATAAACATGATGAAATATGGCAGAGGCGTATCATATATATTCAAAAAAAGGAATACCGTGTTTGGTTTCTACATCACTGGAATGTTGTATTAAACTCAGAGTAATAGTCGCAGATGTCTAGGCTTGAGTAATACAGTCAGACCTCGCCATTCATGGGGGTTACGTTCTAGAAGAATGCCGCTAAGTGCAAAACCGCGATGCGCAAGTAAACACATAAATGATAAAAACGGGGTTAGGTTCCATAAACTAGATTTATTTATACTATAAAACCTCAAAAAATTCAAAAATACATAAACATGCGTATACAAACTAAAATTCCATACGTAACATAAGTCTGCCACTTGAATCTAGAGCTCGAATGTCCATTTGTCTATTCAGGTTATAATTTTACAACTTATTTCAGGTCCAATACCAACCGCATACGTCTGATTTATTTACTTAGGGCCGTTCTTATGAAGGTCACTACCCTGACGTTAACTTTAAATCGCTCAAAACGTTGGCGCTTATTTCATATTATTCATTAGTAAACAAATTTTGATGCGCTTTTGTTTATTTTAACAGCGAATTAAAGTTAACGTTTAGTGGCCTTCATAAGACCGGCCGTTGGCAATTCCATCCGCGAACGGCAAAGCAAATATCCGCGAACGGCAAAGAAAGGGAAGCACAAAGGTGCCCCTCGTAAAATCAAATCGGCGAACCGCAAAGCCGCGAACGGCGAGGTCTGACTGTACTTACCTTGAAAATGTCTTTAACTTTCCTCCATCTTGCTCAGAAAATCAACACGGAGTTTAAAGAAAATGAAATCTCAACGTCCTGTATCTCAGTAACCGTTTTGTTAAGGACAGTTGTTTATGTAGACTGTTTATCTTATTTTTACATGTACTACATGCACACAAAGCCTTAACCTACCTTTTCGATACTATACCCTGTATATTCGTATAAAAAAATGTCTAACATTTGATTAGTATTTTCGGAATTAACAATATAATAAAATATATTTGATCTGAGAAAAGCCCCATAGAAAGAAATCCATGGGTGTTAAATCTGGAATTCTGGGTGACCAATTAATGTTCGACTGCTTAGAGATAACTTTTTCTGAGAATATGTACCGAACAACTTCTGTGGAGGGGTTTGCTCTATCACATACGGCACATTGTTCACCGGTGAACCAATCAATTCGAGGCATGCCTTTAACAACTTTTCAAGATATTTAACGAACAAATGAGGAAAACATGCAGGAAAATCCTGTACTTGATGGTTTTAGCTATTTTAGATAATATCGTCATTATCAAATCTAACCTTGATTGGTCCAACATGATCATAACCAATAAACTTACCAATTCAAGAGATTTTTATATTGTCGTCGTGGAAATTACCTTTTTTTATTATATTTGATTATCATCTCACATGAATTCGAGTGAAATTTCTTGAGGTTATAGGTCATCAAATGATTTTGTATCTTGATACATTCTATATATTAATAATACACTGGGAAATCAAAAATATACTTGATCGCTGGAGCCATTGAAAACAGTCAAACTTGTCTAATTTGAAAGATGCTTTTTGTTGACATAGAAAATTTTTGGAAGTTTGAAGTTCACTTTCGACTCTGCTTTAAATTACATATTTTTGCTTATTTCTGTAGCCGATGATTAGACTGTTAGTCACATGAACTAATAATTCAGTTAATTGTAGTTCAAATGTACTTAGTTTTATAAAGTGCAGTGTAGACAGAATTTTTCATTACCACCCTTGACCAAGATCATTTTTGACATTCCGGTATAATAATACAATGTTTTAATTTTGCTTGGGGAGACTTATCTCAATGTCTCCGCTGTAGTTCCGCCACTGGTTATTTATGGTATTCTCAAGCAATTATATATTTAACACTAGCAAGCAACATAGACTTTGGCATGAACTAGAACCTTGATTACATCATTGAATTCACACGGGAACAAACTCAGTTTACTAACTTATATAAAAGACCCAGATGGCCATGGTCAAGGCCTATTCAAAACAATCGTAAATAGCTATAGAAACTTAATTCAAATGCGTAATTCCTCCATTCCAATTTTTTTATTCATAGCGTTATTGTAGTATTTTATTCAACGAGAAGCCATGTTTTAACACTACAACAATAAACATAACTTTTCAAACAATGCAAATTTATAATTGAAACCTTCATTAATGCCTTTTTATTTTAGATGCGGAGAGGGCTACCGAGTACACGGTTTCGTTGGCACTATCACACATTCGCAAACGTCGCAGACACAGGTCGACAAAACCCTCCTCCAGAAGATGGTTCTGCTGGTTCTAAAGTCCGTGGCCGTGACAGTGAAGGAGACCCGAACAGACAGCTCAGACTCCAGCGTTGGGTCGGACGACTACGACTACTACCAAGACATGCAGCTGATCGAGCGCTCGATCCGGGACGTGCTCAAGAAGGTCGATGCCTTCATCAAAGGCAGCCTCGACTTCCACCCCGAGACGCAGTTTGCCAAGCTCCTGATTCACCTGTTCAGCGACCAGGACGACTACATGATCGAGTCTATGGTTTGTACGCTGGACATAACGGTGGGCATTTCGTACCGCAACGCTGTCTTCCCCGACCTCGTCAACATGCTCAACCCGGTCATCTCGTTTATAGAATTTCTGAAGGTGGTAAGCTTTGACCCCGACGTCCTGCTGGATTACTTGGTGAGCAACGAGACATGCTTCCTGCTGTACCTGCTGCGGTTCCTGAAGTACATCCGGAGGAACTGGTCGAAGTTTGTGAGCAGCTGCGAGAGTGACGAGCTGGGCAATACCATGACCGTGCTGAGTCGGTTAAACATACAGATTAACCGGCTCGTCACGAAAGACTTGTTCCCGTACAATATTAGTCCCGTTTTAAGACTATTGGACGTGTGTGAGAACCTATACGAATCTAACGAGTCCAGCTGATAGTTCGGTAGCTAACTCAAGGCATAGCTAGTATGTATCGATAAGTTAATTTAATTTAGTGGTAAGATGTGAATAAAGACCTAACACACTAATAAGGGTTGTCAATAATAGATATCAGAGTGTAGTATTATAATCGTTAAGTTATTATATTATTTATTGTAATTAAATGTATAGTATTCATTTGTCAGCACAAAGTGGTCTCCATTTTCCGTTCATTGTCAATATTATTTAATATAGTTACCCATATGTCGACTTCACTGATGTACATAACTAATAATCCATACAATATTCTGTACACAAAATGCAATATTAGATTTAGTTGAAACATTACGTATCTCGTATCTGTATATATTAAACATACTACTAAATATGAGTACTTATCAAGTAATTGTTCCAGAAAATTGTTCAAAAATATTAATGCGTAAGTTGTAACTCTTTTGTAATACAAAGTATTTTTATAACTTCTTACTGTACGTTTTTTTAATTCTAGTTGCTCAGCTCCAATTTGGTGGAGTGATATAATAGTATATTATGATACTAGTGTATAAGTACGCCTTTAAAGCACGTGCGACGAGTTTAAGAGCACGACGCAAAGCGGAGTGCTTTTAATGTCGCTAGTGCTTTAATGGCACTTCTACACGTGTAAAATACGCTATTAAAAAGAAAGATAAAACTTAGTTCGGTGGCACTTTCCACATGTTTCCATTAAAAGTTCCAACTTCGCGCAATCACATATTAACATGTTACAGCCACAACATGGTTGTAAACGACAAAAACAACAATTGATTTCAACGTAAATACTCGACACAATCGGTAAATCTAACCAAATTCGCCGCCCTAATCTCTGTTATGATGGGCCGTAACACAAGAGCCCGGCTTTAGGAATGCTCAGCGAGAAGGGCGGGTTCTTTACTACCTTAGGATTAGGACGACGCACCGGTAAGCGAGGTAAAAGATGTTAAATAATCAAAACGCCACCACTTTCGGGCTAAACTGGGAAAAATCAGCAACACAGGTAGGCCCACTTTGAAAATGGAAGAAAGCTTTCTACTTCTAGCTTGGCACAACTTGAGACGGCGACTGCAACAGCTGATTTGAACCTACCTTTCGTTGCACTTGCTTACAATCATCTGAATTCCTGTACATCGAAACAAAACACAATTATTGTAATGATGACTGTAAAGGCTCCACGTTGCGGTGCCTGTTTGTAATGACTGCCTTCTGTTTTTATGGGATAAAATAAATAAATTAAATAGGGCAAATCACCACAGTACTCACAGGGTACTCTTATTAAATTTGAGAAATGTAAAACTTTGCCTGTCAGTATTTTAGGCTAATCAAAATGAAATGTATTTATGACACTTCAATAAAATAGTTAATTGCCCCTTGCTATATTTCATCGAGTTGCAATAATATTCTGGGCTTGCTCCGGCAAGACACAAGACTAATCTCTCAGGTTGGGTTCAAATTTGAGTTTCATTAGAAATTATTGTTTAGAATATTTGACTTAGAGTAGCTCACATTCGCAATTTTAGTACACCCGCGCTAAAATGCTTCGATTACTCATAACCTCACAAACTTGATATTTACACAGAAGGTCGTTAAGAGCATAAAGCGTTTATTTTCGATTCAATAGTGAAAATTGTGCAAGGAACCATCAGGTAAATTGAATTAAAAACTCCCGCTTAGCAACAGCTATCTCGATTTTGTTTTAGATGTGACATGAACGACGCCAGTTATTCTTTTGTTCCACTTTCTGTGATCGCTTCAATTTCTGGCAAAACCGCATTGTCTACCGACACCATGCAATTTACTCAAACTGGGACTAATCTGGACGCTTGGAAACACGATGACTCTCCTCCGCAAGGTGGAAGTCCACTGGCTTTTCGGATTCCAATCACTCAAAAAACATGCCAAATCCTACCTTTGAAATCTGGCCGATTCTCGCCTCGGAGCTGGTGCAGGTGACGCCGATGGCTTTATCCACTTGAAGTCACTTCCCTGGCAACAAATGTCGTTCTGGGATGCTCGTACACACCTCCCTGGCCTGTTGGACTGGAAACCCCCTGGCTCGAATGGCACGATGTCGCAGGTCGAATTTTCCAGGTGTTCGGTGCCGATCCACAGCCGACGTTGGTTTGCACAATTTATAATTTTTATGTCGCAGACACTATTGCAAACACTTCCACAGATGCCTGGTAACTCGTTGAACAGATTGATATACTTTTTATAGTTGGCAAAATACTTTTATTACATAACAGTAAAAATTCAGGAGCACAATTTGCTCAACTTGTCAATTACAGGAATTAATTTCTTATTTTTTAACAATTCTCAATGCATCAGAGAAAGTGTGCGGAACAACCAGACGAAAAAATCAAAAACAAACCAGCTGGTGGAACAACAATATTTTTTAAAAAAATGCATAAAAAGAAACTGCTTTGGAACAAATACCTAAAGAGCAACAAAACAGAAGATTATGAAAGATATAAAGAACATAGAAAGATAACAAAATTACCAGTAGCTCAAGCAAAATCACTGGAATGGGAACGTTTTGGAATAGATACCGAGGCAAACTTTAGGGAAAACCAGAAACGATTCTACAAAATAATTAAAGGATTGAGGCAAGGCAGAAGGAACCCGCTACACTATATCAAGGAGAAAGCGGGCGAGATAATCGCCAACGGAAAACACATAATGGAAAGATGGAAAGAACACTTTCAGGAACTGCTGGGAGGTACACCAAAACAAATGGCACAAAAACCAAAGGAGGAAGACCAAAAATGGGAACAGATAGAGCGAGAGGAAGGAGAACACCAAGAAGAAGAGATAAGCTTGAAGGAAGTGGAAGTAGCAGTGCAAGGAATCAAAATGTACAAAGCAGCGGGGCACGACAAAATAAAACCCGAAATGTTGAAATACATGGGAGAGGCTGGGATGTACCACCTGCACAGGATAATACAACAAACTTGGAAGAAAAATAAAATCCCCAAAGACTGGGAAGTGGCAATTATTCAGCCGATATTTAAGCAGGGAAACAGTAGGAGATGCGAAAATTATAGAGGGATCTCGCTCCTCAGCGTGCCGGGAAAAATCTATGAAAGAATATTAGAGCAGAAAGTGAGAAAAATTATAGAGCCAAAGTTAAAAGAGTCTCAGAACGGATTCAGGAAAGGAAGAAGTTTGCAGCGTGCAATATTCAGACTTAAGCAAATAATAGAGAAAACCATAACATATGATAAAGAGCTCTATGTATGCTTTTTGGACTTGGTTAAAGCATTCGACACGGTACCAAGGGAACAAGTATGGGAAGCGCTAAAAAAGTACGGAGTGAGAGGCAGACTAATAGGAGCTATCAGGGGCTTGTACAAAAAGACAGGAAATTATGTAAGAGCCGGAAGTGAAAGTTCAACAATATTCATAACGCACGAAGGAGTGAGACAAGGAGGAATACTGAGCCCTCTTCTATTCATCACCCTGGTGGATGATATAACAAGAGAAATAGAAAGAAAAATAGGATACCAGATAGGGTTTAAAAACATGGAAAGGGTACGAGTTTCAGAATTTATGTTTGCGGATGACATAGCCATATTAGCCAACTCAGAAAGAAAGCTACAGAGAGCAGTAGAGTGCTGGAATCGAGCAACTGCTGAAAGAAACATGAAAATAAATACAGAAAAAACAGTAGTGATGATGGTAGCAAGAAAACCGAGAAACATTCGCATTACTATAAACAATGAAGAACTGAAGCAAGTGGAAGAATTTAAGTATCTGGGAACAACGGTGAGTAGGGATGGAAAACAGGAACAAGAAATCAACAACAGAATACAAACAGCAATGAAGGTATATGTCGCCATAAATAAAGCAATAAATGCCAAAAAAGGGATATACAAAAAGGCAAAAATTAGAGTGTATAATGCAATATTTATCCCAACCCTAACATACAGCAGCGAGACATGGACACTGAATACGAGACTACAGATGCGCCTACAAGCATGTGAGATGAAATTCCTAAGAAGGATTGAGGGAATAACAAAGAGAGACAAAATAAGAAACACAGAAGTTAGGAGAAGACTAAAAACCAAGCCATTGGAACAGAATATTGAAACAAACCAGTTGAGATGGCTTGGACACCTCTTCAGAACAAACAGCGAGAACATACTAAGGAGAGTATGGGAAGCCAAGCCGGAGGGGAGAAGACCTAGGGGAAGACCAATCACATCATGGAATAAAAGAATGGCAAAAATACTAAAAGACAGAGGAATAAACTGGAGTGTATTATTAGTTTATTCTACCCAATTTTCTATTTTATGACGTATTTTTCCAAACTGTCTTTGCTTTCCAGTATCAACAGTAGGTAAATGCACATCTTGAAGTATCCATAATATTTACACTTGTTTCATAATTGCTTCTAATTATTAAATCTATTAGTGTTTTACTCTCTATACATACATTTGTGAAGTTGTCCACTTTCTGCCATATACCACAATCATCAAAGAATTTTTAAAAATTTGCTGCATAAAAGTCGTTAAGAGTTCCAGTATGATATTATTCAAACATCGCTTACTGTTGAAGTCAGGGCGGGCTGGATGTTTCAACCGGCCCGGGCGCGTGATCCCAAACCGGCTCATTTCAAAAGTGACTTATTTGGCAAACAAATCCAATTATTAGACAAAAAATTATTTGTTTTTTAAATAAAATATATACTCGTACATATCCCAAAATCAATCAGATAATACAAACAATATAAAAAACATTAAATAAATTAGTTAACTCTTAGCGCATATAGGTGCAACTAGGGGTGAAGTAAAAAAAGGAACAATAATATGTTATTAAAAATATGGTATTAAAATATCAAATTACAAGTAAGTTTCTCATTCTATTACATTTATATGTCAGTTGAAGCAATATATTGTCATTGTCAATACACGTTAAAACGTTCGTTTTGGAAGACATTAGCATAAAAGCCTCCAAATGATCTTGAGACAAGCAGCTCCTTACTCTATTTAATAGCTATTTATGCAACAAGTGCTAAAAGTTGATGTTTATGCACGAGACATGAAAATTAAGAAACGAAGCCGAAGGCTGAGTTTCATAACATGTCTCGTGCATAAACAACTTTTAGCACGCGTTGCATCCAATATTTTATCTACAACCTTAATTTTACTGTTATTAATCCATAAATATCGATTTAACAAAGGTTTGCATCTACGACACTTCTAATTTATGTCATAACAAACAGTAGGCCATGACGCGCGGGCGATTGTTTGCGGAGCCAGTACTGTCAAGGTCAGTTACGAAATGTAATTATTAATACTCCACATCTGACTTTACTCATTACATAACGCTCTAATTATTTCAAAAACACTTTACCCGTAACGCAAGAAGCAACTAGAATAACTTTACAACTTCACTTCCAGTTCGAAATTGTAGTTTTATAACCTCACTTCACTTTTAGCACATGGGCTAAAAGTAAACAGCTGATTTCTTTAGCCACGCTAAACTATAAAACGTCACTTTCAGTGAAACAAGCTAGCACTAAAAGGCCTACTTTTAGTAGTGGTCGTAGATAAAATAAATTTTAATTTAGAAAATGACCTTTCGCATGCAACTTATGAAACAGAAAGGGTTAATAAATATTTATATGCTTTTTCTTGATCAAGGTATGCTCCAGCATATAAATTATATGTTTGTGGAACATAGTAGCAATAGACTATACATTTTTTACAGAATTTATGATCAGCAGTACGGTTTTCTTCTTCATCATCATCCTGTGCAGTTTGTTCTTTGGTTTACTTATCTGGTAATGTTGACGACAACTTATTCCACTTGGAAGTAAAACTTTGTCAGCTTTCCACAAACTTTCTGTAGAACATTTTTCGACAGGTTTGGAAGGAAGGGGAAACTCGAAGGGTGAAAGCATTCAAAGTCTTTGATACAACTCCTTGTGATTTACAAATCTGGATTCTAAGACATTGACAACTTTGTCGATAGTCACATTAAAAACCTCTATTATAAATTTGTCCGCTTAATTTTGTGTTGCTTCATCTTCGCAATTGTGGTCATGAAATTTCTTTTTCTTACGCATTCTCTGGACACACATCTCTGTCTTAACGACAACGTCTAGTGGGATTTCGTTTTCAAGAAATTGCTCATTTTTACTTTTTATAAACTCTTCAGTATCTTCAGCAATTTTATGAAATTCGCGGAAAATGTCTTCAGTGATTGGAAAGTGTCTTCGACCATGCAGTATCCTTGCAAGAAATCCATCCCTGATGTTTGCAGATACTTTGAGAGAGGGGAAGTAGATAAGCATAAAAATTCCTTTGAACAATATTGCTGTAATAATTGTCTCATACTTCGAGAAAACCATCAAGAAGATATTGTGGTTTGAATCGTACCTCTGCGTTAAAGTTCTTTGGTTGTGTTATTTCATATAATGTTTGACATAACTAAGAATATACCGCTATTGTTGCCAAAAATTTTATATAATGCCTTGTCTTTGGCCCACCATCTGGTTTCTTCGATAATATTTAAAAAACTGCTTGTTGATGCTGTTTTCTACACATTCATTCTCAAATAAGACTCTCCAACAAAGACTCCTGCACATTGCAGAATTGCACAATCTACATGCAGACTCCCCCCCGCACCCTGTCAACATTCATAGTTCGTAGAACATTTTTGTGAGCAATCTTCCAGTCGCAGCGTTCAACCAAGGAGCATTAGTACATGCTAATAAGTGGTGGTGATTAACCAGCAGACCACCGGCCTCATCGACCACCGGCCAGTTTGTGTCAGTTTGACAGAATAATCCTCCTGCTGACGCGGTCGGACTATTTAACCTGTCAAACTGACACTCTTTTATTATTGTGCAACAAGTTATCGACATATAACCAGATAATATCGAAGTACTTATAGTATTACTTCTGATAATCTCGCCATTGCATATGGTTTAGCTATAGTAGGGAATGTTACTGGCCAACCGTCCGGAAAGGAGATTTAAGAAGCGAGTGTAATTTTTCCGACGAATGTAAATTCGAGATTAGAAGCGATTTGGGAAACCACGGAATCACGTTTGCAAAGTTTATTGCCTGTTTAACAGGAAAAAAAGTGTAGGCGTGAAAACCTACAGAAAACTTAGTTTGCTGGAAGTCACCAGGCAGTTTTGAGACCTACTTGCCGCATGTGACAGCTGACGATTTGGGGCTGTCAAGCTGACAGTTAATCTGATTCATTAAACGTCTACAAGTGTAACCACGAACAGATAAGTAATTTTGATGATATTTTGCATATGAAAACGCTGTGTAAACATTAGAAAGACTAGTAGTTTAAGTTAAGAGGGGTACCCCATCCCGTTCAAATAGTAGAGTAATTGAGTAATGGACAAGATCTGAGTAACAATTACCCCGTCCCGTTCATATAATAGGCTAATTTTGGATGTCTCAAGTTTTGATTGATAATAAAACTAGTTAAGGGTATTGCTCTCTTTCATTTTAATTACGAGCATTGAGTTCAATAATTGTTTATTTAGATATACAGTGAAGTTACAAGTTTCTTGACATATATCAGTGTACCTGAGTATTAACTTGTTGGCGCTCCTTTTAACATCTTAATTAAAGAATTCGCGACGTCTTCACTGTTGCTAGTAGACGGGTCTCAAGTACACTTATATAATGTTCAATTGTTGAGTTAAATAACTAAAGAGCGACGACCTAAAGGTAAGTAAAAAGCTAACAAGATTTTGGCGAGCCAACGAGGGGCTATAATTTGGAACATGTACCTTTAGGTCGCACAATAATTGGAAGGAGCAATATACTTAATTAAAAGAATTCAGGTGTAATTTGATCTGTGTATTATATGTATTTGTTTATGTAAATGGGAAATATCATCAGAACGTGACACGCTAAAAATTACTTTGACAAAATTTTGAGTAGTTAGTTTTGACTGATCAGATTGAAATTAAATTTTAGGGATTGTGTTCAATACGGGATTGTTTTGAATTAATTTGGATTGTTTATTTGTGGTTTTAACAAGTATAGTACTCCTAGTAGTACTAAGCTTATGTAGGTAGTACCTTGCCGTAGGTGAAATATTAGAGACACAAAATTTATAATAAATCATGTCCATGACCCACATTATTAAAATATTAAATTTTACATGCAATAATTTTAGTAAATGTAAAGTATGAATTACAGTAAGAAGTAAATTATATTCGAACATTATAGTAGCGAACAGCAATAAAGTGAAATGACCCCAAAAATAACAATTTAAGCAAGCAACATTTCAAACATCGCAAAGCGAGCAGGTTACACAAACAGTAAATATGTATATCTAACAGCAATATAGTACCTTAATTTTGTGTAATGAATGAAGTAATCATATTAATGACTAGCAGCTCATTCTATGTACATTCAGCCTTTCACACATTAGCCAATAATACTCTTACCATCGAAGCTCCTCATGGCAAAACTCTGCCATCGCTTATAAAATCACACGGTATTTACATCTACCATTTGCGAAACGAGTACCTCATTGCTTGCAGTATGGAAATTGCTCTTTACAAAAGTAAGCAAAGCAAATGCTGCATTCGTGTCTTCTATTCTTGATTACAATAATTCGTAGATTCCCTAGCAGGTCAGTAATGATGTAACGTCATGCTCGACAGTGTGCTGCTGTATTTAAAATGTGGTCACGGTTCTGCTCATGTGGACCGGTGCAATCCAGCCAACAGGTGTGCGATTTCAAGCGGAGTGCATGTAAAATTCCATCAAATGCGGCACAGAATTTGCGGCTTTACTAGGAGCGCTAATTAAGAACGAAATAACCATGCATTAGCGAGCTATTTAAACAAATCTAATGTGCCTACCTTCATAACTAAAGCGCCGTAATTTTACAACTGCGTCACGTTGTTCCTCGACCCATTAAATCCCATCTTACAATAGTTTTACACTCGAGCGACAATTCGTCCCTACGAAATAAACATCAAACTAAACTGATAAATCCGTAATTTAACGTTTACGACAATTAATTCTGCCACATGCAGAATTATAACCTCAGCATTGGCATCGGGTCTGAAAAAACAACACCGCTTCGAGTGCGTTCTGGTCACAGAAGACCGATTTGGCGTTTGACACGACCTTTCGCGCAGGCCAGGTACGTTCGCAAAATGACATTAGTAACTGCGTGCGTTCGAATATTAGAAAATAATAGCTATTCAACTAATGCAAAAATAAACCGTAACATCCAACAAGGCATTCTGCAACTATAACTGTAAACGGGGTAAGTGTTGAGTGGAACACTACCAGCAAAGCTGTAAAATATCTAGGAGTGCATCTATATACACGATTGACATGGAGACTCCATGTTAATAAAAACTCAACCTATTCCACGCAAGACTATCGAAACTGTACCCATTAATAAATCAAAAATCTCATCTGAAGACTGAATGCTGCTTGCTTGTGTACAAGTCACTAATACGTCCTCTGATTATGTACGCTAGTGTCATCTGGAGCAACACCTCAAAAACAAAAATAAATAAAATACAATCGCTTCAAAATAAATGACTCTGAATCGCAGTAAATGCTCCTTGCAGCTTCACTACGAGCTGCAAATGCTAACAATTCAAGAATACCTGAAGAAGACAACCAAACGATTTCTCCAAAACTTACATAAATGCGAAAGTTCTCGCCACTATAGTCTAGGGCAAAAGAACATACATCTTTGGCTTAAACGTAAACTTCCGCAGGACCTATAACTAGGCAAAAGCCAAATAAGGCCCTTTCCGACTGTTGGACCAGCTGGTACATTAGTTTGTATCACGTAAATGTTGTAAATATGTATATATAATTCACATCAATGCTATGTATAACATATAATTTTGTTGAACTCTCAATAAAAAATAAAAAAGAGAAAAATGAGTAAAGCACAGATCTAAAAATACATTTCTAGGATTAGGGTGTTTAATGCTTTGATATAAATTTAAAAATGAAAAACATTCAGCAACATTAAGGGCAGATGAATTTGGAGGACACTTCACTACACATCCTAAATCTTCATTATCCCATGACGCCTTAGGTAGTTTATAATCACCAAATAATATCACTTTCGAATTAGGGAACCGCTCACATCTGGCATGAAACCGAGAAAATTTCAGACAAATATATACAGGGCGAGCACATTAAAAAATAAAATGTTGTTTATTTTTTATTTAACTTAGCATTAGATACAAGTAATAATTTGTACGTATTTCAGGCTTTATTCTTGCCGAAAATGGAACCCAATAGCTACAGAATAAATGCTGTACAATACAAAAAGGAGCAACAAATTAATGCGGGACGTTAAATAGAGTTGGAACGCAGGAATTCTAAAAGTTGCGGTAGCTCTGGAAGCGATAGCGTAAACTACCTTCAAACAAAGAAATCACCAATAATATTTAAATTTTTGGTTTAACTGAGATACAGGAAAGTAACAATTTGCACTTTACCCTTGACGAGAATCCAACAGATACAGCGTAAGTGCTCTTTCTGCTTTACAGCGTAAGAGGTGTCAATGAGAAGAGGTTCTATTTAAGCTAGCCGGGATGCACGTAGTCACATAGTGCTTTGTAGTGCCGGTAGAAATAGCCCATTCCCTTGCAATATCCCACAAAACGTTAGGACTGCATACGCCTGCCGTTTGAATTCGACCACCTGTAACGTTTTTTATTTTAAAATTTATTTAATTTATTAGAAACGTGACGATATTTTTACTCCTAACTTAATTTGATTTTTAAAATTATTTAGTGTCACAATGTCGACGAGGGAAGTTCTGGGTAAAGCCTTTTACAGATTTTTTAAATAGGTAATACATTTATTTTGTGATACTGCATTGAACCTCCACATGTCAATTTCCTGTGGCCCATTGGGCATTTACTGGGTCATGGTCATGAGACACGTCAGTCGGAAGCTGTAAAATTAAAGAAACTTTTATCTTGCTCTGCTGTTCTAATGGTTGCTAAAATATAAAAGAATTGGAATTAAACAGTTATATTTTTTTAATGTGAATTCTAGGGTTTTATACCTTTTCTCGTTGTTGTGCCTTCTCCACACTTTTAAACCCATTTTAAAGCCACCAAAACCTGCCGACATAAATTGTACCTCCAAAAGTAATTAAAAAGGTCTCTGTTGCAACACTATATGATGTCACAGCTTCATGTAGTTTTTATATTTCCTGTAATTCGAACCGTCAACAGCTGACCTTGATATATAGCAGTTATTTATTTTGATTGTAAGATGGGCTGCAGCTTTGCGAACTTGAGATTACAGTTGAACATTTCAACAAAAAGCTAAGCCGTCCTTCTGAGTCTGGTGAATTTGCTCATAGCCAAGGGAAAACCGTTCTCCTGTTGAAAGATTCCCAATGAAATTTCCAGAGTTGGACAAGTCGCGCTTAACAATTTGTCAACTATCTCTATTGTATAACCTATGTCGACATGCAGCAAGCAAGCAAACCTATAGCAGTTCCCTGCCCTCCTCTAAGCTATTAGTGTACTTTCATTTTTTGTTACTGTCTTAATTCTGCTGTAGATCCTAATATCCATTTTACTGCTTGGATGGCTAAAAAGAATAAGAAACAATTCAAAGTACTACACAGAGATTTCAGGCAGTTTTCCAGTATTGTGATATTGTAGGACAACTGTATGAAAAAAATGTTATTTACTGTTAAAAATCATAACTTATCAAATACTCGAGTTCCTGGAATCAAGTTGCTATTATATAATTCCATCGGAACATTAGATTATTATACATCTGTCAAAAAAACCTTACAATTAAATTCTAAAGGGGCCTTTAAATAAAACTACTGCCATAACTCTTATTTTATTTATTTTATTGGTGGTTTAAAAACAAAACTTATCTTCAAAAAAATGTGATTATACAGTTTTGAATTCGATGAAAAAGTCTAAATTAAAACACTCGGCGCTATTAAATTTAACTAAGTAATAATTCTTAATGCTACATTAAATCTGCAGGTCAGCATCAGCCAGTATAAAGTAATGGAGCTTAATTCTAGTTTTGAGTAAAAGGGCGTTTCCTCCTGTTAAAACCAAAAGTACCCTGAATAATCAAATATAAAACATCAAAAAGCACAAAATCGAAAATACTTTTAAAATTCAGTAAATTGTAAAACAGCGGCTTTATAGTACATGCTGATAGCTAAAGTTTAAAACTATATAACAAAAATACATTTTCAATTAGAGACTTTGTAAAATACAAAGTATTAATATCCAAACTCAGTTAATTTAAGATTTCATCTTAAAAATATTAATCTGTATCGACACGTTTTTATTTTCTGAGGCCAAAGATAAATATTCTACAACATACAAAAGCAGTACTGTATGACGGTCTAGTTATCGTAGTCTTCGTCAATATAAAGATTATTATCGCCACTACTGTGTCCGTACAAATTATTGTGAGAAATGGGAATTAATGGTGGTATATTGTCATGCACAGGGGGCGTTTGTGCTTGTGAAGTGCTAGCAGGTACATTCTGAATAACGGGGCTTTTGTTATTTACACTTGGTACTAACTGAGGTACAGGTATCTGGCTTGAGGACGGCGATGGTGTCGCTGCTGCTGCCGCCGCAGGAGCACGAGACAAATCTAGGTGAAATTTTGGTTCGGTCTCTTTATTAACTAATTTCTCTATCGAGAAGTTCAACTTAGGCTGCTCCATTTGAGCCACTTTGGGCCCATACTGTATCACAGGTGTTCTGCCTGCCGATGGTCCTTGTTCTGTATAAAAGTTTGCCACGATTTCCGGCTTGGGCTTGCTGTTTTCTTGAGGTGTCGGAGGCTCCTCCGGCGTTTTATTTACCGTATAATCTACAGCTTCGCTGGCATTGTTTTCATTATCTTCCTGTGTGCTTGGGTCAGGGACGTTCTTCACTAAATCCTTAAGGAAGTCAAACCTGCTTTCTGACAAAATGCATTGTTTCATGTGGGACGGAGTCAGCGTCTTGGCACTTCTTGCTTGGGTTATTTGCATCGATTTCGTGAGTAGCGATTCGACGAATAACTCTAACGTTCGAGGTATTTGGCATTAAGGAACAATATGTTTAAATGTACTTACTGCTACTTCTTAACTAAACTATTAGCACCGTTAAGTGCGAACTAACGTAAGCATAGTAAAGGATATAGATAATAACAGGTACAGCTTGTGCCACTTTTCCAACCTCTTCATCTGTTTGCATGATTTTTTTTATACGACCCTGAAAGGAGACGTGCTGTTTAAGGGGCGAAGTTGTTCGGAGAGTGACTTACCGCAGGAAATCGGGCATTGTATTTTTTCTTCTTTGAGGGCATCGAAAGGTTTTAGAATTGTCAACAAACCCTTTTACTCCAAAACAGTGACAGTTATTGTCCTTTTAGGTTATATTTACCGTAGTTAGATTAGCAGCGAATGTGACAACTGTTACTACTATAATGCGGTGTTGCCACATTAGCAAATGCTCATGGACGCAAACTCACCTCATTAGTGTTTAAATTTCTTCATAACACTGTTATATGTATTTATCTTCATCAATGTTGTTATAGACTATTAACCAAATTAATTTTAGTATCGTTAAGAGCTTTATTACCAAACTATTTTTATATGAAAAATGCATTAAACATAATTAGCAAAGATTGTTGACTTAAATACTATGTATTTGAATAAAGACCTATCTATCTATCTATTGAACAATACACGTTTGCGTATGGTACTTAACGAGACTGCCGCAAAACTCGGCTCACCGCCTCATTTTGGCAATCAAACTCGTTTTGTTAAGATGCTCATAATCAAACTTGTATCGTTAATATCTACTAAAGTTAATATAAACAGAAATGAAAATAGGAATATTCAACAAGAAGACTTAATGGACCCAACCAATGGAGAAATAGGTATTTTGGAAACCGGAAAGAACCGACACAGGTCTCATCACATTGGAAACGAGGGAGAGAGAGAGAGAAAGAGAGAGACAGATAAAAGACAGATTGTATTCAATTTTTTTTTAATTTACGACGTGTTTAGCACCAAGTTATTAGCGTGGACGATTAATATAATTTAATATTCACATGAATGGCGTCATCGTTAGATACGTTGTTATTTTCATGTGGAAGGAATTTGAATTACATCGTCGATAACCTAGAGACGCTTTAAGATATTTGGTCATTTGTTCAATTTCTTTTGAAAAATTGTGACAAAAACTATGTAGATATAGTATTTTATATCTAATAAGGATGATCAATAATTATTTTCATATAGTATGGGTCTGGAATAGTTCTTAATTGCTGAATGCAACTATTTATATATATTTAAATGTCAAACATAACATTCGATTTTTAAGTGACATATAGGGCCGGTTGCAGAAAGCAATGTTAAGTCTGGTGTTAGCTAACATCGCGTCAAAGTGAACAAAATCGCATCAAATTTTGTTTACTAATGTATTAGTTACCATAAGCATTTGAGATTTGATTCGTTTTTGTTCACTTTGACGTCGCGTTAGCTAACACCAGACTTAACATTGCTTTCTGCAACCGGCCCTTATAGTTGCATTTATGCATTAGGAACTAATCCATAGCCATACAAGATGAAAATAATATTTGATCATACCATAGTAACTGCCTGTGTCTAAGATAAGCAATTGAGAAATATTGCAGGAAAGACACGGATATGCAGAATTGCAAACGAAAACAAAAGAAATTCTAAATCAAGAACCAATAACTTTAAAAACTAGAAAAAGAAAGCTGCTCTGGCTCAGACACATTGTATTTAAGAATAGCCAGGTGTCGGAAGACATGGAAGAACTGGGTTAAAAAACCAGAAAGTAAAACAGAGGTCGACACTCAAGTAGAGTACCTAGAGGGGTTCTGGGACACATTTGACCTTGAACTTTTTTCAAGGTCACGGGCCTAGCCGAGGTCAAGGTCATTGGCCTAGTCGGGGTCATTGACCTCGGCCACTTCCGAGAATTTTTTCTAGGTCACGGATCTAGCCTAGGTCAAGGTCGGAGTCATTGGCCTAGTCGGGGTCATTGACCTCGGCCACTTCCGGGAATTTTTTTGGGTTAAAAGTGTAGTTTTTGAAATTTTCCCACGCTCGAGCGTCTGGGATGCAGACATGTCTATTCTTGCAGGATGTTATCAGTAAATCAGAAGCTATTGTTACCCTTATCAAATTTTTCTCAGGCTCGACCGGATGTGAGTCATCGTCTGAGTACGCAGACATGTCTATTCTTGCAGGATGTTATCAGTAGAACAATGGCATCCATTGTTTTAAAATCAGCACGAAATTCGAGAACAATGAAGCTATTGTTGTCTGGAGATTAAAAAAATGTGTTGATCTGCAAAAAATTCAAACAAAGAAACCCATTGTTTTAGAAAAATCAACACAGTTGGAAGTTTTTGCTAATACAGTTGTCGGATTCGGCAACTTCCGCATATCGCAAAACAGACACCTTCTTTGTTCCTGTGTTGGCATCTTGGCTTTAAGAATGTTATGGTTTATTTACATCTTGTGTTAGCGCCCTTGGTTTTAAGAACGTTATGTAAATGAATATTTTATAGAATTTGGAAAACTAAAGAATATATTAGCAGATAATACAACTTATTTTAAAAACGCGAGGTTTATAAATATAATACAGCAAACCATAAAAGCTGGTTTTTGTTGTATAAGCAAGCCAATCCGGTAGAGAGATATTTAAGAGGGGTGATAAAATACTTAAAGAAAATATTAGCAGATAATACATTTGAAAAATCTGCACGACAACAGTACCATTTAATTGCATATTGTTTTCTTTTACCAAATTTTAGATTCGATAGGTTCGAAAGCACTGCTAACAGACAGACAGAAAACTTGTAAACCGGGCCTTGTCAAATATCGAACAGCAATATATATTAGTAAAAAATACCCTTCAGTTAGCAGGTTTGATGTAGTTTTGGCCAATCTTATACACATTCCAGCAGTAAACTCTGGTAGGAAGCTAACACACACATAAGTACGGTGGGTCTTAGACAGCTGAATTTTATAATACAAAACAGGGGCGTTAAAAGAACCGTGTTTACCAATCAGCATTTTTCAGTTTATCCGATTCGGCAACTTTCGCATATCGCAAAACAGACACCTTCTTTGTTCCTGTGTTGGCATCTTGGCTTTAAGAATGTTATGGTTTATTTACATCTTGTGTTAGCGCCCTTGGTTTTAAGAACGTTATGTAAATGAATATTTTATAGAATTTGGAAAACTAAAGAATATATTAGCAGATAATACAACTTATTTTAAAAACGCGAGGTTTATAAATACAATACAGCAAACCATAAAAGTTGGTTTTTGTTGTAAAAGCAAGCCAATCCGGTAGAGAGATATTTAAGAGGGGTGATAAAATACTTAAAGAAAATATTAGCAGATAATACATTTGAAAAATCTACACGACGAATACTCAAGATTATTACAATTAGAGACTGCAGACAAAAGGTAAGATATCAAAATTTTTTAAAATAAAGCCCTGAGAATAAGAACCAAATAAAACCAAATAAAAGCTATTAGGCCACAACAATACTCTAATTAATAAGGATGCTATACACGATATCCAACGTCGAGGGACAGTTCATTTTTATCGCATAAAAAACTTATTGCTTAGAAATCAGGTCCAGATACCTGTTTAATGGAAAACATTTTCTTGAATTTTCTTTAAGTCGTTAGGTTGACTGTGTCAAGTTTCCACGAAAAAACTAAAGCTCCTACAGGCCAGATTCTTGAATCAAGTAAATAATAATACAGCAAGGCATAAAACTTGGTTTTTGCAATATAAGACATCCGCAAGCCAATCCTAAACTGGTAGTTTTAAATAGCAGAATTTTATAATACAAAACGGAGCGATGAAATAGTCGTCTGTTGATCATATTTTTGTAGCCACCCAGCATCTTTCAGTTTTTATAAGTTATCCTATCATCTCCTTGGTTGCAGGTGTTAATAGAGACTATATTTGCGTGTCGCCACAGACCTGTCAAGACTTGTGGATGTGAGCGTCTGGGAATGTGCAAGGTTGCTAAAAATGAACCGGATGTCTGGGGTTTCTGAGTAGGTCTGCGAGGGGGTCTGCCCGAGGGTTTGGCGGTAAATTCAAATTCTGCACAGGTTTGGCGGGAAATTCAAATTCTGCGTAGGTTTTGGCGGTAAATTCAAATTCTGCGCATTATTTTGACGGTGAATTTTAAATTATGATCAGGTTTTTGGCGGGAAAATCTGGGAGTGTACAAGGTTGCTAAAATGTATGGGGTCTTTGTCTGAGAAATTTACACCAGATGTAGTTAATGGCCTCCATTATCAGTGTCTATAAATTTGGTAGACAGACAGACAGGCAGACCAACAGGCAGGCAGGCAGACAAACAGACAGACAGACAGATAGACAGATAGACAGACAGACAGGCAGACAGACAGACAGACAGACAGACAGACAGACAGACCGACAGGCAGGCAGACAGACAGACAGACAGACAGACAGACAGACAGACAGACAGGCAGACAGACAGACAGGCAGGCAGACAGACAGACAGACAGACAGACAGACAGACAGACAGACAGACAGACAGGCAGGCAGACAGGCAGACAAGCAGGCAGGCGGGCAGGAAGACAGGCAGGCAGGCAGGCAGACAGGCAGACAGGCAGACATGGGAGTGTACAAGGTTGCTAAAATGTATGGGGTCTTTGTCTGAGAAATTTACACCAGATGTAGTTAATGACCTCCATTATCAGTGTCTATAAATTTGGTAGACAGACAGACAGGCAGACCAACAGGCAGGCAGGCAGACAAACAGACAGACAGACAGATAGACAGATAGACAGACAGACAGGCAGACAGACAGACAGACAGACAGACAGACCGACAGGCAGGCAGACAGACAGACAGACAGACAGACAGACAGACAGACAGGCAGACAGACAGACAGGCAGGCAGACAGACAGACAGACAGACAGACAGACAGACAGACAGACAGACAGACAGACAGGCAGGCAGACAGGCAGACAAGCAGGCAGGCGGGCAGGCAGACAGGCAGGCAGGCAGGCAGACAGGCAGACAGGCAGACAGATAGGTAGGTGGACCGGCAAGCAGGCAGGCAGGCAGGCAGGTTGGCAGGCAAACAGACAGACAGACAGACAGACAGACAGACAGGCAGACGGACAGGCAGGCATTCTTAACACCATTTATTGTACAGATTGTGAGCAGTAATAGAAATAGGTGTGAGAGAGATGCCTGTACCAGTTAAGTATAAGTGGCCAAAATGTAAAGGGGAAACCGATCAAGAAGGACGAAAATGTATTTCTTGCACATTGCACGAACATATGAAAGAAAACAGTGGTGGTAAACATTATCCTCAATCATATTTCAGACAATTCTAGCGAATAACTGAACTCAGATTGGTGGACGCTATCGTCATGAATTTGATTCTTATATATACATCTAACAATTCTGATATCTATTATTTGATAAGAAACTGTTAACGTGTGGTAGTTAATGACCTCCATTATTAGTGTCTATAAATTTGGTAGACAGACAGACAGGCAGACCGACAGACAGACAGACAGACAGACAGATAGACAGATAGACAGACAGACAGGCAGACAAACATACAGACAGACAGACAGACCGACAGGCAGGCAGACAGACAGACAGACAGACAGACAGACAGACAGACAGACAGACAGACAGACAGACAGACAGGCAGACAGACAGACAGACAGACAGACAGACAGACAGACAGGCAGGCAGGCAGACAGGCAGACAGGCGGGCAGGCAGACAGGCAGGCAGGCAGGCAGACAGGCAGACAGGCAGACAGATAGGTAGGCGGACAGGCAAGCAGGCAGGCAGGCAGGCAGGCAGGCAGGCAGGCAGGCAGGCAGGCAGGCAGGCAGGTAGGCAGGCAAACAGACATACAGACAGGCAGATAGGTAGGCCGACAGACAGGCAGACATTCTTAACACCATTTATTGTACAGATTGTGAGCAGTAATAGAAATAGGAGTGAGAGAGATGCCTGTACCAGTTAAGTATAAGTGTCCAAAATATATAGGGGAAACCGATCAAGAAGGACGAAAATGTATTGCTTGCACATTGCACGAACATATGAAAGAAAACAGTGGTGGTAAACATTATCCTCAATCATATTTCAGACAATTCTAGCGAATAACTGAACTCAGATTGGTGGACGCTATCGTCATGAATTTGATTCTTATATATACATCTAACAGTTCTGATATCTATCATTTGATAAGAAACTGTTGACGTGTGAACTAGTTTGAATCTGTCAGTCTCTCTAACTGGCTGTTTACCTGTCTAGCTGTTTACCTGTCTAGCTGTCTACCTGTCTAGCTGTCTACCTGTCTAGCTGTCTACCTGTCTACCTGTCTACCTGTCTGGCTGTCTACCGCTTACATACTTGTGACAATAATGAAAACGAAAGTAGCAAAGCAACTTATTAAAACTAAAAATATTATAAGACAGAAAGTTCGAGCTCGTAAGGAGGGTAAGTTGGTGCAACAACAGCTCCTTGGTAAATTTTTTAAACCTGTTACCGAACAAATACAAAGTGTTGCAGAAGAAATCAATACAAAAGAGAATCCTCCATCACAATTTAAGCCTTTCAAATTGAAAAAGAAAGAGAAAGTTAAATACAATTATGATGATGATAAATATAATCTTAAAAGAAAAACTAAATACGATTATGACGCGGATGATGACGATGATGAATATATCAATATATCAAATCCTCCAACTAAATACGATTATGACGCGGATGATGACGATGATGAATATATCAATATATCAAATCCTCCAATTAAATACGATTATGACGCGGATGATGACGATGATGAATATATCAATATATCAAATCCTCCAAAACTAGAATTATTTACACCAAAACCGGCTGATGAAGTATTGTGTGAATCCACCGAAGATGAACCTAATACAACTATAGCAAACAAATTTCAGCCGCAAGCTATAAGTTCTTTCTTAGAACAGTATGACGAACTTCCTAGGAAATATGTAAGCACTTACCTTATAGAAAGACCAAATCTAGGGAGGTATGGAATTAGATATGATTTTGATAAAAACCAATTTTATTTTGGTGGAGATGAGCTAGATATAAAGGGTTCTGATATAATTGTAAAAAATGTTCGCTATGAAGTTACGCCTGGTTTGTACGAATTACTATTTAAAAACGATCCTCAAATAACTCCAACGTCGACAGATAGAGCAAATTATATTGATATCATAAACAGAACAAATGCAGCGCATAGAAATTTTGATAAAAATGATCAGAAGGTAGGTTTCAACCAAGCGAAATACAAGAAATTTATAAAATCTAACCTGTCATCATTACCCACGCCATCATCGATATCGTTAAGGACTACTGGTAAAGGTATGCAGCAAATGTATAAACAAGTTAGCAATAAACCGTTGGATTATGTTTACTGGAATGATCCGAACGAATTAGTTGATCGATTAAAGTTACTGTATGCCTCTCAAGCATCTGGCCATACAAATCATATAAATGAAATTGTTAGTATAATAGAAGAGTTAAAAGAGGCAGGAATAATTGAATAAATCCAGTTCGGAAACAGCACGAAGAGATCCTCCAGACAGAGATGACAACAACACCTCTACCACAATAATTAACTAGTGTATAACATATATTTGTAATAATTTTATACATGTACATTAGACAAATAAAATACAATTATATTTACAATTGTCGTTTTATTACACCGTCGTGCCCATAAAACCGTTACAGGAACAGCTGTTTACCTGTCTAGCTGTCTGTCTGTCTGTCTGTCTGTCTGTCTGTCTGTCTGTCTGTCTGTCTGTTTGTCTGCCTGCCTGTCTGTCTGTTTGTCTGCCTGCCTGCCTGTTGGTCTGCCTGTCTGTCTGTCTACCAAATTTATAGACACTGATAATGGAGGTCATTAACTACATCTGGTGTAAATTTCTCAGACAAAGACCCCATACATTTTAGCAACCTTGTACACTCCCAGATTTTCCCGCCAAAAACCTGATCATAATTTAAAATTCACCGTCAAAATAATGCGCAGAATTTGAATTTACCGCCAAACCATCGCGCAGACTCCCGCGCAGACTCCCGCGAAACCTGTGCAGAATTTGAATTTACCACCAAACCCTCGGGCAGACCCCCTCGCAGACCTGCTCAGAAACCCCAGACATCCGGTTCATTTTTAGCAACCTTGCACATTCCCAGACGCTCACATCCACAAGTCTTGACAGGTCTGTGGCGACACGCAAATATAGTCTCTATTAACACCTGCAACCAAGGAGATGATAGGATAACTTATAAAAACTGAAAGATGCTGGGTGGCTACAAAAATATGATCAACAGACGACTATTTCATCGCTCCGTTTTGTATTATAAAATTCTGCTATTTAAAACTACCAGTTTAGGATTGGCTTGCGGATGTCTTATATTGCAAAAACCAAGTTTTATGCCTTGCTGTATTATTATTTACTTGATTCAAGAATCTGGCCTGTAGGAGCTTTAGTTTTTTCGTGGAAACTTGACACAGTCAACCTAACGACTTAAAGAAAATTCAAGAAAATGTTTTCCATTAAACAGGTATCTGGACCTGATTTCTAAGCAATAAGTTTTTTATGCGATAAAAATGAACTGTCCCTCGACGTTGGATATCGTGTATAGCATCCTTATTAATTAGAGTATTGTTGTGGCCTAATAGCTTTTATTTGGTTTTATTTAGTTCTTATTTTCAGGGCTTTATTTTAAAAAATTTTGATATCTTACCTTTTGTCTGCAGTCTCTAATTGTAATAATCTTGAGTATTCGTCGTGTAGATTTTTCAAATGTATTATCTGCTAATATTTTCTTTAAGTATTTTATCACCCCTCTTAAATATCTCTCTACCGGATTGGCTTGCTTTTACAACAAAAACCAACTTTTATGGTTTGCTGTATTGTATTTATAAACCTCGCGTTTTTAAAATAAGTTGTATTATCTGCTAATATATTCTTTAGTTTTCCAAATTCTATAAAATATTCATTTACATAACGTTCTTAAAACCAAGGGCGCTAACACAAGATGTAAATAAACCATAACATTCTTAAAGCCAAGATGCCAACACAGGAACAAAGAAGGTGTCTGTTTTGCGATATGCGAAAGTTGCCGAATCGGATAAACTGAAAAATGCTGATTGGTAAACACGGTTCTTTTAACGCCCCTGTTTTGTATTATAAAATTCAGCTGTCTAAGACCCACCGTACTTATGTGTGTGTTAGCTTCCTACCAGAGTTTACTGCTGGAATGTGTATAAGATTGGCCAAAACTACATCAAACCTGCTAACTGAAGGGTATTTTTTACTAATATATATTGCTGTTCGATATTTGACAAGGCCCGGTTTACAAGTTTTCTGTCTGTCTGTTAGCAGTGCTTTCGAACCTATCGAATCTAAAATTTGGTAAAAGAAAACAATATGCAATTAAATGGTACTGTTGTCGTGCAGATTTTTCAAATGTATTATCTGCTAATATTTTCTTTAAGTATTTTATCACCCCTCTTAAATATCTCTCTACCGGATTGGCTTGCTTATACAACAAAAACCAGCTTTTATGGTTTGCTGTATTGTATTTATAAACCTCGCGTTTTTAAAATAAGTTGTATTATCTGCTAATATATTCTTTAGTTTTCCAAATTCTATAAAATATTCATTTACATAACGTTCTTAAAACCAAGGGCGCTAACACAAGATGTAAATAAACCATAACATTCTTAAAGCCAAGATGCCAACACAGGAACAAAGAAGGTGTCTGTTTTGCGATATGCGGAAGTTGCCGAATCCGACAACTGTATTAGCAAAAACTTCCAACTGTGTTGATTTTTCTAAAACAATGGGTTTCTTTGTTTGAATTTTTTGCAGATCAATACATTTTTTTAATCTCCAGACAACAATAGCTTCATTGTTCTCGAATTTCGTGCTGATTTTAAAACAATGGATGCCATTGTTCTACTGATAACATCCTGCAAGAATAGACATGTCTGCGTACTCAGACGATGACTCACATCCGGTCGAGCCTGAGAAAAATTTGATAAGGGTAACAATAGCTTCTGATTTACTGACAACATCCTGCAAGAATAGACATGTCTGCATCCCAGACGCTCGAGCGTGGGAAAATTTCAAAAACTACACTTTTAACCCAAAAAAATTCCCGGAAGTGGCCGAGGTCAATGACCCCGACTAGGCCAATGACTCCGACCTTGACCTAGGCTAGATCCGTGACCTAGAAAAAGTTCTCGGAAGTGGCCGAGGTCAATGACCCCGACTAGGCCAATGACCTTGACCTCGGCTAGGCCCGTGACCTTGAAAAAAGTTCAAGGTCAAATGTGTCCCAGAACCCCTCTAGGTACTCTACTCACTCAATATATGTTGTACAAATAAAGATGCTTTACTCATGACAGCCAAACGACAGGGAATCCCTCAGCTTCATCACTTATATAAACTCTTTAAATTGTAACGCTAGCTCCTGTATAAGTTTTCTTAAACATTAAAAATGTATCTAAATTTATGCATCACATTATCGAGCGTTACATCTATCCAGCGCTTGGTTTTCCGATAACACAAAGGCTCCCGCTATGCGCAAAGTCGCACTGAATAAACGACGGCGTCGTTTCCCACTCACTGTCCTCCCAGACCCGCTGTAGCGATAAAGCCGCCCGAAGGATATATAAGAAGCTCCGCAACCAGTTAACGC
Source organism: Agriotes lineatus (assembly GCA_940337035.1). Taxonomy (NCBI): domain Eukaryota; kingdom Metazoa; phylum Arthropoda; class Insecta; order Coleoptera; family Elateridae; genus Agriotes; species Agriotes lineatus. The sequence goes on along the minus strand of OW679201.1, from coordinate 27,499,150 downwards.
CACTTGGAGTTCATCCCACTTGAGTCCCTGGACTTTCCTCTCCTCTATCCTGCCCGGGTCCTCCAACTGGCAGCTGAACTGTCTAACGGAGAAGACCTCCAACCCTTACCAGACCAGGCTTTAAGAGAGCTGGCAGCTGAACTGTCAGCCCTAAAGTAACTTTCCGTACATAGTTAATCCAGTAAAGTGAAGCCGCTAGAATTCGATTTTGTCTTGGCAGCTGCATTGTCTTGCAAAATAGAATCTTTCAGGTTAAAACCCTAGCTTGGCAGAGGAACTGTCTTGCAGGGTTAACCGCTTAAAGCGATTCCCTACCGGTCCGTCCCTAAGCGCAAATACCGGCGCTGAGGGGGTAAAACGTTACAAAATATCCTAATTTCTTTTAATCATAGCAGCGGTTTTGTTATATCGATCATGACATGTATCAAATGACCAACTTTGCATAAAATAATTTTATTATAATTGGTAGAAGATGATGAAAGCCCTACAATAGAAATACACGTAATCAACAATTTAAGTACAAAATTTTGTTGACACTAGCCTGTCATTAAGCAAGCTTAAACGATTAACAAATCAATGGAAATAGTAATTATAATTCCACAAATTACCAGACTGAATTGAGCTATGCATTTTTCAGTGGCACCTTGATTGTTAATATTTGCACTGTTAAATATATTACGTAGTTTACTTTACTGCCCTTCATTATTAATTTGATATTGGCGAATAAAGGTTAAAATATTAGCTATTTGTATCTTAAGAGCGCAAAGTTACAAATTGCCGATTGAGAGAAAAAAAATCTGGTGTGATACATGCACACAACTTTCTTTTACAGTGATCTTATAATTAATTAAAAATTTTTTTTTAGATTCCCCACTACATTATACAGTGTGTCCGCGGATTGAGTTCGCATAAGATATAAATGGCAACATTTTTTTGAGTTAAACGGTAATATTCTCGGAATCGCTCCTGCTTGTTCTTAAACCAAGATTTTGAGAAAATCAATCACATTAATTCATATACACGATGTTTTTCGAATTGATTTTTAAAAAATTGTCAAGAGTAAACTACCATTATTAGAAGAGATAACAAAAAAAAGTATTAAGAAAAGTTGTTTAGAATTTTCAGACAAATCGGCCTAGTTTGACTTTTTTAATTTTTCATATCAACATACCTTTATCATGGCCGTAGGAGGCACTTTATTGTTGTTTTTTAACATCTTAGCTTGTAAAATAAAATAAAAATCAAAGTAGGCTGATTTGTCTGAACATTGAGAGTCTGACCTTACTCTTAATTCTAAAAAACTTTTCTTAATCGTTTTTTGTTGTTATCTCTTCTAATAATGGTAGTTTACTTTTGACGATTTTTTTAAAAATCAATTTGAAAAACACCCTGCATATTAATTAATTTGATTGAGTTTCTCAAAATCTTGGTTTAAGAACAAGCAGGAGCGATTTCCAGAATACTAGCATCTAACCCGAATTTTTTTTGTCATTTACACCTTATGTGAACTCAATCCGAGGACACACTGTATATAAAAAGCATAAAGCATAAAAGCATTCAATTACCGAACACCATATATATAATACACATATATTGCTGGTAGGGCCTGGAAACTTCAGAAAACATTACGGCGCAGACATAGTCTCACTTAGAGTATAACGCGTCTTGTGCGCATGCGTGAGAATTCGAACTCCGCCTTTAGAAGCAAATTTTAAACTTGACCACTTCCCCATTGGCCGGACGACGCCGCCGCGCTTGCACACAGCTCACCATTATACATTGAAGAGTTGGTTGTCTGTCTCACTTCTTTGGTAAGTTTCCCACTCATAGCCGCTAGCAATATAGTAAGTATTAGATATATGCCGAACACCAACTCCGATTTCACATAATTTGTCCAATGGCAATTTGGAATACTGGCAGCAGTACTGTAGCAGTTTTACCAATTTCTATGTCAAACAGTTAAAATTTGTGAGCGTGACATCTTGCAATTTCATATTCCCCTCAGTAAAACGGGTTGCATATCCGAGACTTTGCAAACAGTATACTGGTGAAAACTTTTGTCATTGATAGTACATCGGGCAGGCATCACCCTGTGTAAGTGGTAGTTCAAGTGGCTTTTGGCAACTTTCACATATCATATTTTCCTCACGTTTGAACTCTGGATTTTCTTCTTCTTAGTTAGCTTCTCCGACGGAGGCTGCTTATCAAAATGGCTATTCTTATCTTCGATGTTACTGCCCTAACTTGTTTGTTTAATATTATTGCTACCCCATTTCGATGATGTGGGTCATTACCACCGAAATAATACATTACACCGTTATCTGTCTGAAGACTCTGACATTTTCCACTTTGTGGCCATCGAACTTCATTGATTCCCAGTATATCTATTTTCATTCTGTTCATTTCTGCAATAACATGCAATTTTCCTGCCTGGAATAGGCTACGAACGTTCTAGGTGGCTATTTTGATTGTTCTTTTGTGAATATTTAGTCTGAATTTTAATCTATAGTTTGTTATGTTTTTTAAATTACAGTTGATAATTTTATGCATCACCCATTCGCTTCTTATTTTTTACCAGTTTTTATCAAAATATCGTTTTAATTTATCACAAGCGATTTCACATGGGAAATTTCTACTCCTGTTATTATTATGCTGAAAAAAAGCATTTTTTTAATTGTAAAGCCTCAGTCGTTCTCCTATAAAATGAACTGCCAGCTTTCATACTTTGTTTTGTCGTGGTCGACCATTTGGTTGCTACGTACACTGACGTAAATAGAAATAACAAATAAAGAATGCCTCATTTCTTGTCCCTGATCGTGTTTATATTTACTTTTGTCGTATTGCATTAGCGGAGGATTTGTGTTTCTTCTCTTCCCAACTCGTCTACTTGGATGGGTTGAAATCCCTTGTCATTAAATATGCTAACGGCCATTGTGTCTTCAAAAGTTTTGCATCAACGAAGGGATTTATAGCTCTCCAACTCGACTATCAAGGTGATCAGGATTTACTTCGTTCGTCTGCCAGAGCAAACGAAGTCATTGTGTTCTAGAGGGCTGCATTTATGGTCTTGGCCCTCTCCAGGTAATAGTCCGTCTAGCTAGCTGGAGTTTCCGTCAGCACGTGTTTTACGCCCCTGCAGTGTCAGAATACTGCGTGTTATTTTTTAGTGCTTACGTTAATTGCTGCGCGTTCTGACACGGCATCTTTAGACCGTGTCAATCGCTCGTTGCTTATTTCACGATGCATTTTCAAAGTTTCTCAATTTCAAGCGAACCTCCTGCTGGCAATAAAACATTGCTGGAGCCTGTGGTTTTGAAAATACTACAAATTCGTTAAAACCCCTCACCACACAAATATTTAACAACTGCAAAATACGTATTTCGACAGCCAAGCTGTCATCATCAACAGCTACGAAAAACTTACACAGCAAAATGGCAACGATATGTTTGTGACCAAATCACAAATGGAAGTCCACTTCCAGGTGTTGACGCACTCCTGCTGGCTTATAAGTAACGATTTTATCTTCACCAGAAATTTTATATGCTTTATCTTTTAGCCTGTTTTGCTGCCGCTGTACATGGCAGTCTGTACTCGCTACAATGGGTAGGTACTATCGTTTCTTTGGTAGTCTGTGGTAATTCTCGTTCAGCTATTTTTAGTTTATCGCAAGTTATTTCACAGCTGAAAATCCTTATGGTATAAAAGCAGCAAATAGATACATATGGGTACCAGGTTTTAATTCTTTATGTGTATGTGCCATCAAATGACAAACACATATCCATGCTGACATATACCGAGTGTTTCATTTAAGGTGCGAACATAGGGAAATAGCATGGGAAATCGTATATAATAATAATAATAATAATAATTGTATTTATTAACCACACCTAGAAAACAAATTAGAAATTCGTACAGATACTTGATTATTTGGCGATGGTTAAAAGGTCCACATTTAGCATGTTCGTACAAACACACGAACAGCTGATCTACCATGAGGACCTGGCTTAAAAACTAAAAAACTAAATATATATAGCCATGTCGATGTTGACGCTCAACAAAAACTCACTTAGAAAAATTGCAATACCTATAGCTCAATCAGAGTTTGATTGAATACTAAATAAGTAAGTTAGGACGTTCTTTTTAAATTTAGTGTATGAAAATGATTTATATTGTATAGGCAACGAATTGAATAATTTGTATATGTTGTAGGAAAATGAACGCTTAAAAATTTCGTACCTGTGAAGCGGAGGTGTAAGCAGGCCACGAGATCGTATGTTAAGATTATGAACATCCGTGCGAAAAGTCAAACGATCATATAGATATGGTGGTATTTTGTTGTTTATGATTTTGTAATAAAAACATAAGGAATGAGCTAAACGTCTATTAGACATATTTAACCACTTAGCTCTGATAAGTGTATGAGAAATATTCTGTCTACGTTTGATACCATAAATGAATCTTAGGCAAGCATTTTGTACTTTCTGAATTCTTCGAATATCTACACTGTCTAAGCAACTACCATAAACAACATCACCAAAATTAAAGGTCGATAATACAAGAGATTCACATAACATAAGTTTAAGTTTTCTATTAAGTAGATTTTTACTATTATAAAGGATTTTCAGTTTACAATAAGCACTTTGAATTAGTTTTGTGACATGTTCTTTATATCTTAAATTATTATCGATTATGAGACCTAAATTTCTAGCTGAATTAACAAATGGTACGTGTTTGTTGTCTATGTAAATTTGAACTGAATTTTGAATTTCAGTTCTAGGTTTTTGTTTCCCAAAAAGTAAGCAGGTTGATTTAGTTGCATTAATTTTTAAACAATGTTTTGTTGATATTTCTACTAAAGTAGCTAGATCTCTGTTAAGTTGAGAAATTGCACTGTTTACTTCAGCAGGAGAAAATGAGATATACAGCTGTGTATCGTCTGCGTAAAGGTGATATTGTGAAGAGACATTTTTAAAAGAAGGAAAGAAATTACTGGTGTATACTGAAAAGAGCAGAGGACCTAATATTGAACCTTGTGGAACGCCGGATTTAATTTCAAGAGTAGAGGATACTTGATTGTTAAGAATTACTTGTTGAAAACGATTAGTTAGATATGAACGGAAAAATGCAACAGTGGTAGAGTCCAAACCAATGTAGTGTAAAACTGCTAGTAAAAGTTCATGATTTAAGAATTTAAGTGATCAAATGCTTTGCTAAAGTCAATTAGCGCAAGTGCTGTGAGCTTGTTATTATCAATGGCTTTAAAAATGTCGTCAGTGACATTCAGCAAAGCAGTGGTACAACTATAATCTTTTCTAAAACCCGATTGAAACTTAGGAAGAATATTATATTTTGTTAAGTGGCTACGCAATTGTGAATCAATAATTTTTTCTAAAATTTTAGACAAAGTGGGAAGAATACTTATAGGGCGTACATCTTTATATTCTTTAGGCACCTGTGTCTTAGGGATAGGTATAATAAGCGCTACTTTCCAGATATTCGGAAAAGAGGCAGTAGTAATGCAAGAATTTATTATGTGTGTGATGTAAGGTAGCAAATGAGGCAAGCAGTAATTCAACATAGTAATATTGATCATATCAGCACCTTGAGACTTAGATTTAATTGATTTTAAAATTCGGTCTACTTCCCTCTCAGCAACTGTAGACAACTTAAAAGCCTCATTTATATTGTCCCTTAGATTATCAACATAGAAACGCAGTAATGCTGGATCTGGAGGATTCTGACTCTCTGCAGATTTAATAAAAAAGTTGTTCATTTGATCAGGATTTTGTAAGTTAGGAGGGAGATTGGTAGGGTTATTTTTCTTTTTATTATATATGTTTAAATTTACCATTTTTTTCCAAATATCTTTTACATTATCATTAGTGTAAGAATACTCCAGATATGCACTTTTCTATATATATATAGGTATGCAGATTTCTGCTTGCCGCTTGAATTGATAGGTTTAATAGTGGTATCAACCGAAAGAGATTAATTTGGTACTACTTGACCTAAATTTGCTGCGTGTTTAAGGAAGAAATAGCTTAAAAGCGAGATAAATATTTCGCATTTTGGTCACAAAAATCAGACCAGCTATGATCGAAGTTTATTTATGCCAAAATAAATTTTATTTATTAAACACTCAATATGGGTTTTTACTATAATAATGTAACGGCCTGGCCATCAGACAGCTGCAGACCTATGAGACACCGCTGCCGAGACGCTCTTGGAGCCAGCTGCGGGCAGATGCGTCATGTTTCAGACGCCTGGAGAAGCGACCTTGCAGCCCGAGGTCAACACATGCATTTGCCGGAATGTACGAGCGAAATCTGGAATGTTCTAGACGGAAATTATTCGGATATAAATACGTGTCAGCAGGAATCGACAGTCAGTTCTCATTCAGCTCGAAAGGGGTAAGCTGCTACATAAATAGACGCGTATAAAATAAATAGCAACATAAATAATTGATGTTTAATCCAGTGAAAATAAATAGAGTGTATAACCATATAAATCATTACTGTTAAGCCGTATATAAATAATTATTAATGAGTGTATCATTGTTATAAATAGTGCTTGTAGTTTATAAGTAATTTGTGTTCTGCCTTCAGAATTCTGGTAATAATAATTAATAGTTGTAAATAAATGTTTAATACAAGAAGCGTCGTATAATTTTTAAATAGCCCGAGCGTAAAAACGTAACAATAACATTTATTTTAGCATAAAAAACTGGAAATTTGATCATGCTGATCTGATTTTTGTGAATGAAATGCGAAATATTTATTACAGTTTGTAACCTATTTTATTCTAAGACAAGTAACAAATTCAAGTAAAGTAGTATCAAATTAAGCGCATTTTTTCCTTTTTCGATTGATACCACTATAAATACTATCAATTCAAGCGGCAAACAGGAATCTGCATATATACGACTTCCCATGCTATTTCCTTATATTCGCACCTTTAGTGAAACACTCGGTATATTCTTTTTGATAGCACACTTTTCGGCCTTTTCATATTCTTGTCATTAAATCTAAGAGATGGTTCTATCATGAACACTGAACTCAGGTTATCGAATTGGCCATTCTGCAAAATAAAATGTTTTTTAGTTTTACTTTATTTTACTTCTGATTGTTACTGTATTCAGTTAACAAAATAGTTTGCACTGATAGTACCATTGCATCTCAGAAATGTTCTTACTTTATAAATAGCAGCGATAATAAATTTTATTTCTAAAGGCTGTTATTGTGAAATCTATTATTTAATTTGAACCAAATTATTTATCAAAACATATAGTTTTTTATGCGAATTTGCTTTTGATTAGTAGTACAAAAGAAATATTATTAAGTTAGCTAATTTATTTGGCGCAGTTTCTTACTCATATTGAAGATAAATATGGAACTTTGGCAACGCCGGATTTACATTTTATTGTAATGATGAACCACCAGCAAACCATTCGCAGAATATCAGATTTTCGCGGGTTTTAATTGTTATGTTTAGATTTTCAAGTATATGCCTGTTTTAGAAAATACTGTTTTAGAAATTTTAAAACCGGTAAAAACCTTTATTCGTATTTTATATATGTACTATTTTAACGCATTAATTTTAATTTGTACTAAATGTAAGTGAGTTGAGGTTATGCATTTCAGGAAGATAAGATTTCAATTCAATCGTATGAAATGCTGATAATGGGATTCGTTTCGTCTGCGATTCAAGTATTAATTTGTGCTCTATTTTATTTTTAAGTTTTAAACGCTCGATCAGAATTTTACCAATTTTGTATCCGTCCTATAAAGATGTCATATACAGACAGGGTTGTAGTCCTTGTGGATATGGACTGCTTTTATTGCCAAGTCGAGGAGAATTTAAATCCTGACTTGAAAGGGAAGCCTCTTGCCGTTGTACAATACAATGCCTGGAGAGGTGGCGGGTAATTCCATTCCTCATTAGCTTAACAATATTGCAATTTTTTACTTTATGCAGGATAATAGCGGTCAATTATCCAGCTCGTAAGCGAGGAGTGACCCGGCACATGAGAGGTGACCAAGCTAAGCAAAAATGCCCAGACATAGAATTGGTTCGAGTACCTTCAATTAGAGGAAAAGCTGATTTGTCTAAGTACTTATAGCATGAATTTAAAATCGTCAGTTAATGGCCTGATGACTTTAGGTATCGAGATGCTGGTAAATCAGTTGCCAAGGTATTGCAAACGTTCACTCCACTACTGGAACGTGCATCCGTCGATGAGGCATATCTTGATATCACAGAAGCTGTCGGCGAGCGAATGAGATGCGCAGTTAAGGAAATTGCATTGGGCCAAATTAGAAACACACATGTCGTCGGTTGCGACACCATGGACTTTTTGTACGGACTCTACAACAGCGGCTTACAGATGGAGAGTAATCTGAAATTAGCCTATGGGGGTGTCATTGCTGAAGAAATCAGGGCTGCCGTTTTCGAGCAAACTGGTTTGTGTGTGAACTGACTTCAGTTAATGGCAAGCTTTAATGAGGTTTTTAATTTAGGATACACTTGCTCGGCTGGCATAGCCCACAATAAAATCCTGGCAAAACTCACTTGCGGTTTGAATAAGCCCAATAAGCAGACTATTCTACCTCAGGATAGTGTCGAGGGGCTTTATAAGGACTTGCCAGTGCAGAAAATCAGGAGCCTGGGGGGCAAGTTTGGAAATTCATTGTCCGAGGAGCTGGGAATTAAATTTATGGCTGATCTGTTGAAATTTTCTGAAAAAGAGTTGAAGAAGCATTATGATGAGAAAACGGGGTAAGTAGTGAATTAGAATTCGTCATGAATACGTGTAAATGACTTGAGTAGAATTATATGGAAGTAATGATTAATAATGACAGCAAATAGACAATAAATAAATATTTATTATCCATTTACTTGACATCCGCACTGTCAAACTGACAGTGTTTTTGACATATTTTGTGTAGGTATAGTTTGTATGCCAATTAGTCCCAAAGCCTTGAATACTTCTGTCGTTATACAGACAATACCGGGTTCTGTATTTTTTAGCTAATCGGCTTATTGTAGCCTCAACTTCATAGTAATTAAAACATCTGGTTCTTTTTCTTCAGCATCCCATAGTAGTATGTGGTATTGAATTTCTTTTTTGAAAAATCTAGGTTATAATGAATTTCTATGCATTTGTAGTTTTTTACGTGCATTTTTACAATAGTTTTTGTCCCTGGAGAACTAGTTAAAAGTCCATAAGATGTAGAAAGACGACTGAGGGCCACTTGGCAGGCAGCAGCACTTCATACGTATTTGTTAGTGCAGCAGATGCCAAGCAGTTATCTAATAAGATTTTATTTCTGGAGTAATGTGCAGTTCGTGCGATTATGCACGTATTTATTAATTTTAACTACCTACAACATTGGTCATTGCTTTTCAGAAATATAAATTATTGTATATTATGATCTAGTGTATTAATAAACAGTGAACTAATCTAGTTAAGTACAAGTGTGTTAAGAAATATCTACTAATTACGGAAATATTTGAAAGAGGCTGCCAGAGCTAATATAAATTCGTCGGAGAGTGCAGCCATGCCAGCGCTAAAGTAATAGCAGGAAACAAGCTATTGACGTCCGATAACTTTGGTCAACAACGTACAGATAGAGATACCTACAATCTAAATAAATACAAAACGAATTACAATCTTGTTCTTGTTATTAACAACAGATTGTAAAAAATTAAAGAAGTTGAAAAGGAAAATTAATGAGCAACATCAACGTATAATGTTACTGGAGAAAGGAATATGATAAAAAAGGCCTGGTAATTCAAGGATTAACGGATAAAGAGAATGAAACAAGAGAGAGCGGATAACCAAGCGGTAAAGCATTCGAGCTTGTAATCGGCAGGCAGCGAGTTCGAACCTCACGCTCGGACAATATTTCATCTTACGCCTTCTGGCCACCATACAAACAGCTTTAGTGGTTGTGGCTCCTAGAGAAGGGCATTTTTCCCCTAAATTTAATGGGTTAGGCTAGCCATGTACCCACGCCACAGCGTAAGAGGGCTCAGAGAAGTACACATTACACAATATGTAGTTGGTAACAGGCTTTCAGCCAATAGTAAACGGAAGAAGAGAAAGAAGAGAATGAAACAGTCCCGACAGGCGAAGATATCATGGAAGCATTACAAAATAGATATTTATGCATTAACCCGTTAACGGTATGCGGAAAGTTTACCGAATCTCAATTTATCAAATGCAATTGACCGAACTCTAATGATCGAAAACGCAATTAATCGAATGGCAATTTATTGAATCGTAAATCTAAAATGGTAAAATAAATATTAGTGTAAAGCCTGTTAGCGTTATTCAGAAGAACACCACGTGGAGGTCGGCTATTGTTTCATTAATATCAAAGATTGGAGAAAGTCTTTTTTGTAGTAGTTCTTCAGATACTTTGGCTGGTATGGGTAGTAGACTTATTGGTCAATATGACTGTATCTCATTGAGTTATTTGCCTGGTTTAGGAATTAAAATAATCTGTGCCACCTTGAATTGGTTCGGAAAATACCCTTTGTGTAGTATTGCATTAAATAGTTGCGTGAGATATTTTATTCCATTATAAGGCAACTCTCTGAGAAGACTGCCAGTAATCAAATCGGTCTCCGACGCTTTCTTAGAATGTAGAGTTTTAACCACGTCATGGACTTCAGCCATTTTGATACGTGAGACTGGTGGCTTAAGTTGGTAGGGAATTTGTAGTAGTTCTTCCTCAGGTTCGTTCTCTGATGGGTGTGGTTGAAATACCTCGGAGAGATGCACTGCAAATGCACTCACTTTCTCTTCGTTACTCCTGGCCCATGTTCCCTGATGTGTTCTAATTGGTGGTGAAGCTTTTATGACTTGTTTAGTCTTTTTAGTTTTCTCCATAGAGAATATTCTGTGTCTTCAGTGCCTGTGAGTCCTCATAGGAAGGTTTGAATACATGCATTTCTGTTGTCGTTTAGGAGCTCTTTTATATATTATATTTTATAAATTTATTTAATCTCTCGGTACTTTCCAAATTGTCACTATGACTTTTTGCGACTGTCAATGCAAAATTTGGATATTTATTGAGTTGTTGGATAAAACGTGTATTCGTGTTTTAGTTGCGCTTTATCCACTCAAGAAAATTAAATGTCTCAGCTTCGTTCTCACATTTAAACATTCTTTAGTGGATAAAACGCCTTCTAAAACATACAATAAATTACTGTTATCAATCTGCTTACTTACACAAAAGCAAAATTGACTGTTCCATTGATTTAACTAGGTTGAAACTTGATACTACTGAAGTGCAAGACATTTACTCCCACATTTGAAGTGTTATAAGAAACACAAATTCCAAGAGCATTCAAAAGTTTTAAAGCATTTGCTTGAAGTTTTGGTTTATATTTGTCGTCAAGCTCATTAAAATAATGCAATGTAGTGTAAAAATATATTAAAATTGTATAAATATATAATATAACATAGGACGGACAAATACATATAAAAATATAACAACATCCACATATGCTGAAGATGCGACTAGAATTTTGATAATTTATACTGCCGAAATAAGTAATTCGTACAATTTATAAAGCCGAAAAAAGTGAAAAGGCCACCGTAGACTGTGCTGATTGTGCCGAATGAGCCGAATGTGCCGATTGAGCCGAATGTGCGGAATGTGCCGATTGAGCAAATTGTCCCAATAGAGCAGAAAGGGCAGACGAAGCCGATTGGCCTGATCCTGAAGAGGTGGCTGAAGTTGAGCCAAAAAGGCTGCTGCCAGACCTGCTGCATGACTTTTTCTTGCGTTTGCACCTCTTTCTTTTTTTTTTCTTGCAACCCCGCTTTCGTCGCTTCTTTGCTTTGCACTTCCTTTTTCCCCCGCTCCTTCTACACTTAGGGTTCCGTAGTATTTTGCAACATCCCGTTTTCTTTCCTTTCAGACAGGCTTGCTTGATGTATTTCATGCGTTCACATTTGTTCATGGAGCACCATTTTCTTGCTCCTTCTATGGCCAGCTTTTTGGAAGACCAGCCGCAGTGTTTTCTTCGGAATATTCGCAGAAAGTTAAGAAATGGATTGTTGGTTATTCTGCCGGCCTTGCATTTCTTCTTGCAAGTTTTGCGACGTTTCTTACACTTCTTTTTCCGCTTTTTGGGACAGCAACCCATAATTTTGTATGTTAAATAACCCCCGATTGACTTACATTTCTTATTATGGAATTTTGTAAAATACAAGTAAAATTTGCACTTACGGTGACATTATAAACAAATAAATATCGTTTCCATATCGATATCTCTTCATTTTGTTTTCCCTTTAAATTTACTACCTACTATGATTCGTGTTGGTAAATGGTTGAAAATATACAGTGGGCTAAATATGTCATTTTAACCTAAAAACTACTGACATTGTCAGTGGTCTCAATAAAGCTGTGGGAAAGATAGCGTACTTTACTCGCCCAAAAATGTATTGCACGCTCGTGTTTTAAGTCACTCAGCTTTGTTATGCTTCGCCGCGTTTTCCAAATATACGCTCACGATATATGTTCCTTTCGCGACTTGTTATGTAATATCTAATATACTATAATCAATGTGTCCTTAAAATGCTACTATGATGTGTACCCCCTAAAAGATTGCTTTCTAGTACTGGAACTCCTTAATCTAGGCAAAACTCCAGTGGGGTTTCGACCATACATTACCATAACCATCGGTGTAGAAGGTAATTGTGTATGCCACCTATTTTGTGTTTGTAGAATTCTATAATAAAAATTGGAGGTCATGTTTTGGAGGCATGCAATGACTTCTGGTTATATAAGTACACTTATTTATGACCACAAAACATTTTTGTCAATGGAATGAAATTATTTTCGCAACAGTATATCTAATCTTGCGCTGTGGAAGCGCAAACACATTTCACTTATGATTCTCTGGTGCAGCTAATGTCTTCTGCTTTATTTGCAAGTTATAGTTACATTCTATAATACATTGTGATGCAAGAGATCAGAATCTATGACCAGAAAATAATTTTAAGCAATGGAATATAATTATTATGAAAACAGCAGTTCTAATCTGGTCTAGGGAAATATCGGATATCAAATACTGATATATGAATTTTTATCAATTTGATATAAATCGATATCTCGATATTTTTATAATATTTATTGAAATATTGACAAATATTGGAGATCGACATATTGATATATTGAACAGCAATATATCAAATATCGACATTTATTGCTTCGATATCTTGATATTTTTAGGATATTTATTAATACATTGGCAAATATGGATATGTCGATGTATCGAGAAATATCGATATATTTTTGATATGTAAATTTTAATATTACGACTTCAGTTTTTATCTTTTTCCTAGAAACGTTGTTTTCATTGTATTGAATATACTTCCCGTTTTTCCCATTCTATTGTTTAGTTCCTTATCGAATTCCCCATTTTCTTCTATTATTGCGCCTAAATATTTAAAATGTTCCACTTGTTCGATTAACTTCGATTCGATTTAACTTTCTTATTGCCTCTTCTATTTCTTCTTCTCTTATAACTTCTACTTCTTGTTCTTCATTTTCTGCCTCTTCCTTCTATTCTTGGTTTTGAGCATCCGCGTTTGTTAACTCTTCAAAATATTCTCTCCATCGCTCCATTATTTCATCTTCTTTAGTTATTATATTTCCAGCCTTATCTTTTATATTTAGCATATTATATTCCTTTTTTTTCCTTAGTTCTTTTAGTGTACCATAAAATAATTTTTGATTCTTTCTATAGTTTTCTGTCATTTTATGTCCAAATTTCTCCCATGAATTCTTTTTAGCCCCTTGGATTGCTATTTTAACTTCTTTTCTTTTCCTTTGTATACCTCGTAATCTTCATCTCTTTTTGTACTTAAATATTTTTTCCACATCTCTTTTTTGGTCTTTATTTTTTTCCGTATTTCGTCGGTCCACCATTCAGTTTTTCTCATGTTGTTGTTTGTTATTTTCGATTTGCCGCAACTCTCTTCCGATGCTTCCAATATGCTTTTCTTGAGGGATTCCCATTTTTCTTCTATGTTTGTGTTTTTTCCTTTATCTTTTAATTTTTCATCTAGTAACTTATGGTATTTCTTTTGGTACTTTTCCTCTCTTAATTTAAAACATTTTATTTTTCTCCTTCTTTTATCTATTTTTTCGTGCTTTAATCTTTTCATTTTCATTATCACTAGGTAGTGGTCACTTCCTATCTCTGCTTCTCTGTTGACTTTTATATCCTTTACTCTTTGTCATTTATTTTTATTCACCAGGAAGTAGTCGATGATTGATTTCTCATTCCTGCTCTCTGATATTCTGTAGATAGATAGATAGATAGATAAACATTTATTAATCCCAGTAACATAAAAAGTTACATATAGTACCCTTTAAGGGGTGTGGAACCATGTCAAATACAATCTAATAAATTACTATATTCTACTCCTACCTAGTGTCTTTCTTTCTGTATATTTGTGTATGTTCTTATGTTTGAATTTCGTGTTTGTTATGATTAAATTATTTTCAATACATACTTCTATTATTCTTTCGCCATTGTTATTTAATGTCTCTTCTCCTTCTTTGCTCATATATTCTTCTTTTCCTCTATTTTTATTACCAACTCGTCCATTTAAATCTCCCATTATTATTAGTTTTTCTTCCCCACTATCTATTTGCTTTTGTAACTCACCGAAGAATTTATCCTTTTCATCTTTTCTTGCGTCCTCATTTTCCCCATATGCTGTAATTATTGTCCATATTTCTTCGTTGACTAGCTTTATTTTTACGGTTAATAGTCTTTCGTTTACATACTCTTCTTGTATCACGTCTCTTAGTCTATTCGGAGCGATTATTAATCCAACTCCTTCCTTAGCTCTCTGATTCTCATTTACTCCGGACCAATATATCCGGTATCCTTTATGTATTTTCTTTAGCCCTTTTCCCTTCTTTTTTGTTTCCATAATTCCGAGTATTTCTATATTATATTGTACCATTTCTTCTACTAGTTCTTCTTCTTTCCCCGTACTGCTTCTTAAATTCCACGTTCCTATTGTGATTTCTTTATTTTCCCGACTATTTTCTTTATTTTTTATTTCTTTTTCTATGTTTCTGTGCTTAATCTTGCGTGTATCTGTCACATATTTTGCTTTATCATAATTTCTGTTGCATTGCCATTTTCCTTTGCGGTTGCCATCATCCTTTGATCCATCCCCTTTTCCTATATTTACCAGTTTTTTAAATTTGTTCTTGAGTAACTACTCTTCTTCAGCCTCTCCATATTTTCTTGCTCTTCATTTCCATTTGCCGGCGATCTCTGGCTCACGGTTCTGCCATTTTTCTTACTTTCTTCTTCTCTCATGTTTCCAATTTTTCCATAGTTGCTTTGTTTCCTAGTTTTTTTTATTTTCATCGGTTTGCTTTGCTATTTGTTCAATAGTGTAGCTTTTGTCATTTACTATGAGTTTGTTATGCCTTAGAATTGCTCTATACCGTTTTGATCTAGCTTCTTTCATGTGAGGTACCAGTAGTTTTCTTTGTTCTTGTACTTGCTTAGTGTAGTCTTCCGATATCCATATGTTTCTGCCTTTTAGCTTTTTTGCAGCGTTTAACTCTTCTATTTTCTTGCTCCCTGATGCAAATTCTATTAGTATTGATCTTGGTTTATCTCTGTTCTGCATTTTTTTCCCTACTTTGTAAAATAATTTCATTTTTTATTTCTTTTTCCATTATCTCCATTCGTTTCTCAATTTCTGTGTTTTGCTTTTTCCAGGTTTCGTTTTCTTCTTTTAGTTTTGCATTTTCTGACTTTATTTCCTGTATTTCGCCATATAATGCATCCATCTTATTTTCAATGCGTTCATTACGCTTGTCCATTTTTTCCAGTTTGTTTTGAATATCCTGTAGTAATTCTTCCATATTCTTGTATTTTCACCTCTTTCCCTTCTAACACCGTCCAGTTTGCAGTCGCAGTTTGTGCGTTATCTCGCAGCTGTTTATCGTCACTCGATTCAATTTATAATATTTTCCTCCTTGTGCCTGCTCTTACTTTTACACTTTGTCTGCTATTTACGCACTAATTTCACTTAATTTTACTTGATTTTAATACTTACACTTCTTCCCCCTTTGATCACTTATTATTTATTACTTACTTCAATAAACCGCAACGTGTTTTACGTGATAATACTCGATTTACAAAGTTATTTATCGCCGTTCGCACATCCGCCTCTGCTTTCTTTGCTCCGCAAAACTCAACCCAGAAGTAACTATTCTATAACTGAAAATAAATTTTATCATCTATCCCACTGTTATTTATTTAATTCGCACTCAGCCAACAGCCGTTAGGCCAATTATAGGCGTCACTGTGCAGTTATGAGGACTTCCAACCCCACTAACGACTGTCATGATGTTGTATGACCGCCGGGACCAACTTTTTTCCGTGATAGCCGTACCACGAGGCGCCGAGAGATGCAGCCGTAGAACTCCCATCCAAGTTCTGACCAGAGATAGCGTTGCTTAACTCTGCTGATCGAACGTGGACGCTTGTTCAAGCTACACCACTCAGGACCCCTTATAATATAACAAGGTTTAAGTAATGAGATCCGGAGGCAGATATTCTATACCGGTTGTAATCTGTAAAACAACAAATGCGAAGTATGTCAACAATACATACAACACATGTGTTTGTAACAATGCACCGAGCCGCTGGCAGCTAATGAGGGTGATCGGAAATAGGGCCCAA
Organism: Agriotes lineatus; assembly: GCA_940337035.1. Taxonomy (NCBI): domain Eukaryota; kingdom Metazoa; phylum Arthropoda; class Insecta; order Coleoptera; family Elateridae; genus Agriotes; species Agriotes lineatus. The sequence continues at coordinate 27,482,410 of OW679201.1, read as the reverse complement.
ACTCATACGGCAATTATGGGCGAAAACGATGATGCAGCAGAATTGAGGTCAGCAGTTTCAATATGCTCTGAAGACAAACTCCACTATAGTCCCGCACGTAGTAAACTAGTGGACTTATTTACAAACATATTCGAGCTCCGAGCACTATTTTGGCAATAAATTAATTCTTCTTGGTATAACTGCTTGCAGAACAATGAGAAGCAGCGCTTCCATTCACAAAACATACCTGACTCTACCCATAAACTCAAAACTGTAGAAGGCCCTCTAATTATTTAAATAATTTTATTTTTAATGTTTATTAATGTAAGCGGTAGACTTACAACAGAGAATGGACATGTACCTTATGTATACAGGACTAAATCCTTTTAAATTTTCCAAGATGGCTGAAGGCACAAGGCCTCAAATTGTTGCTGATAATAAGAATACGTATAAAGAGTGAGTGTGGTGTTCAGACTGCAGCAAAAGATAAAGAACACGTCATTATAAATGAGGAGAAAATAACATGTAATCCCAACGATGCCTCAAAGCAGAAAAATTCCAGACAAAATGATAAGGACTTTGAAACGTGTCAATTTGTGCCACCTGTATTTACTTATTTTACATCTTTTCATTATATGGTAATTAGCAATAAAGCCTGACAGTAAGTTCTTGTGTTTATTCATTTAGTTTAGCACTATAGAGTAATAATTGATGTATACGCAGTCAGTGACTATAGAGTGTAACGCGCCGCGATTACGTGAAAGAGTGCATCGACAGTGCAGTTTAGTTCGGGGTATAACCAGTCGGTATGTGAACTAGAGGCCTACAAGAGGAAGCATTCGCGCCCAAGCGAGCAAGCTCGACGAATCAAGCGACTCACTGTACAACCTGTGAACAGTGCGGGTTAATTGGTAGTAAAATGGTATGTGATACCTTCACGATTTAGGTGGAGCCTTCTGCAAGGGGCCAACCAGGAAGTATAGCAGCTCCCTGAAGACGCAAATGACTGCCGAATCGACAGCAGCTCTACAGCGTTCCCTGAGCCACATGAGGAACAACAAGGAGCACCAGGTTAGTCCTATGTGAGAATTGCGCAATTGTCAGCAAATGTGTCGCTGACTGATAAGGGTCAACTATCGGACGGCTTGACGTCATTTTGCTGTGTGTGCATTTGGAGGTGAAGAATCACAACGCGTCCCCAAGAAAGAAGAATAGACGACTGCAGGTACAATTTTGGGTGCGTGATATTAACTTTGCCGGCACTATCAAACGCTCGTAATTTAATAAGGTATTTTCTTATGTGTAGTGTATAACTACTTTGTGTATTTGTATGTGATTATATGTATTCATTGTAAATCGTTGGGCTTTTTATTGTCATTAAGGTTTGCAGTGGTGATTACAACATTTCAGGTGTCCACAAGCGAGGCCTTAAACAATATTAGCTTTCCCATAGCTACTCTGGGAATGTAAAAAGAGTCTCATAGCACACCGACTGATTAAGTTAGCGAACCCGGGGCATTTTAAAGTAATAATTCAGTAGGTGTAGGGCTCGGAGTAAGAGGCCGCGTTACAACTTCTCTGAAAACAGTGTAAACAATGTACAAGAAAATTGTAATGTAACGGCGGGCGGCCAGTATATCTGAAATGTGGTCCTGTAGAAAGTGCAGAAAACCTAACGTAACATCTTGTATTAAGTGCCAAAAGTGTGATAACTACTTTCATGTTAGTTGCTCAAAACGCTCTGCTAAACAAATATTGAAAAATGTCAAAATCATTTGTTGCAAAGTGAGTGAAAACGATTCTAACCTAAAAGAACTACAACGCAATGCCAATGAACTAAAGCTTAGTGATACGCCAGTCGATCCTAGTGTCATGAGTAGAGAGCGGATTTATATGCATAAAAAAATGAAAAATAAGCGCTTAAAAAAGCATAAATATTTCACAAAAAAGCTTTAAGCACAACATTTTTGTAAAAACAGTTGAAATGGACTATTTTGCGACTTTTTTAGCGGTATGTTGGACTGAATCATCATCCTAGATAATTCAAAATTAAATTGAAATTGCTCATCTTGACGAGAGGTGGTTGCAATAGATTCTTGTACAGTTTGTTGTTTTTTTTTTTACGCTTCTAATTTCTTTTTTCGTTCTATGTGCAAAGCCGTTTTCACATGTTGAAGCACATTGTACTTCTCGTCACCTTGAATCTAAAAAATATTGCTTTTAATTACTAATGTTTTCACGTTTGAGTTCGGGGAAATCCCTAATCGACTCAGCTGGCGTTGTTTTTGATTTAGGCATTTTTAAAATATAATTTAACACAGCATGTATGTACTCGTCAACAGTTGCAGTAAAGACTGTTACATTAGCATTTTTTATTTTAATGTGACATGTTATTCGTTCTGACGACCTGATTCATGATGGATGAATCATGGGTATATAGTGGTTTGCACAATTTATTAAGGGATACAAAATGATTTAACAAAAAACAGCCATAAACAATGGAACTATTTTTAATATGCATAAAACGGTAAAAATGTGTTAAATTAAGTACAACTTTTGTGATATTTAAAACAGTATACTTTAAAAAGGGAAAAAAGTGTTAAATATGCATATTAAATTAAATATTTGTAAAATCACAAAATAAGCCAAAAAAGTATAATAAAATATATGTCATATAATTCCAATCTTCTAGTTAGTGACACATTATCAAATGTTCTGAGCTGCTATTAATCATTACAAAAAGCATAAAAGCTAGAAATCATGTTGAAAATCATATATAGCAATTCAGTGAGACGTGATCTGGGCAATAAATATAAATGATAGAAGCCAAAACAGAATAAATGGCAATTTGAAGTGATTGAGCAAGTGACAGACGTAGAAATGAAAGTATTGGCCATTTTTGGGTAAAATGTAAAACTAACAATAAAAATTGCATAAAAAACCGATAAAAAGTTAACAAAGTAATATTTACTACAATTAAACAAACAACAATAACATTTCGTCAAAAACTAACAAAAGAGAAAATGCAGTTTAGCCGCTGCCCCTCGTTCACGCCGCATCCCCCTCATTATCATCGTCGACGGCGGGTAAACCTCTGCTATGTCCTTTAAAAAGCGGAAGTAAAAATCGCCCTGCTCGTCTTCATGGCGATACATAAATTCGACCAAATACAAATCGAAAAGGGGCTTTTGCCGGTTTCTGTCGGGAAACTTTGCTTTTACTTGCCGCCAAAAGCCCTCAATCATGTTCGTGTGGCAACCAGTTTCCAGATCTTTAAATGTTAATGAATGATTAACAGTCAGATGTTGGAATCCTTCGTTGCTTAAACAATGGTAGGCTTTCCAACAATCTGAGTAAATCGTGGTCCCTGGCTCCACCCGATCACGAATGATGTCAATTAACGTTTATTTAGACGTATTATCTACAGGAACCGAGAAACCAGCCTTTGTTTCTCGACAAATACCACTAAAAACCCATTGTCCGTCCATATGTTTTCCGCGATTATACTTCTGTTTTCCAAATTTGGACTCGTCGATTTCCAGTATCTGTCCAACGCCGCTAATCTTGTTTTGTCTTCGGACGAGGATCTCCACGCACACCTCTCGATGGTGTTTGTACCAATCTAGAACCGTGGAGGAAGCGATCGGTTGTAGCTCGAACAGCACAATCCTCTGTGAGTGCTCACTCATCAAGTAGGTCAGGAAGATGTTCCTAAGGGTCATTTGTGAGTTGGCAAACCACGACCCCTTCCTGATACTTCTCTTGATGTCGTGGAGGTCGTCGGCACGGCGTGACCTGCATCTCCACTGAAAACCGTCTCCTTCACCACACTTGTTAAGCACCATCGGTGACTGGCACTTGGGGCACTTATAATTGTTGGCGATTAAACCGTGCTGCTGTAAATATAGTAGCGCATCTTTTTGTTCTCGACTAAAAAGATTGCCGACGTACTTTAAATTAACAATATTGGAACTGGCCATCGCAAAATCGTACCTTTCACTAATGCTTAACCCAGACCAAAAGATTCGCGTATATGTGAAAACAGTAAAAATATGAAACGTATTGTATAAGTACACACAAATTTTAAACTGCAGCTAACCTAAAATGATAGCTTCTGCGCTTGACATGACATTTAAATTTTTATGACAGTTCTGATCCATTGAAACGACGGGTTGAGAGCCGCTGCCGTGCAGAACCATTGCGCATGCGCGAAGACGAGAGGCTATATTGAAGTTTAGCCCAAAAATCAAATAGACGACATATCGGTAGATAGGAGATGTAAGAGCGATGTGGGGAGCCAATGTAGGCTCTGACCATGAACTTTTATGAAGCAAATTTACGCTAAAATTTAAAATACAGAAAAAAGTAAGGCATTTCAGAATAAAATATTGTTACGTTTTTAACGTTCGGACTATTTAAAAATTATAACGACGCTTCTTGTATTAAACATTTATTTACAACTATTGGATTAATTATTATTATTTACAAACACACGAGAATTATCAAGCCGATTACAAATTACTTAAACTACAGGGACTATTTCTATCGATACATTTATTTAATATTTACACTGGTTAAACTTCAACTATTTATTTATTTCACTCTTAACACTAACGATTTATTTCTATTTATATGGTAGTATACGGTAGTATACAAGGTATACACAAGAATAATAGAAAAAAGAATGAGAGAAATAGCAGAAGAAAAACTGGAAGAGGAACAATCAGCATTTAGACAAAAAAGACAAACAGTTGATAATATATTCCTACTAAGACTAATGATGGAGAGGAAAAATGAAAAAGGAGAAGAATTGCATATAACCTTTATAGATCTAAAGGCTGCTTTTGACAGAGTAAACAGAAATATCTTGTGGGGAATTATGACAGATCTAAACATTCCAAGAAAACTAATAGAAATAACAAAGAACATCTATGAAAATACAAGGGCAAGAGTACAGATATGCGGCAGACGATCATCGCAATTTAAAATGGAAAGAGGAATTAAACAAGGCGACAGCCTTAGTCCATTGCTTTTTATACTCATAATGGACAAAATAATAAAAAACGCCAAGCAAAGATCAAAACACCTACAAATGACCATCGGATACAAAAATCTAAGACCGATTAAAACAGAGGTAATGATATATGCAGACGATATAGTATTGGTAGCGGAAAACCAAAGAAAAATGCAACAATTAATAAACATATGGGTGGAAGAGATAGAGAAAGTAAGATTAGAAATAAATATAAACAAATGCAAATACATGAAAATAAGCAGTACACAAACACAACAGGCAGAAGAAAACGAGAACAAATTGACATGTAAAGGGGTGGAAATAGAAGAAGTGACTACACATGAATACCTGGGGACTGTAATAACGAATGACGGAAAAATCGACACAGAAATTGCAAATAGGGCCAAAAAGACAACAAAAATTTACTACGCCTTAAATAAAACAGTGCTGGGAAAGACAGAAATAGAACAGAAAACAAAGATACATATATATAATGCAATAACAATACCAACTTTAATATACGCGAGCGAGACATGGGTAATAAACGAAAAACAGAGAAGCAAAATAAACGCGGCAGAAATGAAACACCTGAGAAAGATAGCGGGGAAGACGAAAATGGATAGATGCCGAAGCGAAAATATAAGGAAGGAACTGAACCAGGAAGACATCGAAACAAAAATAAACAGAAGAAAGTTAAGCTGGTATGGACACGTAATAAGAATGGGAGAGGACAGAATAGAGAAGAAAGCAATGGAAGCTAAAAGATATGGAAACAGAAGGAAAGGAAGACCTAGGAAGGGATGGCTGGAACAAGTGGCAGACCTAGGAACGAAAAAGGGAAAAACAATGCAACAGATGAAACAACTAGCGAGAGACCGGAGAGGACGGAAAAAGTGGATAGAAGAAAAATGAACAACAAACTCCGACGCCATCAGGGCATAAGGAGAAGGGAGAAGAAGAAGAGATATGGTTATATTTATAAGGTTATTTATGTCAATAGTTATATGTACACACGGGCTTTTATTTATGTGGGAGCTCTACACGGCTCTATGCGAATTCCGAACTGAACTCAGGACTGAACTAACTGCGGGTCCGACGGCCGGGTATTTATATGGCCAATAATTCCCTTCCGGAAGCTTCCAGATAGTCTCGATATTCACCGGAAACTCCAGACGGAAGCATGACGCATTTGACCTCGGGCCCGTTCTCGGGGCATCTGTTCGAAATGACTCATCGTGCACACCTGCTTCTAGATCGATCCGGAAGTCTGGAACACGTTCGCAGCTAGCCTCAGAGTCGCATCTCGAATATGACCATCTGTCTGCATGTGTATTAGTCACCCCGAAGGCTGACTCGCCCACCGCTCGGAATTCGGCTGCAAGGTCGTTCTCGCATTCGTTACAATATAATAAACAATGGATTAATAGAAATGAAGATGTGCTCATGAACTTCCAAGATAAACTACAATCAAGTATGGAGTAGGGATGTCATACCCGGTCTAGAATCAAACCCGGGTACCAGAAAACAGTACCCGGGTATTCTCGGGTACCCGAAACTTAATTGAAATAGTACCTACTCGCCAATTCAAACTGCAAGTCGTCTGTCGTCGTAAATATGTTCACACTTCGAAGTGTATCAAATTTAAGTATGTGACTTTTTATTCGAAATTGGTAGCAGCATCAACATCACACAGAGGATGTTTATGTTATTTCATCCCATAGTGATGAAATTTAATGGTACTATTGACGAGTTGAATATTTCCATGAAGCAGATTTATTGTCTTATATGACAACGATCAAAACAAGGAAGTGGAGAAGAGAATAACAGCTGGAAACAAAAGTGCGGGTGCTATGTAAAAAGTGTTAAGAGCAAAAAATGTGTCAAGGAAAGTGAAAATAAAAATTTATAAGACCATAATAAGACCAGCAGGAGGCCTGGCGAACAGCTGAGCGTACTTGACGTGCTATTTATTGCTCCGAAATTACGCCTGAATTTCGGGAGGTTTTGAGCTAAATAATCTTAAATAAACGTAGTGAAGTAAACGAAAGTTAACCTGAAATCAAAATATCACGAGAAATACGCAGGTAAGATTCTTAACTAAACAAAACTAATTATTGCACACTGAGAGGTGCTTGACCTTCCGCGAAGTCGATTCGAGGTCAACTCCTATCGCGGTGCGCATTCCAATAACAGGGCCGTATTCAGCGCAATATAATACAAATAAACAAGATCGGAATTTCCACGTACAACGGATTTAGTGGCGCAGAAGCGGTGATACGATGGAAACCATTCTTGCAGAAATAAACAAAAAACTGGAAAGTCTGACCAGACTTGAAGAAGCTGAAAAACGAATTGAAAGCAAGCTAGATACTGTACAAAGTGAAATCAAGACCATTAAACAAGAAAATCTACAACTAAAAGAAACAAATGTAAAACTAATGGAGAAAATAGGAGAACAAGAAAAGATCATTAAGTACCTGGACAGAGAAGTACGCAAAAAGAAATTAATAATTCACGGAATCTACGAACCAGAAAACGAGAGCGACTTACAACGGAAAGAAAGGATCAGGACAATACTCAGAGATATTGGTGTGGATTTAAACATAGAACTAGAAATACAAGATATTGCTAGAATAGGAAACAGAGAGAGAAACCCAAACAGACCAATACTAATAGAACTTACTAAACGAGACAAAAAAGTAGAGATACTAATAGCAGCAAAAAAGATCAAGAAAGAAACTAAGATATCAATAACTGAGGATTTCCCAAAAGAAATCCAAAATCAGAGGAAGAGATTATTACAACACATGTACAAGGCAAGAGACTTAGGATACAGAGCCCACCTAAAATACAACGTACTGGTTGTAAGTGGAGAAGAATATACCCTCCAACAGTTGGACGTAGGAGGAGAAGAAGAAGGAAAACCAATATACGACAGGAAAAGGCAAGACAACCAAACGGAAACAAAGAAGAGAAGCAGATCAGAGGAAGGATCACCGCCAGAAACATCACGTAGCAGAGAAGAGAGGCCCACGAAAAGAAAAAGGCAACACCAAAAATTTTTAGAGCAACAAACAACAGCAACAAAACCCCAGTAAAAATGGTACAACAACTACTCGCACCAATAAGTGAGGAAAAGAATAAAGGAGGGGAAGGAAGTAAACAACAATAACAATTACAGAAGCAGCTGGACGAACACAGGAAGACGACAAAGGCAAACGACAAAAGGACAGGAATACCCCAAAACAGTGGCCTTACAAAACAAAACTTAGAACAAACTAAAAGCAATAAAGCAGCACAAGAAATTATAAATAAAACAAAACAGCTAAATATTCACAGAAACACAACAGAAGGGAAAAAACCCCTAAAAATAGCTACTTGGAATATAAAATGTCTAAATGGGAAAGAGTATGAACTAATACAGGAATTTGATAGAATAGAACTTGACATACTGGCAATCACGGAAACGAAGAAGAAAGGCAAAGGTATTATAGAAATGGAGGGGGGCCATATTCTGCTTTATTGCGGCGCAGACCCTACTGCAAGAGCAGTAGAAGGAGTAGGTTGCATAATAAAAAGGGAACATGCAAACAATATACAGAAATGGGAGTATATATCACAAAGAATTCTAAAAATCGAAATACAACTAAGTAAAACAAATACAACGATAGTGGTAGTATATGGGCCGAGCAGTAACGAAAGAACGAATACGAAAGACGATTTCTGGGAAAAACTCACACAGACAATAGAAAACATAAGCTCAAGATTAATAATACTGGGCGACTTTAACTGTCGAGTTGGAAAAAGAAATAACAGTACAGTCAACGTAATTGGACAGTACGGGGAAGATCACAGAAACAACAACGGGCTCAGACTAGTAAACTTCTGCTTGGAAAACGACCTAATAATTACAAATTCATTCTTTAACCATAAAGATATACACAAATACACAAGAGAGGTTAGAAGCAGAAATGAAAAATCAATAATTGACTATGTGCTTATCAACAGAAAATACCGTAACGAAATACAAGACATAAGAGTACTGAGGGGAGCAGAAATCCATAGCAACCACTACCTATTAGTAGCAAAAACGCGTATACACATAGAAAGACAAGGAAACCACACAACAACAAAAAATCCAAAGGGAGCAACAGAAATTATAAAAGCATACAAACTACAAGACACAGTACTGGCGAGTAAGTTTAGTAAGAAGATAGAAACAAAGATTGAAACCAAAACTGACCAATGGAAAACTATGAACCTGGAGCAAATGTGGAGACACTTTAAGGAAACGATACTAACAGCAGCTAAGGAGACATGCGGTACAAATGTCATAATTAAAAATAAAAAGCAAACTAACTGGTGGAACCAAGAAATTAAAAACGAAGTAAAAAGAAAGAAAGAAAAATGGCAGCGCTATCTAAAGAATGGCTCACAAGAAAATTACACAGATTACAAAATGCAACGTTTAAAAGTAAAACAAATGGTTATAAACGCAAAGCAAAAAACATGGGAGGAATTTGGCAAGAAAATGGAACAGGACAGCAAAACGAATCAAAAACTACTATACAAAGTCTTAAAAAACCTAAGAGAAGTAAAACAATGTAAATTGCACCAAATTAGAGCAAAGGATAACAGAATAATCACCGATGGAAACCAAATCATGGAAAGATGGAGAGAATACTTCCAAGAACTTCTAGATAACAAAGAACAGGACACCAAAGCAACAGAAGAAGAAACAGAAAATAATACAGACAACGAAGAAGAAAGCATCCAAAAAGAAGAAGTATCAGAGGCAATCAAACGAATTAAAAGAGGTAAAGCGGCAGGATACGACAAGATAACAGCAGGAATGCTGAAGAACCTGGGAAAGCAAGGTATTGAATTGCTAAAAGACATTTTTAACAAGGCCTGGGACACAGGAACAGTACCCGAAGACTGGAGAACAAGTGTAATACTACCAATTTTCAAGAAAGGGGATGCAAGAGAATGTGGAAACTATAGGGGAATCACCCTACTATCTATCGTATCCAAAACATACGAATACATACTAGAAAAGAGACTAAAGAAAGTAACTGAGAAACAACTAGCAGAAGCTCAAAGTGGCTTCAGAAAGGGGCGAAGCACACAGGACCATATTTTCAGTATAAAGCAAATGATACAAAAAGCAAGAACCAGCAACACTGAAATATACCTAATTTTCATAGATTTACAAAAGGCATTCGATTCAGTCTCACTAAAGGATGTCTGGGCCAGCTTAAAAAGGAGAAACATCAACCCTAAACTATTAAGAGGTATTAAAAGTCTATACGACAGCAACAGAGGCTTTATAAGAAAGGACAACATGCAATCAGATTTATTCGAAATAAACGGAGGACTGAGACAAGGAGGCGTAATGAGCCCGACGCTATTCAATTTATTAATAGACGATGTTATAAAAGCTACACACAAAAAAACACATCCGGTTCACATAGGATACTATAAAATGAAAACGATTGGAATATCCGAATGTGCATTCGCCGACGATATTATGATATGTGCATCGAAAGAAAGCGATTTACAAGAAAACATAAAAATATGGGAAGAAGAACTGAAGAAGAGAGACTTGAAAATCAACACTAGTAAAACAAAAGTAATGGTAGTAGGAGAGAATAACAAAAAAATCAACATAGAAATAAACCACGAAAAGATAGAGCAAATAGACACATTCAAGTACTTAGGAACAACGATAGAAAGAACAGGAAACATAGAAGTTGAAATCAATGAGAGAATAAGCAATGCCGCAAAAGTGTACCATAGCCTAAACAAAGCATTTATTGGAAAGAAAGAAATAAGCAAGAAAACAAAAATAACCATATATAAAACAGTCTTTCGACCAATTCTAACGTATGGAAGCGAGAGCTGGATACTTTCATAAGGAGCGAAAAGTAGAATTCAGGCAATGGACATGAAATACCTAAGACGAGTTAAAGGGATAACGAGAAAAGACAGAATAAGAAACGACACAGTAAGAGAAGAATTGGGAGTAGAATCAATACTAGAAACAATTGAAAAACAACAACTAAAATGGTTTGGGCATTTATGTAGATTGGGAGAGCACAAACAGGTAAAACAAATATGGGAAGCAAGAGTGCAAAAAGAGAAACGGCGCGGAAGACCCAAGAAAACCTGGAATGAAGAAATAGCAGGAATATTGAAGAAGAAAGATAAAAAATGGGACGAAGCCAAAAAACTGACTCTAAACAAAAAAGAATGGACTAAATTTGTATATTCAGTGAAATAACTAAAAGTGCAGTGTAATAATAATGTAATAATTAATAATCCTTATACTAATATTGTAAACTTACCTTACACCTCCGGGTAGAAAGGTTTAGATTATATATATATATATATAATAAGACCAGCAGTGGTTTATGCAAGTGAAACGTGGGTGCTAAATCAAGAAACACAACAAAAACTCGAAATATGGGAAAGAAAGATATTACGAAGAATATATGGAGGAAAAAACGAAGAAATAGGGTGGAGAAGAAGGACTAACCAGGAGCTAAAAGATTTATACACAGAACCAGGAATAATAACGACCATCAAAACACAAAGAATGTGATGGATCGGCCACATTGCAAGAATGACAAACGAGAGAGTAACAAAGGAAATATTATTCGAAGAAGCATGGGAACCAAAGATGAGAGGAAGACCGCGAATAAAATGGATGGAGTGTGTGGAGCGGGACTTGACAAAACTAGGAGTGGACGATTGGAGGAACAGGGCGAAAGACAGACAGGAGTGGAGAAGAATCGTCAACCAAGCCAAGGGCCTAAACGGCCTGTAGCGCTAAAATATATATATATATATATATATGAAACAAAAAATTACATAATTTACTAGTCGGGTACCCGGGTCCTGAAAATATACCCGGGTTGACTATTACCTGGGTCGGCCCGGGTACCCGCCGTCATCCATAGTTTGGCGACATAAATAATCTAAATATTCAACAACTTTGGAATAGCTACAAAAACATCACTAAAACAGCTACAGAAACAATTGGTATAAAATGGGGTTAAATAAAAGGCTGGATGTCAAACGAAATATGGAGTTTAATAGAAGAAAAGCAAAATCAAATTGAGTGAAAATAATGATATCAGAAGAGAAAGTTTATGTATCTTATGCAACAAAACAGATAAAAATGTTAAAAATAGGCTAGGAGAGATAAGAGAACTCAACAAAAAATTACTAGAGAAAGCTGTAACTGCAGCGGAATCAAATGAAAACAGTATACTAAATAACAAGAAAACTTTTGGGGAAAAACAAAACCAATCAACACAAACAAAATATCAAGAAAAAAACCTACTTATAAAAGAAACTTATAACAGAAAACATAATAAAAATATTAAATTGTTTAAAAGAAAACACGGAGGGAATAGGTTTAACCCGTATGATCCTACGGTATTATTTTTTAAATTAAAAGCTGATTTGTGATAATTTTATCAAAAAATAACTTTTGGCACAAAAGTAATCATTTTTATTTTTTTGCCACGAGTTTTTAGGAAAAAGACCTGTACATTAGGTGTCATAACAAAATAAAATATAGCAGTTTGAATATATCATTTGATAATAAAAATATAGTTTACGAGTGAAATTCGATGAAGCAATCACATTCTAAACAAAGGTTACTCTATCTTGCTCAGAATCGAAGGTGCGGTTTGCAAGGAGTGCCAAAATGAATTGGGGCGTTACGTTGTAGGTACGCGAAACGTCAGAATGCCATTAACCAACTGTACGTGTAAGCATCTTTGGTTACCGTTTGCCAGTTTAGTAATTTTTACTGTAGAATTTCGTTTAGTAAAATACTCATGTGGAAAACAATAACCTTCCTTTATTTTTATTTAAACACATAAACAAATACACACATGTACACATCCGTTAATACAGAAATGCAAATACGAATTGTAAGTAGCCCCGTTTTCGTTACTGACTCAGCAAAATGCGTGTGAGTCGTACAAGCGCAAGTGATGTGATCAAGACTGATCTGGGACAAAACTGATGTGGAAAACTGGACTACTTGAGTTTATATAAGAAGCGTTTGAATGGAAGAAACGCCGGCTATTCTTTCGGATACAATAGTATTGCCCAGCCAATCCTTTGCCCTATTGTGACACAAAAGTTTGGGACGACTTCCGCTAATAAAAGGAGTTTGGTCATTGCCTGTGCTTCTTTCATATTCCAGAATTTATGACTGTATTGTGACCAGGGTTGGTCACTGTTCATTTTTGGGTCATTTACAGATTTAGAACTGCACTTAGTGTCAAGTTTGAGTTTATGACCTTCCCTTGCACAACAGGCGTTTTTAGGCCAATTATCTTGGTACGCTACACATCCAAAAGATCTGATTTATATGAAAAGCTCTCACCTTAATTGTAATTTCATAAGTTTTTATGGAGTAGACTAGCGTTTCTTGGTACTTGTATCCACGATGTTATGCAAAAGATGAAAAGGGGTACACTGTTAAACTTTTTTTTGTTATTTTTGATGTGGAAGTTCAGAAGTGTTGAACTGGATAAAGCTCAAAGCTGCACTAACATAATGATCACAAAGTGTATGTATATTATTGTTTCCTTATTTTCGTCAATATGTTGACACATATTGTGTAACAGTTTACCCCCTATTCTTAATGCGCTGGTAAAATCTATGATTTTCAAGGGGTACCAGCATGTTATAGATTCAGAAAACACTTTACTAGACAACAAATTTCATGTAGCTAGTGACAGACAAAATTGTTATAAATTGTTTCTTCAAGTTAAAAAGAATCTAAATAACCAAATTTGTCCTGTTTAATTTTGAATTAAACAGATATAAATTTCAGTCAAAATGTACGAAATATCGTTCACAATTTAAAAGCCAGTTTTTGCTTCATACACGCCGGTTTAAAGACCGCAAACTGCAACCAAGCAACTTACGCAAATAAACGACCTATAATCAAGAGTTCAGCGGTCGTACTTGCAAACAAAGCAGGAAGCGATACTGCTTAACCGCTGAATAGTTATTTTGTAATATTAGACTCGTTTTAGTGAACTACACCTTTGTACTTTGATATGTTGTTATTTAGTTAAGCAATTAATTTTTGTATAAATAGACCGTTTATTTTTGTAATAAAACAATCGACATTTACTGTTTGATTCAATTACATCGATACTACCTTTCTAAGCCTAAAATTTGAAGTGTGAGGCTGCACTTCGGGTAGTTATTTAATGATCATCCCTTTAAGTGCCATTGACTACATTGGCTTAAAACGTGAATGCAGTCTCATTCATGTGCTTAAAAAATAGGGATAAAGAACCAGTGCAACCAACAGAAACCTGATACAGCCTCCAGGCATTTCTGTTCAGTTCATACGTATTTGAATGCATCGATTTTGTAAAAAATTCTAACAATATCATAAAAATCTTTCTAATACTACCTCCAACTATTGTTTCAGACTGTGGCTGTACAACATAGCGAGAGGAATTGATTTAGAACCCGTAACAACTCGCTTAGTATCAAAATCAATTGGCTGCTGCAAGAAGTTCCCCGGCCGGTCTGCGCTAATAGTTGCAAATTCCGTTACTCACTGGCTGAATGAGCTTGCCCTTGAACTTGCCGAGCGTTTAGAGAAAGACCTGGAAGAGAACAACCGCAAAGCCAGACAGATGGTGGTGAGCTTCTCACAAGAGGTCCTCGGAGAGGACGTTGCCAGCTCACGCACCATCGCTCTGAGCTCCTACGACTCCACGCGAATTGCAGCTGATGCACTGGAGGTCCTAAAGAAATACTGCTTGCAGCCGAGTGGCACTTATTGCCTGAAGTTTTTGGGATTCAGTGCGGGGAAATTCGAGGATTGCCGGAACGTAAACGAAATTACCTCGTTCTTTAAGGTCGATACCAATAAAGGTGATTCAAAGCAGGGCTGTTGTAGCAAAAGCAAGGTGGATACCTGCAATATTGCTTCGTATTTTGTTAGCCGTTCTAAAGAGTTGGACCAAAGTTGTACGCCTGTAGCAGATTCTCATGATGACAAGTCAGAAATTCCTTTAACTAATTATTCAAACACAACTGAAGAACTGGATGAAGACAGCTCTGACTTGATATTTTTAAATGAAAATGTTGCTGACGAAGCTGGCAATGTGTCTGATAGTGACTCGATTACTAACGAGTTATGCGACAATTCAAATGAGTTGTCTGAGCTTCAGCCTCAGAAAGAGTCATTTTTCTTGCGATATTTTGAAAATATGAAGAACCAGAAGTGCCAAAGCCCAGTAGCTAGAGATTTTGATACTTCACGCATCTTAGAAGATGATATCGGTGACGAAGAGTATGATGAGGAAACTATTCCTGAAAAAGCAGAAGAGTTAGAAAATAAAAATCTGGCAATACCATCTACTTCATACACTACGATTACTGCACACGATGCCCCTAGCACTAGTCGTGATGTATTTGAGTTTGAAGATACAATCGAAGTGTGTAAAGAATGCAACCAGAAGGTTCCTAAATCTGAAATGGTTTCACACATGGATTATCATCTAGCTCTTCAAATTGTCCGTGAAGAGGCACATCTGTACAAAAATAACACAAAACCTGTGCAGACGGCTAAGCAGTCTAAAGAAATCAATAAAAAATCTGTGAAGCGTAAGTCTTCTGAAATTGATAAAAACACAACACTGGAAACATTTTTAAAAAGCAACACTGATGAAACCACATGTCTCAGCACTGTTAAAATTTGTCCAGAATGTAACAAAAAAATAGATATAGCCAATTTTGAAAGCCATCTAGATTATCACGCTGCCAGAAAACTGCATCTGGAAATCAACAGAGTTAAAACCTGTGGAGCCGAGAGCTTGAAAAAGGGTAAAAAACCTGGACGAACAAAAGATGTGAAGACGCCTAAGGAAACCTTAACTAGTGTCAGAGATTTTTTTAAAGTTCTTTAATTGAAATGTATATTTTTTGTAGTAATATTTTTATTAAAACATAAATTTGTTATTTATATTTTTGTCGGGAAAAACCAGTTTAACATATTTTTTCCCAGTTCTCAACATTCACCTTCTCGATTGCTTGTAAAATATGGTTTGAGCAGTTATTATGCCTAACAGATGACGTGTTTTATACTGACTCCTATTTTAACCAATGTTCTATAGGTCTTAGGAAGTTCAAAAGATTTAGTTTTACAACAGCAAAATTTAGAAGCAAAAAAGTGGTTTTACTCTTAAGAGCTTGTACAAACTATACTACCTTTAAATAACTATGCACTCTACTAATTCACCGTTAACCACCAATTGCGATAACTAAAATTTGCAATGAGGCATTGAACGAATAACTGTTTTAAATGTAAGTAATATTGCTTAATCTTTACATTTGATTCTTTTATTGTTCTGTGCTCTTTTAGTTTCCATTCTATGGGGGAGGGGTTCTTGTGTATTATTTTTTGCCTGCTGCACATCAGCGTAAAGTTTTACTACAAGGTTACTTAACAAATCCGGAACAAACTATTAGGTTTAAGACTGAAGATATAGGGTGAGGGCTTTTCCCTTAGCTACTGAAATACTAGCCGGCCAAGGAACGACTTACCTGGTTGCTGTAATGTTAACATTATAGCCTGAAATTCGTGATTCTGTGTCCAGCTTTGTAATCAAAATACAAAGTATCAAAATAAAGAATCACATTTTACATTAATCAGATCGGTCAGGGCTGACTCATATAAGAAATTTTCAGAACTACCTAGAGCGCAAGAAAGATGCGTAATTAACTAACGAATTTCAGTGGCTCCAAACAAGCCTAAAATGTGCAAAAGGCGCCCTAAATAAACAACAAAGATATGTGTATGTTTGAAATCTAAATGATAGAATTTAGAGTAGGCCGATATATTACCTATTTTTAACAGTGCGGGGGTCGGTAGCTCAGTGGTTAAACATTCTGACTACTGATCTAAGGTCGCGAGTTTGATCCCCGGTCCCAATGAGATTTTTAAAAATAAAAAATACAGATGATACGATGTGTGGCATGTAAAAGATCCCGTGGTAGGGTTCGAACTCCTTAGTCTCGGCAAAATTCTAAGTAGGACTTTGACCATATGACCGTAGCAGTTGGTGTCTAAAGGTAGCATTACCCGGCCTGTGGAGTGACGCATAGATGCGTGTCTGGAACGATGCCGATCTCACGGCCTGTAGATTGACAAGTTTCAAGCCACCTGGGCGTGGTTTGCGCTGCGCGCTGGTTTTCTTTTTGCATTTGCTAATGTCCAGGCATCGAGAACAGATGCTCAGTTGCGCAGCAGCTTATTACATTTTGTTAAAGAGTGATGATTTGTTACAAAAGAAGAGAAAAAATAGTTTTGGATAGGGTAGCACAACAAAAGTCCCGTCATGCTTGGGGTTCCAAATTATTGGTTCTTGTTCGTATAACTTTAAAAATTCAGATATTACATTGTTTGACCACATGTTGCCACTTTAAAAGGTAAATCACTACTGAATTTAAAAATTTAACAGCCGAAGATCACGCGTTGTGTGACTGCGTAACCAAGTCTCTCCACCCCGCATGCGGAACGTTTTCTTTGAAGTGTGCGAAATGTACCGCCAATCGATGGGAACCAACATGCCATCTCAAGCTCTTCATGCCGGCCCGTTCTCACGGCGCATGGCACATCAAGTCACACGCCAAGCATGTCGCTCCGCATGCCGTATAATACAAGCTTAAGGTATCTGGAGGTCTGCATGCCTAGACCATTAACAAACAAGCAACAACTACAAAAAGTACAGGTAACACATATAAAAAAATTACTAAAGTCAAAATGACAGATTAATACTAATAGTCAAAGTCAGATGTGCAGATTATAATAAACTAGCAACCAGTGAGACAAATGTCTCATTTAATAAAACAAAAAAGACCGTTTTTCAAATAGAACGCGTATTAAATAAAAACAATAATATTTTTAAAAATATTTTATTTTCTCGAAAACCGGAAGTGTCACGTGACTGAAATTCGTTTCCCGACCTGACATGACCATTCCAAACATATAACTTTTTTTTCTATCTCTTACGGTTTGGCTGCTGAAACAGCGTCCCGGACGGACCAGCGTCCCAGACAAGTCTATTATATATATGGATTGAATATCTATTAATGCCAAAACTCGTAATTACAATGTAAACCAAGGAGCGATAAATTATAAAATAAAATGATGCTATATATGTACAAAGTTTGAAAAGTAAAATTAGAAAATATTTCAATTATAAATAAAATTCGTTCACTTATTGCTACACTAATTGTGAAAAAGACAGCACCTTTACAATTTCTAACATATTTATTTATTTTATTCAATTTTGACAGTTTAAAGTGATATTATTAACTTCATAACAACCTTCATAAACAGTCTTATGATTCACAAGTGAAATAATAGTATATTATGTAACAAGTTTTATAAACATCACTTTAGTGTTTAATAAATGAGTGGCTAGACGAGTTTATATAATGTGTTCCATACTAATTTAGACAATATAACATCATATTATTTCATTAAGATTTTGAATTTTATGATAGGTTAAATTATGTCTGACAAACGTCAAAGTTGACTGTTGAAAACTAACTTAATTTTTGTTTTGGCTGTGGCCACGGTGTAAAGATCTTAGACCGTGGCTGTGGCTAATAAAGCAAATACTATTTGAACCTAACTTCCCCCCATGACTAAAACATCGTTGCCAACTTCAGCCTGTGACTAAGAGGCTCTTTAGTCACAGGTTATGAAGCTATGATTAAAAGGTCACTTAGCGACGGGTATGTTAGTATGTTAAATGCCATTTTAGGTACAGGAGTAGAAAAACATATGTTTAATTCACTTGTATAATATTTATAATTCTCAAACAGGCATTGCCTAGTTAAAGTACGTTTTTTTCCTATAAAAATTTTCAAGGTCAAGATAAAATTGGCAAAACTGCTTTCTAAAATTATTATAAAATTTATTTTCGTCAGGTTTTTCTGTAAACGACTTGTCTCGACACTGATACTTCAACTAGAATATAGTACGTTCAAAGTTCATGTTTGAGATTTATCTATGGTGTACGTAAGTATGACCACATTTCACACATGTTAACTGAAGCAAACTGGCTAAATATGCAAGACAGACGTTTCATTCATACAACTTGCTTATATCATAAAATTATTTTGCTGAAAAAACCTTATTTATATAACAAGATAAAATTCAGAACTGAAGTCGTGATGTGCATGATTTAAATGATTAAATGACTTCATCACACCTCAAAATTTTTTAGAGGTCATTTCAGTATAATTTAAGTACAACTTTTAACAGCCTGCTTGAAATGCTAAAAGCCTCAGCACCACCACTTTTTAAAAACAGCTGTTGAAAATTTTGCACAAGGGCAATAAACATGCTTCAACCACAAGCTGATGCTGTCTACTAATAGTTTGAAATCTTGATCCGTCTGCTGCTAGTCCTAAAAATAGTATTATATTTCAGTTTTATTTAAGTAAATTTTGTTTTGTGAACTCTTAAATTAGGCAGTCGTTTCAAACATTATTATAAAAAATAGATTAAGGTCCAGTTGAAAAACTGAACTGTGCCTTATGCTTCTGGTGACATCAACTAGTGTAAATGTTATTTCATTACCCTGTTACTGTATAATTTATTATGTTATAATTGTTTGTTGTGCTGTAGTAACTGGAATAAAGACTTCATTATTATTTTCTACAGGCAAAAACAGTATTAACGACACAAAGAAACAATTTGTTACCACATAAAAATTACATCACGACAAAATCGGAAAAATTACACAGATCCGTTACCCCAACCCCGTTACAATGAGCTGTAACAAAGGTTGCCCCAGCTTAAAATGCTCAACGAGAAGGGCAGATTCTTTATGACCTTAGATTGGGGCTATGATCCGGTAAACGAGATATTTAGCGCCACCACTTTTGTTGGTAAATCTATTCACACCAAAAGTGGAAACAAATGAACGGTGCTTAAAAGCGGGCTGTAGTGCTCGATTTCAACCAGCGAGCAGCATCAGTGAACTTATAAATACTTTTAGTTAATTTTTTCCAAAACTCCCCTGTATTCCTTACACAGAAAACAACACAAATATGCATGCAACGGTTGATATATAAAATAATAATGCATCAAATACTTAATTAAATGAGATCTATTGAGTTAGACATGTGAAATAATTGCACAAACATGAAATCTAATAAATGGGTTAGTAGCTTTAAAATTACTCGATCAAACAAAGTCCAACTACAATAATGGCATCAGCAATCGTGAATTTAACAACGGCAAAATTTACTACGGCGATATTCCTTGAAAGTTAATTCAAAAGTGAAACATAAAATCTCAAACTAGGTGCGCATTATATGGTAGTTGAAATTACGCACGCACATCTTCCAAACAATGTCATATAAAAGGGTTTACAATGCACTATAAATGACTAAGAACAAATACATGGTTTGCAGAAGCTGGGGAAGTTGCCAACAACTGGTAAAATCAGCAACTGCTTAAAAGGGTGTTTGCGGAAGACGGGAACGGGGCTTTGTGATGATGTTTGTCACGGCCAGGAGTTGAAACGGCAATAAGCCCCGCACAGGGAGACTAGACGGACGAAAACAACGTTCATCAAACGAGATCAACATGACATCTTCGTAAGATAGAGCTGGTTTCTTTGAGAATCCGGTAAATGATCCGCTGAAGATTCTTCAACCACAACTAACTTATTTAACGTCACCTCAACTCTGACACTTGTCTTCACAGAGCAGGAAAGGATTCCCACGAAACGAAAGCAACTCACAAACTCAATGGGCACATGAATCAATGAAAAGCACGCAGTTAATTTTTAATTCAGAGGTACTTTTAATGGGGAAACGCGCGCCCTTAGCACGAAGCAGCCACGAGACTCTCTTAAAACGGTCGCGGGGATCAGAATCAATTGCTCCAAGAAGGAATTCTAAAACCAAATGAAAAGGCGCACGTGCCACTTAGTTTCGCACCTTGTTTAACTATGGACCGTGCGAAAAAGTGTCAGCATGATGATGAAATATTAACTCAACAATAAGCCTCTGCCTTCGGGGAAGTCCTGGCCTGCCTGACAACAAATCTGCAGACAATGGTCCTCCTGAGTGGTAATTAAGATACGATAAGCGGACTATGTAATGTCATCCGGTGCAGAAAACATACTACATTTAGAACACACATATCCGAACCCGAATTAATGATATAAACTTCAATTTACAAGAGCTGTAGCTTTCAAGGCAGGAAACAACCTTTTTCGTTAAAACTTTATAATAAATCAGTAGGCCTTATACAAAAGCCTTATTATGTACAATTACTTTGTAATGTAATTTATTATCCTGCCAATGAAAAGCAATGATAGTTAATAAATTCGAAAACATACGGCACTTATTATCAAGGGCTCATCACCCTATTTTTATTTTTGGCCTGATTTTTGTAAAATAGAGCGCTATAGATTGCAGCTGGCCCTCATAGAGGGCAGAACTAATGGTGCTAGGAAATAAAGCAAATATTGTTCCATTTTTAACTACAAAACTATAGTTGGCGAGGCGATCGTTTTGACCAAGCCACTTCTAAGAATTTAGCTGTCCACTTACAAAAAGGAAGATGCAGGTTTGGGGGCTGAAACCAAGTGTCGGTTTTTACAATCGACCCCAAGTTGAAGTACTTACCTGCTACATGAATCGAAAGTGAAACCGCTTCTTGTTTTACAGTAGTTATTAAGTCACTACATTACACTGGTTGCTATTGTTATTGCTTGCTGATTCTCACTATTTTCAACAGTAAAATCATAGACCCTATATATTTTTATCAGTAAAATTTGTTTCTTTATGAAAACGTTCCCTAGTAAAATTGATGAGAACAAATTGACGTTAATGAAAAATCCGAGCCCATTAGGGGAAGGGCTGTTATGCAGTTTGTTCGAGTCAATTTTGCTTTAAGGCAGCAATGTTTAAGTGTTGAACAATTAAATTTTAACAAAGAGAATAATGTAAGGTCGAATAATTTTTAATTTGACAAATTTTAGAAATAAAAAACATTTTTTCCTAGTATCACAGAGAAAGAGATGCTGCATTTTTTAATATGCAAGGACGTAATAGCTATTTACAATACAATTGGAATAAAAGCATTATTAACATACGCGTGTGAAATTTGCACGAAATTAGCGAGTGAGATAAGTGACATTTAACTCCAGAGCGTAGACATTTTTTTACCACAGTATACATGAATGATTGATTGCTAAAATACTGATCCAAACACTATTATTGAACGAAAACGGACATTCGACAGTTGAGCGAATTTGTCAGTAATCTAATAAGGGCGAATGATTTTTCTGGTAATTTTTTTACGTATGTCATTTTGGCAACGTCACGAGACAAATTAACCTGATGAAATTTCGCGAGCTGAAGGTTAGGAATGAACGTTGCCAAAAAAATAACAAAATTGTCTGAGCAAAATCATGAGACCAAAATGCATTTTGTGGACTACAGTTGTTGCTCGGTGGAGTAAATACTCGATTAAATGAACAATTCGTTTATATGAACAACCGAAATTGTACATTATAGATTCAAAAAAACTCACAAGAAAATAACATTCAACCAAAACTAACTAGCTACCTCATAAAACAAAATGAATTCGTTTTTATACATATTATTGTTCATTTATAAAATGTATTCAAGTTAATAAATGCAATCAACGTATTTTAAACTGTACACTCGATTTAGTCAACATGTCGGTTGTATGCACAAGTTCACATAATCGTGCGACTATTGTTTTCTTTGGCAAATATATTATTCTTTTTACTACTCAGCTACGGTTACAAATCTTTAGTAGCATTTATTTTTAATATACAAACTGTTCATACAAGTACCTACTGAACTAAAGGTCTATAAATATTTAACTAAATTGCATTAATACAAATAAAATAGCACAAATGAAACAGAAAAATTCGAGAATTTGTATCAACTTAAAAAAAACTGCTGCTCTTGATTTGCACTCGTCACTGCCAGACTGTCCATAAAACTATTAAAACACATACAAGGTTTTTCTTGCAATAAAACTCTATATATGGAAAGTTTACACTGTGTATGGGTTACTGTAATAACTAAATTTCATTGAACCAAAATTTCACGAGAGGGCATGTCTCCAATAGCTAAAGTTATTCCATTTATAGGACATCAGATCTGAAACACACAAACACATTAACCACCAATATTGTTGTCTAAATGCTCTACGTACACCATCGACAGGATCAGCTTCATCACCGGAACTAATATCGTCCCCAAATTCAATATCCTCATCAAAGCCATCCTCAACAAAGGTGACAGTATCATTAATACGGACGGTCTCTGGGAATTCGCCGTAGGTCTTCAAATTTCGAGCTTCGTCTGGTGTATATTTTAAAATTACATCGGCTTTTGCATCTTGGTAATCACGAAGTCCGATTAAAATAATGTCGCCTTGGTTAATCCAAACCTTCTTTCGCAACTTTCCTCGTATGTGACATAGTCGCTTGGTGCCGTCGAAGCACATCGCTTCTAACCTGCCATTTCCCAGCATTTTTGTAACCTGTGCATATTCCTGACCATCTTCCTTGAACACTAGCTCACGTTTCTCAGTTTCATTCTCGTTCTTGCCTCTCCTACGGTTCTTACCTCCCTTTCCTACAAAATGATAAGAAGTTCAAGCTATTTGTTAGCTGCTCTGCAACTACATCATGTTTAATGTCATAAAAATTTGTCTTGAAATTTGCAATATGTGCACAAAAATATACTAAATTAGTTTACACATTGAGCGAGTTTTATAGCTTAAAGTAATTATTTACAACTGGCTTACCCTTGTTCTTAGGCATGTTTGTTTAAATTGACACAAAAACTGATTTTTCTAGAATTTTATTAAATGTTTATCTTCAGGTAAATGTCAGAAAACAAAAACTGCCATTGTAATGTCTACTGACAACAGTGTTGCCAGTTTTCAGGTTGTCACTAATGTGACGTGCTTTAACGCGCGCTGTTGCCAAAGTTATCCGATTTTCTCACAATAGCTATAAACCGTTCAATAGTTATTTGCCAAGTAGGTAGACATGGAATTTTGTTTTTATGTTTAATAAAACTAAAACTCCCTAGAAACCACGGTCTAGAATATCTTATTACACCGTGCTAGAAACTCATTCTGACACTTTGTCAGAAGCAGCTGTTATGTACAGGAGGCTCACGAAAGTGTCTAATTTGACATTTTGAGGTTAAACATGCAATGTTGCCAGTCCTTTCATACTTTGTTTGCCACTAGGCATAATATTTATGGACATCGGCGTCATGGATATCTATCTGTCAACAAATTGTAGTACTAAAGTAAATATGCCAAAAGTCATTAAAGGTGACACAAAATTACAAATTACAAAGGCTTACAGGCATTATAAAGCCGACAGGCCCGACCTCAGTGAAACTGAAATTTTTGCCCGGCTTAGTGACTTTTGGGATGCAAGTATTTATGCATAAAACTTAATTGTTGCTTTAATTTTCGGCTTTGTACTGTTTTAGATATCGAAAGAACTAGATTTAGAAATATTATGGGGCGGAACAATTTTGAATTTAAACCTTTTGGCCCACGACCTAAAAATTATACATACTATTTGCAACATACGCACTGAAGAAGTAGTTAACAATGCGAGACAAATTGTGCAAGAACAACCACACGTATCTGTTCGCCATTTAGGACAGCAATTAAATGTTTCATATTCAACATCTCATAGGATATTAAGAAGCAATTTGCATTATTTTCCTTACCGGTTGCAAGTGTATCAGGAACTGCTGCCAAACGATCCTCCGGTTAGATTGGAATTTTGTAACTGGTTTATCAATAATTAAGGAAATAACGATAATGCGTTTGAGAAAACTTTCTTTACTGATGAGGCATACTTCTATTTATCTGGCTATATTAATTCACAAAGTATGAGGATGTGGAGCGCTGAGAATCCCAATTTTTATGTTGAAGAACCGCTTCACCCACAAAAAATCATCGGGGTTTGGGCTGCAATTAGTAAAAGAAGAGTTATAGGTCCTATATTTTTTTAAGGTAATTGAGTGCAGCAAAACGATTAAATTTTATTTTAATAGCTCAAATTTTAGGTTTTCTAAATGCACAACCATATCATACTGAAATTTTGTCGCCATTTTTTGAAGAGTTACGTGACAATGAATTACAAAAGGGTTACATACTTTCAATAAGATGGGGCATAAATTTACTTGGAGATTTTACAAAAACAGAGTTATTAGTCAAAACATGTCTACAGTGTGGCCCCCGAGGTCTTGTAACTTAACTCCCTGTGATTTTCTTCTGTGGCCATATTTAAAAAAATCCATTCTTCAACTTCCACTGGACAATATTCAGCAGCTTTAACAAAGAAGTAATGGAAAAAATTAAGAAATCAATAATAATGGCGTAATATTAAGATTTGAGAATAGAACGAGTTAAGGAGTTTACTTTCTTAGGCACATTAATCTCTGAAAACTTAAATTACACACAAGGAATGAAATCAAGGTTAATAAAAGCATCGAGATGTCTTGGCGCGTTAAGTAGTATAATGTCCTTAAGACAAATGTCGCGAAATGCAAAACTACGACTTATAAGACTGTAATTCGACCCACAGCTACGTACGCATGTGAAACATGGACGATGAATGTGGCAGACCAAGATACGATATGTAGGTGGGAGAGAAAAATGCTGAGAAAAATATTTGGAGGGACTCGGACGGATGATGGTTGGAGAAGACTTACAAACGAAGAGGTACAAAAGAAGTATGGAGAGCCAAGTATAGTAGACTTCACTAAAGCTCAAAGGTTAAAATGGTTTGGGCATATATGGAGAATGCCAGATAGAAGAGCTACTAAGATAGTATTGGAAGGCAGAGCGCAAGAAACTAGAAGAAGAGGGCGACCAACGAATACGTGGAAGGAGGCAGTAATGGAAGACATAGCAAGGAAAGGAATAGAAGACTGGAGAAATAAAATCATGAATAAGGGACAATGGAGACAGATTGTTATGCAATGGGCCTAAAGTGGCTTGTAAAAGCTTTATTTATACTGAAAAAATACATAAATTGTAATATTTAAATATTTTTGTATACAATTTATAATTACAATAAAAAAACGACTTTCATTATACCATTATGCCTACTCAACAAAGTAGGAAACGTATTCAAAATCAGCAATTTGTCTTTCATGAAATTTATCTTAACCAATAATAAAAGTGGCACAAAATCCAAAACCAAATCTGGCAACCACGTTTTGTACATTAACATAAAATTATCATTTTGTATAAAATGAACATAACCTAACTTTTGTTAATGACTGACAGCATATTTGTGAAATTCATCACCCTAACATGGCCTCCTATCTGGCAAATAACTATTGAACGGTTTATATTTTTGCAACAAGTGCTAAAAGTTGATGTTTATGCACGAGACATGAAAATTATGAAACGAAGCCGAAGGCTGAGTTTTATAACATGTCTAGTGCATAAACGACTTTTAGCACGCGTTGCATACAATATTTTATTTACGACCTTAATTTTACTGCTGTTAATCCATAAGTATTGATTTAACAAAGGTTTGCATTTACGACACTTATAATTTATGTCATAATAAACAGTATACCTTGCCGCGCGAGCGAATGTTTACGGAGCCAGTACTGTCAAGGTCAGTTACGAAAGGTAATTATTAATACTACACATCTGACTGTATTCATTACATAACGCTTTAATTATTTCAAAAAGACTTTACCTGTAACTCAAGAAGTAACTAGAATAACTTTACAACTTCACTTCCAGTTCGAAATTGTAGTTTTCTAACCTCACTTCACTATATACCACACATGCGCTTAAAGTAAACAGCTGATTTCTTTAATCACGCTAAACTATAAAACGTCACTTTTAGTGAAACAAGCTAGCGCTAAAAGGCCTACTTTTAGTAGTGGTCCTTGATAATAGCTATTTATGCAACAAGTGCTAAAAGTCGACGTTTATGCGCGAGACATGAAAATTATGAAACGAAGCCGAAGGCTGAGTTTCATAACATGTCTCGCGCATAAACGACTTTTAGCACGCGTTGCATACAATATTTTATCTACGACCTTACCGTTATTAATCCATAAATATCGATTTAAGAAAGGTTCGCATCTGCGACACTTTTAATTTATGTCGTAATAAACAGTAGGCTACGCCCCGCGGGCGATTGTTTGGCCACGCCCGTGCTGTCAAGGTGAGTTACGAAATGTAATTATTGATCCTCCACATGTGCCTGTATTCATTACCTAACGCTTTAATTATTTAAAACAGGCTTTACCTGTAACGCAAGAAGCAACTAGAATAGCTTTACAACTTCACTTGCAGTTTGAAATTGTAGTTTTATAACCTCACTTTACTTTTAGCCCGTGTGCTAAAAGTAAACAGCTGATTTCTTTAAACACGGTAAACTATAAAACGTCACTTTTAGTGAAACAAGCTAGCCCTAAAAGGCCTACTTTTAGTAGTGGTCGTAGATAATTAGTATATTATGGGACAAGTGGTTGAAATTTTATCAGCCACGAGTTACATATACTATTTTTTCTACGAATTTTCACTCATTTTAACAAATTAATGCACTTTAGAAAAACTTAAACATAAAGTGACATTTCTCTTGTCATCAATTGAATGTCAAACAGTTTGAAATCCCGGTAGTCCGAGCATTTCAATCTCTAGTGGTTGAAATGCAACTTCAACCACCGGACTCAATGTCAAAATGACTGATTTCAATAATGTCATGAGTAGAAAATTAGTATATTATACATCAAGGTAGCGAAGCGCAGTATTGTAACCTGAGCGCATATTAGATACTGAGCGCGCAGCGCGAAGTAGGTATCTAAAGTGCGAAGGTTATAAGACGATTCGCTACCGTGGTGTATATACTATTTTTTGCACTACCAAACAGCTTAATACCTAAATTCCCAACAAATTTTGAAAATATTTTAACTATCAACCTGACAATACAGCTCTTTAAAACGTCAAAATTAAAATAGTCATATTTGGTAACTTAGCAATTTATCAGTTACCACGGTGAAAATTGTTTTTGCACTACTAGTCTCAGAACGCACCGTTATTGGCCTATCATTAGGTCGTGAAGTTGATTTTCTCCACCAAGGGAGAGAAAGTAAAATAAACAATTTTCACCGTGGTAACTAATAAATTGCTAAGTTACCAAATATGACTATTTTAATTTTGAAGTTTTAAAGAGCTGTATTGTCAGGTTGACAGTTATAATATTTTCGAAATTTGTTGGGAATTTAGGTATTAAGCCGTTTGGTAGTGCAAAAAATAGTATATACACCACGGTAGCGAATCGTCTTATAACCTTCGCGCTTTAGATACTTCGCGCTGCGCGCTCAGTATCTAATATGCGCTCAGGTTATAATACTGCACTTCGCTACCTTGATGTATAATATACTATTATTTTACTTTCTCTCCCTTGGTGGAGAAAATCAACTTCACGACCTAAAGATAGGCCAATAACGGTGCATTCTGAGACTAGTAGTGCAAAATAGTATATTATACATCAAGCGCAGTATTATAACCTGAGCGCATATTAGATACTGAGCGCGCAGCGCGAAGTATCTAAAGCGCGAAGGTTATAAGACGATTCGCTACCGTGGTGTATATACTATTTTTTGCACTACCAAACGGCTTAATACCTAAATTCCCAACAAATTTCGAAAATATTATAACTGTCAACCTGACAATACAGCTCTTTAAAACTTCAAAATTAAAATAGTCATATTTGGTAACTTAGCAATTTATTAGTTACCACGGTGAAAATTGTTTATTTTACTTTCTCTCCCTTGGTGGAGAAAATCAACTTCACGACCTAATGATAGGCCAATAACGGTGCGTTCTGAGACTAGTAGTGCAAAATAGTATCTTATATATCAAGGTAGCGAAGCGCAGTATTATAACCTGAGCGCATATTAGATACTGAGCGCGCAGCGCGAAGTATCTAAAGCGCGAAGGTTATAAGACGATTCGCTACCGTGGTGTATATACTATTTTTTGCACTACCAAACGGCTTAATACCTAAATTCCCAACAAATTTCGAAAATATTATAACTGTCAACCTGACAATACAGCTCTTTAAAACTTCAAAATTAAAATAGTCATATTTGGTAACTTAGCAATTTATTAGTTACCACGGTGAAAATTGTTTATTTTACTTTCTCTCCCTTGGTGGAGAAAATCAACTTCACGACCTAATGATAGGCCAATAACGGTGCGTTCTGAGACTAGTAGTGCAAAATAGTATCTTATATATCAAGGTAGCGAAGCGCAGTATTATAACCTGAGCGCATATTAGATACTGAGCGCGCAGCGCGAAGTATCTAAAGCGCGAAGGTTATAAGACGATTCGCTACCGTGGTGTATATACTATTTTTTGCACTACCAAACGGCTTAATACCTAAATTCCCAACAAATTTCGAAAATATTTTAACTGTCAACCTGACAATAGAGCTCTTTAAAACGTCAAAATTAAAATAGTCGTATTTGGTAACTTAGCAATTTATTAGTTACCACGGTCAAAATTGTTTATTTTACTTTCTCTCCCTTGGTGGAGAAAATCAACTTCACAACCTAAAAATAGGCCAATAACGGTGCGTTCTGAGACTAGTAGTGCAAAAAAATTATTATAGGTTTCATGCATATATTTATACTACTATATTGCTAGCGGTTATGAGTGGGGAGGTCACGCGGTAAGTGAGATAGACAACCAACTCTTCAATGTATATGGTGAACTGTGCGCAAGCGCGTCGGCGTCGTCCGCGCGGTGAGGAAGTGGTCAAGTTTAAAATTCGCTTCTAAAGGCAGAGTTCGAATTCTCAGGTATGCGCACGAGACGCGTAGTACTCAGAGTGAGACTATGTTGGCGCCGTAAAATTCGGCCGTTTCCAGGCCCTACTAGCAATCCTTTATCTAATAGACATGTCTATGTAGGACGCTGTTTCAGCAGCCAAACCGTAAGATATAGAGAAAAAAGTTATTAAAGTTATATGTTTGGAATGGTCATGCCAGGTCAGGAACCGAATTTCAGTCTCTAACACTAATTTATATAATTATATTAATTATCCTCCTAACTTTTTAGGTTAGATTCTAGGCAAATTTTATCAAGGCGAATGCGACTGGTAGTTTGCTACCAACAATGACGTCATATACGTACGTGTGGTGAATACGCGTTCTATTTGCAAAACCGTCTTTTTTGTTTTTTTAAATGAGACATTTGTCTCACTGGGTTGCTAGTATATGTATAATACATATATGGTTTCATGTTCAAATGGGAGTAGGGTATTCTTAGGTACACGCGCTGGTTTTGAAAGGTATAGATACAAATACAGCATTAACGATTACGTACGTTTATGTTCTAAGATGCATAACGTGTATTCTTCATACTATCTTCTTCTGTACTACTACATACGAATCTACTCTACATTTTTCGAAGTTGCGGTCAGAGAACTCTTCTTTTTGGTTTTTCAAACACACGTTGCTGATTATGACTACAGCCTTTGGTAAAAGTTCAGTATACGGTCCGGTCGTATTTTTTTCTCTAAAAAAAAACTCATCAAGACCTAACAACTAACCTAAACCGTTAACCTGAACTGCCGAGAGCGCAACAACATTGCTTTAAACATGACGAGACGATAGCGGCACCCACATTTTTACATTCAGAGAAAAAATACGAGCAGACCGTATACTGAACTTGACCCAGCCTTTTTTCGACGTGACTAAGAACATGCTGTGACTTTTTATATTTTTTATAGTGTAAATAATTTTATAGGAACAAACTTTACATTTCGCCAATTGTTTAACTTCATCACAATGGCGGACAATACATTTTTAGGCCGGCCTGTCATTCGCTTGGCACTGTTTATGTTGATGGCACTGTAAGTCTATGTCAAATTCGAGGTTAGCAGGTTAGGTTTTGCGTCAGTTTTGACCATATACCATGAGATAACAAAAATGATTCTGAGCAGGCCTTGATATGTGTTATACGTTTGGCAGTACTGAAGTGTATTGTCAGTCTATGTCAAATAGGTTAGGTTTTGTTTGTTGTTTGACACAGACTGACGTAAAACTTAACCTGCAAACCTGTAAAGTTTCAGCCGACAAAACTAAAATGAGGAGCAAGTTCCTGTTTTGACATATATTCATCTTTCATCAGCCGAGAGCTGAAGTCTTAAGAGAGTTTCATGCATTCACTGAGCTAGCTAAGGGATAAAAGGGCAACTAATTAAGGTGTATGAGACGTCTAGCTCAAATTTAACGTAAATACGGAGGGTTCAACAAAGATCGCATTTCATACGACGAAATATTATGCATCAGAATGACTGCCAGTCTTGTTCAATGCAGGCGTGTTTGTGAACGTAAATCCTTTTTATTTTTCGTTCTTAGTAAACGCCTTAACACTAACATGTAACATAAAAACCGATATAGGGTGATTCACTAGCTTCTTTACAAACTATGACAACGGAAAGTAGATTTAAATACGGTTTTACGCTTTCACGGCTACTCGAATTATTCTTCTTAACACAGAATTTCGGCTTAAACCGCGTAGTATTTGTGAATGAACTCTGAACATTCTCTTGCGTAATGTGCCTTGCACCTTGTGAACTCGAGCGATGGCCATGCTCTTTGTTGGCTATTGTTAATTGAGAACGGGGACACTTGTTGCTGTTTTTGCATCCATATTCACTAATGTTTCGCAAGACCTCGCAGCTTGCAACATCAGAGTGAAAGTCTCACTAAGAACTGAAGGTCGGTGTGGAGCTATTTATAGTCCTCTGTGCCAGGCCCGCGGAGTGACGTAACGCTGATTGGTCGTTCGAGTGCAACGTAATCCGTGGGGCGGGGCCATATGACGCACAGTAGTTATAATGCTTTAAATCGTATATCAAAGGGGTCCACATTTTACTAAGCTTAAAGCTATCTTCCCTGTTTATATTATTTGGATGTTTTTCTATTTCTATGGCTTTACGTATCACTCGCGGGAAGTAGTGAGGTGTTCTGCCAAGTACTCTGGCGTGCTCAAATTCTAAGGTGTGCCCATTTGTAAACGTATGCTCAGCTACGGCTAATTTTGTGATGCGTTTGTGTTTGCAACCCTCGCCAATCTATTCCCAGACCTTCGCAGCAGAATTCAGCAGGTCTTAAAGCCCCTAATTTTTCAATTATTTGGCTTGCAGTTTGCGGCTTTCTATGCGGGCAACTGGCTGGATGTATCCCTGGCCTAAATTGTTTCTTTTCCATGTCCACCTCTCACATCGATTTTGTTTATGGATCTACAAATCGCGACGATTAACACCAACGGCTGGACCAGGAAGCGACCTCTTATCGAGAACCTGGTCCAATCCGAAAACATTCACGTCCTCTCCGTCACAGAGACCCATCTGAAGCCATCACAATCATTAACTCTTCCCAGATTCCAGATCTTTCGCAAATGCGGTTCTAGAGGGAAGGCAGGCGTCGCTCTTGTCATCGATGATCGCCTACCATCTTCGTCCCTAGAACTTTCAGTAGAATTTTCAGACCGTCACTGCTGCGCAGCGATTCTTCACACACCGTTAGGCCCTATCTACGTCTTCAGTCTTTACGTCCCCCCTAATAATCCCCTTTCAGAAAACCTTCTGGAATTCGCTGCAGCCCACCGTAGATCCATTATCATGGAAGATTTAACGGCAGAAACACTGCTTTCAGTGACACTGTCACGATCATCAAAGGGGTTGAACTCGCCAATTGCCTTCTTCTTCTAGTCTAGACCTATATTTTCCATCCCGGATGCTTCATAATTGATCATATCCTCGTTACTGATCGACTGGCACCACACTGCACTGCTGAAGCCTTTATTAGTACTTCTGTCACCAGCGACCACCTCCCTCTAGTAGCAGACACAGACATCATGGCTTCTCCACCTCCTCGCCAGGGTTTCAGGACCATTCTGGACTGGAACAACGCTCGTTGGGATGACTTCCGGGAGTTTCTAGAAGAGCGCCTTCAAAACATTCCCTCCTCCACCATCACCCAAGAAGTTGATGCTACTGTCGACCTTCTCTCCACTACCATCCAAGAGGCTGTTCATCTATCGGTCTCTAGCAAAGTCATCAATATCAGCCGCCCACCTCTTCCACCCTAAGGCATCGCCCTCATCCGCGAAAAGCAGCGCCTTTATTGGTTTTTTACTCGGACCAGAGACCCCCAAATCAAAACCCAGTCGAACCGCCACAACACCATTGTAAGTCTCCAAACCACCAGATTTCGGGAACAACGCTGGAGGACAATCTGCTCTCACCTCGACTATCGTGACGGGGCGAGATTCTGTAGCAAGCTGAAAGGCCTCACGGGGTAACGACGCTCTTCTGGAGTTCCGTTCCACCATGGTGGCGAGGTTTTGGTGGACCCTCTGTGACAGTCCGACATCTTTGCCGATACCATGGAACAGATTCATCAAGTTGCGAACGACCCTAACTTTTCTCACGCTAACTATGCCGAAGTTCATCGAACCCTTGCTGGCAATTCCAGTATTCGTCCACTTCGCCTCATTCCCCCAAGCCAGGCCATTCTTGACATCAACCTGCTCCTTCCCATCGAAGAGCAGTAAGTCCTCGACGCCCTTGCTCCTGAAAAGATTACCGCCCCCGAGAATGATGGGCACGCCCGCCGAACTCTTCGTCAACTTCCCACTGTAGCTATTACCCTCTTTACGTTGCTTTTCAACTGCTGTCTCCGTTCTGGCTACTTTTCTCCGGCTTGGAAAACAGCCAACGTGGTGATGCTACTGAAGCCTCTCATCGTATCGCCCTTCTCAATGTTTTGGGCAAAACCTTTGAAAAGATCCTTGCTTCCAGACTTCGACAATTTCTAGAGTATCAGAATGTCATCCCCGACTTCCAATATGGCTTTCGCCCTCAATGAAGCACCACCAACCTTCTGCTTCAGCTCCAAACCGACGTGACTCTCGCCATTAACTCTGGTCAATACCTACTCGCCGTCATTCTGGACATTGAGAGAGCTTTTGACTCAGTCTGGCATGCCGGTCTGCTGAAAAAGCTTTTGGACTTTCATGTCCATCCTTTCTTTGTCTGCATTATCAATGGTTATTCATCCTCCTGCCAACACCAGGTCACAGTCCGTGGAAAAATTTCAAGACGTTCTCCCCAAGAGCCGGGGTTCATCAAGGCTAGATTTTCGCCCCTCTGCTCTTCATCACCTTCTGGGCTGACATTCCTTTCCCGCCCAACCCAAGAGTCCAACTTTTTCAGTACGCAGATGACACTGCCATCTGGGTCAAAGCCATCAGTAGCGCCCGCGCCTCCAACCTTCTGTCCCCGTCACTTCTGAGCCTCGAATGCTAATTTCAGCGCTGGAGAATCAAACCCAACCCAAACAAAATCCAGGTCATCTTGTTCAAAAACTCACATCACCACAGCAGACCTTTACTGGACCTTAACAACGTCGCCTTGACACTATGGAACTCTAGGCTAGAGCTCTCCACTTCAGTCCTAGATCATCTGGTGCGATCAGATAAATCTTACTACGACCAGATGGTTTCATGTAATCTATTGTTGGAACCAGATGGTTTTTGTGACTGAGATAGCGTCGTGCAAATTGAAACATGTGTTTAACTCATTTCTAATGCAATTTGCAGGAAAGCAAAAAGTCACACTCCGAGAGACAAGTTCTCTCCATATTAGTGGAGGAAAACTCTGACACTAGGCTTTCTACCACAAGCCATACGATACATACATTCATACACATACACACCTGTTATAGAAAGGCAAAAAGTATAAATACGTCGCAATAAAAGTTATGTTTATTTTCAAAGCCTACATGCATACAAGTAATGTAAGAGGTTAGTTTCTTGTATCGAAATAAAATATTGTACCTAGGGTATTTCAAGACAAGGTATACGTACGTAATTGCGTCAAACCCAATACTAACTCCGCGACGTGTACACGCTGCGTTCACAGCATAACGTATGTAGTTTATTTTAAAATATAAGTTTAACGCACAAATAATCAACACTCAAGGTACGAAGAAAATACGCATGTAAATCACCACTGTATTACCACATAAATGGTAAAACAGACAAAAGCAGGAAAATGTCATTAGTGTCAATTTATACACTTATTCGCACCAATAAATTTCTGAATTGCGGCAAAAATATTTATTTATAGTATAAGATCGTCGATCAAGGAAACGGACATGGCTACAACCTCGTCAAGCTGCTGGATAGAACGGTATCAGCGTAGACAAATCGAACTACGAAAACGAAGTAAAAACTGACCATAATTGCTACCAATTGCATAAACTAAAAAATCCAGATACCCAAGTCCATAATGAGATCCAAAATTCATCTAAAAAGAAAAAGCTTTCGATGAGTTGTTTTTAACAATTCTGTCGGAAGTTCTTCAATTAAATGACAAAAGTAAACTGATAAGCTGTATTACCGCCACAGTGGGACTAAATGTTACTAGAAAATATTACCGTGGAAGGAAGTTCCTAAGTGACCGCGTTATCTTTCTCTGTGGCAATGCGAAATAGAGCAGGCAATACGTCAAAACCCAACAGAACTCATCTGATCAACCAAGACTGTATGGAAAATCACGCGCATATTCGACTAAATACGCCAAACATGTAAAAATGAACGTAACTAAGGTTATAGGATAAAGCTTGAAAACTGTACAATTGTTTGCCATGTAATTTTTTCTTTACGTCATTTTTAACTTTTTGATTTAATAAAACAAATCATATGTGGATTTTGGAATTACTAGAAAACATAAAAGAAATATCGAATAACAGTAAAAACGTTAATACCTATTAAACACTAATCGAAATTCGATTAACCGAGAATATTTCATACGTAAAGCTTTGTGACATTGAATAAAAATGCGATTTAACTTCGACCAGTAATTGAAATTTGAGTTAGAGAAGTTCAACTGTATGTGATGAATTAAAAGTAGATTAATCCATTAACAATTATGTAAAGAGTAGATTTCGGTTTAATTTAATGTCAAATGTTACCGAATAAAAATTATTATTAAAATAAGTCTTGCATAAGTTTACAATTACAGAA
Source organism: Agriotes lineatus (assembly GCA_940337035.1). Lineage (NCBI taxonomy): Eukaryota > Metazoa > Arthropoda > Insecta > Coleoptera > Elateridae > Agriotes > Agriotes lineatus. The sequence continues at coordinate 27,446,236 of OW679201.1, read as the reverse complement.
ATTAAGCTTTCAATTTACGAATTTGATCCAACAAACTTAAAATGACAGATGCAATAATTTTTAGATAATTATGTTGAACAGCATGAATCTACGTTTTTTATTTCCGTTTGAAAAAGTGTATGTAAGTAATTACGTTAATTTGTCGTTTTCAATTTACCTACCTATAAAATAGGGTCGATGGTAAACTGATTCAGTTGTAAACTGCAAGATGAAATACACCGTTTGCCTTATTGTCCTAGTTCTGTTGGTTGGGTCATTGGTAAGTATAAGCTGTATTTTCTATATTATACCGAATGTTAGAGATTACGTTTGGTGAGATATTTCCGAGTTTTGAATATGGATTTCCCAGGAGTCATTTGAAATTGCATAAATTCAGAATTTTACTGTTTCAATCACACACAGTTTATATTTATAGTAACATTTTAATAAAATATTTTGACGTTTTATTAAATTCAATTTGTTAATAGATCTTATGTTTTTGTACCTCTACTTTATTTCTAAATTTATATTTTTAAATAAAAATCTATGGCATCATTATAGGACCTTTCTGAAGCCCAAGATCAACAAAATCCGCCTGCTTCACCACCTGGACAAGGCGGACCTCGACCATCAAAAATATTTGGCAGTAAATTAGGTGCTGCATGTGCTGGTGAGTTGTTTTTATAATATATTTTGAACGATTTTCATTTTTGTAGCGTATCCGACCACTTGCTTGCTTATTTTGTGCAACTTTAACCACTTCATTTTAGACTGAAAATTACATTTTTATTGCACCTTGCCATTGGTGACGTGCAATAATAGTAATTTACGATGCAAGTAACGTTATCAAGCTTTTTACATTGCGAAAGGATAGTTTGAATGAAGGAGCGACGTTAGGAGCGAGTTCTTTAAAATTCTCGAGTAAAGTAGTACCTATTAAATAATGCAAATGACAAACAAAACTTAACCTACTAACATCGAATTTGACATAGATTGATATTGTCACTAACAATACACGTCAGTACTGTCAACATGTGATTAAATGCTAATAAAGTATCGGTATGTTATTTTTCTTAACAACACTAGTGCTGTTAAATGCATCTTAACACAACTCGTTGCTAAGGAGTTATTATCATAGTAACAGAATAGGATAAAATAAAAACATAAATCAAACGTTTTGTAGTAAATTTGTTTGCTCATATAACGTAGAATATCTAATACAGTTTGACAAGTAAAATTTCACCCAACAAAATGTTAATACTTCTGTTACGATCGTAGGAATAATATTTTATATAACACGAGCAAAAAGTGTTTATGGCACTTGGCATGCCCCGTGCCATAAAAACATACATTTTGCTTTTTCTTCTTCTTAAAGTGTTCTATGCTTTTTTATTTACATTTTTGCATTGTTTTACATATATATCGATATTACATTCTATAGTATATTTTGCTCTTGATACGCAAATCGCTATTTTGAGGTGGTTTTAAATATAGTCCATTTTTTTCATATGGAAATGTAATCCAGGGAAATCATGGTCAGCAAGCCTTGTCACCAGATTGAATTGTGTTGGTACATACGGTTCCGGTAATTATTTTCCAGTGAGGTTAGGTTTTATGTAGACTGGCTGTCATCTTAATCATTTTAAATTGTTTTTATAGCCATTATAAACTGAAATTACAATCAGTGCAATACCTACCTAGTTAAAACCAAATTGTAAAATTATATTTCAAGTTCATAATAGTCAGATTTACAAACTAAAATAATTAAAAGTCAACCAATCAACATGAAACCTAACCTCACTGCAAAAATAACCAGAAGCTTATATGTACCAACACGATTTAGTCTAGTGATAATCTTGTTCTAATAGTGTTCCTAGGACTTCGTAATTTACAATTTCCATATTCAAAATTGAATATACTTTAAAAAATACTATTGAACTGTTTTATTGAACATAATTTTAACTTTCGCGATTAATTCGTTAATCTGCAACCGATAGAATATTTAATTATTATTATGTTTCCGTCTTTCGGTGGTTAGGTTTTCATAATAGACACGTTTAAAAATGCAACTACTAAATTGCGAAAATAAAAACGTAGCAAAAATAGTTCGTTTAAACATTGGTCGTCTTCATTAGTTTTCACTTGTCGTAAACTTTTCTGAATTGAGCAAATAATTCTGGTTATTTTTCCAGGTTCAACTACAGCTGCCCCAGCTGTTTAAGTGCCTATGTAAAGATCGCAGGAATAACAGATGTACGCTGGGAATAATGTCTCATAATTAAATATGTAATTAAATTGTTTTCATTAAAAATTGTAATCTCATTTATAGTCGTTTTAGTTATTGTACTTTTCCCTGGTTTTGCTTCTAAATTCCGCTCAGGGTGGGGCTTGTAGTGGACTGTATGTTTTTAATTTAGACAGTTACAGGATAATTCTTCGGGGTGCAGGAATGTAAAAGGATGCAAGCCAACGGTCTTATTTAGTCTCACATAAGAAAGGTAGTAAAGACTTGGTTCCGTTGGTTGAGGATGGAATGCCAGAACGCCTTACGTAGTCTCACATAAGAAAGGTAATAAGGACTTGGACCCGTTTGGCAGAGGTTCGTAAACACAGAAAAAGATATCTAACTACATTTTATTGACTAGAAAGTTTCTATGTGAGTAGTGTGCTTCCCTCAGTTGGTGAAACAATGCGAATAAATTTACTCACAACGTGTTCTGATCCTGTTGCAAAGGCCACAACGCGTTGTGGGTATAAATTTGGTTATTGCCGGAATTCGCCAATTGAGTACAACATATTCATAAAATAGGACGTAAATTACAAAGGTTGAATACATTGTCCCAGTTCAAATTGCATTTCTACTGGCGTGTTACATTTCATAACAAACGGCAATGTTTATATCAGAAATTCCGCATAATTGCAGTTTATTCTCTAGGTCGAATAGTACTAACTGCTTGTTATGTATTTCTAACGTAACTCAATCTACAACCGTTGTTTACAAAATATACGCACAGTTAATTATAAAAATTCAAAAATCATGTTTGGTTTCTAAACAGTAATAGTTATGGGGAAAATAGTTATTTGTACAACTAGTTTTGAAAGTCATACTTTTTTTCATAAATTGGCACTTCACAATTGTCTGTATCCTCTAATAGGTTGCCTTATCATTGCTCTTTGCAATCTTTGCTTCATTGCACTGCTTTGCACCGTTTCTTTGCCCGTCAGCTGTCTATCCGATTGTCGGTTGATATAATTTTTAATACTAATGCTTATATAATTTTTGTAACTTCACAAGCCATCTCTATATTATGTTAAATTCATATTATTGTATTGACGTTACCAAATCAAATCTGCCAGCTACATAAATTAAGGTGCGCTTGCTACTCCGAACATCAATTATGAATAAAACGTTAAACGTAATTCTTTCGATTCTTCCTTATCTAATGCCAATCTTTCTCAGTTAAATTATAGTTACTGCTAATCATATCACTTGCATTTATTAGTGTAAAATACTGGCTTTATCTTGTAATAAACAAAACATTAATTCTGCGCTCACTTTGAATTATTAATTTTCGTGTTAGTTAGACAGAATTGATGTGGGCAGTAAACCATTGCAATACACCCTGAGGCAGCTAAAGGGACAACAAATGGCGGATTACAACGGATTCACTAGAAACAAAGAATGCAACAAAGGAAAGGATTAAGGAGATCACCTTGGACGGGTGGCAGAGCGAGTGGGAAGAAAAGGAGATGGGCAGAACAACCAAAAGATTTTTCTCGCGGGCAACAGGAAGATACGAAGCAACCAATACAATGTCACAAAACGCAATAACCATACTTACAGGACCTGGACAATTCAATTGCCACCTAAGACGTATAGGAAAAATAGAAAATGCGGATTGCGAAAGGTGCAGAGGAAAAATACAAAATTCACTTCATAGAATCTTCTCCTGCCCGGAATATGAAGAGGAGAGACAAATTATGAAGGCTCTGATTGGAGTGTGGTCAATAACTTTTGGGGACATGGCCACAAACCAGGACGTTATAGCAGAGACACCGGTTAACAACTAAGCAAAATAAATAAAATGTATACATATAGTAATAATCTTAAGTATATTAATCAAAATTTAGCGATAAGTCTAGTTAAGAATAAGAAATGATATTTGTAACACAACTATAAGCAATATAGAGGGCGCAATATGACTTCTACAAATGTAAAGTAAGAATAGAAAATAAAGGTATACTCTTTAAGAGAGTAGTCAGATTTTTTTGGTGAGAGCCTATCAGGCAGCAATCTATGTGTTCGTTCTGCCCTCTTTAGAGGCGTAAAATTGCCTTTTTGATGTGTAGTGTTAGAGCCCTAAGTCGTAGGAATGCTGGTAACGGTAGGTAAACCCTAAATATCGGGTCCGACAACCACGTGGTTCAGTTTAAGGGTTGTTTTTGAGGCCGTATTCTGATACCAAATCCAGCGATATTTGGAATAGTTTCAAAATTAGGATTCAGGAGGGTATTTGACAGTTCTGGTTGGCTTTTTCGGGCAGGTTTAGATGTAGACCGGGCGGCGACTCGTTTATTAGGGCAAGAAGAAATCTGGATTTATGCGGCGGCTTTGGGCTCTGCAGGAAAGCTTTCTTCTTCTGCTGCAAGCAAGTTCGGTTAAGCCTAGAAGTCATAGGGGCTGATGTCTGCTTCAGTTAAAACTGGTTGAAGTGGTCGCTTCTGAAGGAATTTGAGGAAAGTGCGCCATGTTTGACTGCACGCGAAGTCGCGCACCGCTAGACCGTATCTCTTATTGTCAAGTAGCCGCGCCAGGCCAATTGTGGCTTATTGGCGGCGTACACATTTTAAGCACATTATTTATGCATACATTGAATCTGTGCAGGTGCTAACATCACATATGACACTTGGACTGCAATAGCGTTAATCTCTGTCTAGGTCCGGATGTTACGCCCTCACGAGGTTCGTATTTTGGTAGTGATACTACTGCAACCGAACCGTACCGTGCACTGAATACCATTATTGCGTTAATCATTAGCTTTACCACCCAACGACAGGGTGCTCTATTCATATGCATCGCATTATATACCTATATTTTGTAATTATTCCGCACTTAACCATTTCCATACTATATTACGCTTATGCATTTCTTGCAAAACTGCTTCGCTTAAATAACAGTAGAAACATTAATTTGTGTAGTGCTTTAATATTACCTTAATTAAATAGCATAAACCTGAATTAAATTTTCTATTATTTGTTTTGCCTTCCTACCTTGTTTATTAAAGAACCTACTAGCTTTGAGTGTGCATCCAACTCTTGTCAAGACCCATTAGCTGGGCATAGACACACGTTCAAAACCGGCACGAAAAACTACATTCGTGTCGTTTTTGAATGTGTGTCTATGTCCAGCTATTGTATCTCTAATACATATAAAAAAAAACATCGAAAAACCCAAGCTGATTAAAACAAAACCTGACTAAAGCTGCAATGGAAGGCGTAGTGTTATTAACCGCTACAGAAGATTTCGTTGAAGATTGCGGTTACAATTGCATGATGCATTTTTGTCACATGAAAGGCACATTTGGATTCTTTATTTGAGATTTTGGGGTTAGAGTGCGGGGAAGTTTTTATAGAATCCAGAACCTTACATTGACTTTCAATCAAAATGTAGGAATCTGTTTAAATCTTGAATTTCAGTTTCAAATAATCTACGTTTATTCGGATCAAGTTTATCTAATCGAGTATTCAACAATAAGAAATATTTTAGAAAATCTGCAATTTTGAAAGCTCGTAATGCTGCCAGAAATAATTTCCGAAAACCCTTAGGCGATTTTTTCTATAACGATGTTTAGGAATAAATTTCGTGCCACTATTGGGTGGCTAATCTGTGTTGTATAATTATCCTCTACTAACTCTAGAAACTTTATTAAATTTAGGGGTTCTTCAAAAAGGCAATTAACTAAATATTGAAACTTCTCAATATTAGATAGTGTGGTCACATTGTGAATTCACACTTAAAAAGTTTAAAAAGAATTATCAAGAGTTCAAACTTTCATTAAAGTGGAGCAACTTTATTTTTTGTAAACAAATGTTGCCATTTCCGTTACCATTGCATATGCCATCAATAGCTTCATACCGTCTTGAATATATTGTTACAGAAAAAATCTATATTAAACGACATTGGGTTGATTGATAGAAATTCTAACACTTGGGCAACGAAATAGCACCATTTGACGCCCCGTTATACAGGCAGATTCGTAACTTTTGGCCAAACTGGGGAGTTGTGTCACTGTTTTAATCGGTAAATTAATAAGGCAATTCGGTAATACACAAGCAAAATGTATATGTGCCCTAATTACGTTAAAAATGTCAATGTAACAGGAGTTTTGCATCAGCTCGCCGGGAAGGGGAATCGACTCGATAGGCGTTAAATCAGGGCGGTATTTTGGTAAATTATTTAATGACTTAGAAAGGGCGCTTCAAGACCTGCTCCCTTGTAGTCTGAAAGTGAGAACAGTCTTTCTGCTTATTCACAAAGGCGTGCCACAATTCAACTTGGTGTCTCCACGGACCTACCTTTTTAATATTTTCCTGCAGGCTGCTGAAACTCTTCACAAAGGAAACACAAATTGAATATCGCATGCAATCACAATAAAAACCAAAATTTAGTTCAACTTGTTTCTATTGACTCTTTAAGTGCCAGGAATTAAATAGTCAACGTTTGTCTCTATCCCTATATATATGAAGTCATAGGTAGTTCACATACTGCTAAAAAAGTAGCTAAAGACTCCTGTCAAAACATTTACATATATTGCAATGGATGCTCTCTAATTGCTGGGTTTAATTAATATTTTATTGTAAGTTAGAGCAAAATCCAATATGCACAATTCACTGATTTAATATTTTACTGTGTACGGAACTTTTGCCTGTTATCAATTTATTAGGCTGGTTAAAATTTGAGCTGTACTTATTTACTGCCCAAAATAAATGGTTATATGCCCTCTTAATTATAATAAAACGCTAGCTCAAGTAGAACAACAAGCTTCTTAACTCAGGTGGGTTTCTAGTTAATTGAGAAATGAAAAATTTACTGATACGGCTCTGTTCACCGTATTTAGTTCCATTACTCTGTACCTAAATGTTTGCAATATGGTCAAAAAACCTACAAAATAGTTCGCGGGTGCAAGTCTGCCTTGTTGACATTAAACAATAGGGAAAATATGAACATTCGAAAAGGTATTTATTCAAATTTTCGCGCTTTGGTGGTAGTTATCAGCTTTTGTTTTAGGCACTAATTTATTTCGTGACGTCAGCAGGGACGCCGATTCGAGCTCGCAATTGTTATACCTTCGCATAACCTCAAATTTGAAAAACCGGTTATTTTTCGAACTGCGCCTTCGCTGTGGTCGTGGAAATGCTCGAATCCTCCTCAGTAAGGTCTCCTCTCATATTCACGTTGAAATCCGACCGCTTACTCTTATATTCACGTAAATTTTGGGGTACCTTATAACGGCGGCTCCTCCGATGCTCGAAGACAAGTCCCTGGGGTGCTTCTGGCCCTGGAGCGGCTTTCCTCGCCGTTGAAGCTGCCGGTAGCACTCCTGCAGTTCTCTCCTAAGTATCGCAATGCAGACCCCTGGCTCTGGACCCTTATTTTGGCTGGAAGCAGTTATCGGAATCTTGAACTGGATCGGCTGTCGACAATCCTCGGAGAGGCTCGTGTAAAATTTTTATTTTTTTGCTGGCGGAAACTTTCACAAACGATACCACTCAATCTCGGATATGCACACAACAAAATGGTATACTTTTTATTTTGAAAATTTTTCATTTATTGTATTAAAAATGTAATTAAAGTGGAGCACAATTTACACTGTCAACCTTAATTTAATTATTCATTTGTTCCCCCCGTTATTAAAACAAAATATGAACTATTGCTATGGTTACAATATAAACGAAATTAAGTTTTGGTTAATTTAAATACATTCTAGAAAAAAGTTTGATAACAGTTTTAAATTTTCAAATTTCTTACCAACTAAATGTATTGTCTGTTTCTTATGTTATGTTAAAATCGTCTCTTTGCGCCACCACACAAACACGTTTTATTGTTTGCTCTGCATTTTCACTCACGTTAAATGCACTGATTATTTTAAGAGTTCCTCGCTTTTCAATTGCCTTCTTCATATCCTGTTGCCTGCTTTTCTAATTGCTTTCTCATGTACACCTGCCTGCTTTTTCAGATTGCTCTTTCGCAATGTATTGTTATCTTATTCTAGCTTCTTTACTTTTTGGAATCCTCACCAATTTCACTGACTAGCTTTATTGAATTCTACGCTTCTTTTACTTGCACATAGCAAACCTTTTTGTGACTATTAATTTCTTTCGGTTCGGCTATTTATTTATTTATTTCGTAGTCAGCCAACAGCCGTTAGGCCAATTGTAGGCGTCGCTGTACATTTATGGGGGCTTCCAACCCCACTAACGACTGTCATGATGTTATTATGACATCCGGGGCCAACTATTTCCGTGGCAGCCGTACCACGAGGCGCCGAGGGAAGCAGCCGTGGAACTCCCATCCAAGTTCTGACCAGAAAGGGCGTTGCTTAACTCTACTGATCGAATGTGAACGCTTGTTCAAGCTACACCACCTGGGACCTTCTTTATTATGCACAAACCTATTATTTAATTTATTTGCAAGTCAACATCGACCCCTGTGAAAAACAAGCTTGGCATTTGCATTCCTTACTTAATTACTTTATTATTACTGGCATCTCTTTACCAATGCATTTGTTATTTGAAATTTAAGTTTAGCATTGCAGTTATATACAACACCTCATGTTCATTAATTTGCAATGCTAGCAGAGTCGAGTCGTGGGCCTAAGACCATTACAAAATGTATATTAACTACTACACTTGAATAAATTACGGCGTTTACGGGAGCGTCATTATTTATTTAATTGGTCGCAAACATTTTTAACTGTAGCACCGAAAACAGCGATTAATTATTACAAACACAGTACCTGTCTAGGGTTCTGGCGGCGGCTCCGATTGTTGTTCCGTCGGGCACCATTGGTTTCTCGTCGCACATTTACTAGCACCTGGAAAACCTCTTGTAGCTTGCAGATCCAAGTCGGCAGAAATCGGTAGCATAGTAAAGATAAACTTCAACGAGCAAAGAAATGATTTCCAATTAGGAAAGTGGTGTCAACCCTCAAGATAAGAACGGAGATGGGTGCAATACAACGAAAGATCGGCAAACGGTTTCCCCCTAATAAACTTTGGACACTATGGAATTCCCGGGTTAATCCACGCACAGTGATTTGAAGTCTTCTGAGAAGGGAATTTACGGCCACTCACACACAAACTAACGCTTAATAATGGTCATCATCCCGAAACGAATGTACTCGTCCCTTAACTTGGACAAGTGGTCGACTGATCCTGCCTGACATGCCTTGGTAGCTAACTTTGACAAACAAAAAGAGGAAGGGCAGGGGATGTCAGATGATTCAATCGCCATTAGTGCTTTCTAAAATCGTGTTGGTTAACAACATGGGATCAGCAAAACCCCTGCACGGATTCTAGTTAAGTCAGCATAACTCAAAACGTATCGTTCCCAGTCCTCGAAGGCGGGCTCAGCATTTTGTGTGAAAATAACATGTGTGCACCAGCCACTCTTATTCTGGAAACGTTAATGTCCTTCTGAATAGCTTTTTTCATTTCCTAGCGAAGCCTGAAACTTAGGGAACCAAGGAATCTGCGTTTCGATTCTAACTGGTCACACCTGTAATAACAAATTTCTCTGATTGCAACTTTGAGTGGGCTTGTAAGTACGTCATTTGATATTTGATTCTTTGGGGAGTGGAATGCTTAATGAGTTGCCCCGACTTTCTTTGCCTGCTATAATTAAGATAACAACTGAAGTCAATCTGTTATTGCAATACAATGGAGATTTTACGCCGATGAAATTGCATCTCAAGCATAGGTCCAGGGCCGGCCTACTGCATTTTTCCTGCTATGATCCGAACTCACGCCTAATTATATTGGTGCAATAAATTCACTTAACAATACAGGGTGGTCCACTTTTTTGTAGCAGGACTTTAATAGTAGACAGAAAAACTTATTTCAAGGCGAAAATTTCATATGAACATAGGCCCTGAAACTCTTCGTTTTAAAGATACAGGGCGTTCAAATTTTCGAAAAAATTAAATTTTTTCTATACAGTATCCCAACCAGCTGAGATAATTCAACTAAATTAGGTGTGCAACTCTAGCCTAAATGCTACTACATACCATGACAATATCACGGTCCTCGATCGACCAGTGGCGGAGATGTGGGGTTTCGCGACCAATAAATTTAAAAATTCACTAGTACGACCCTGTTGAAAATCGAAATTGTTTCTTTTTAAAAAAAAAGCGTTTAATTCTCTACAAGAAATGTCTCTTCACATTTCCCCATATCTCCAACGGTTGCTTAGCAATTTTTAATAGTTTGGTCAAATTCATGTTTTTTATTCAAAATAAACTCGACTAGTTTTGGGGTAGAATATTCTAATTAAATAAGTTTAATTAAATAAATGTTTCCCATATTTGAAAACCTGTTTTCAATGTTCAGTAATAAGTAATAAGGAATGTAACTTATTTAATTAGAATATTCTCGCCCAAAACTAGTAGTTTATTTTGAATAAAAAAACATGAATTTGCCCAAACTATTGAAAATTGCTAAGCAACCGTGGGAGATATGGGGAAATGTGAAGAGACATTTATTGTAGAGAATTAAACGGTTTTTTTGAAAAAAAAAACAATTTCGATTTTCAACAGGGTTGTACTAGTAAGTTTTTTAATCTATTGGTCGCAAAACCCCACATCTCCGCCACTGGTCGATCGAGGACCTTGATATTGTCATGGAATGTAGTAGCATTTAGGCTCGAGTTGCACACCAAATTTAGTTGAATTATCTCAGCTGGTTGGGATACTGTATAGAAAAAATGATATTTTTTTGAAGTTTTGAACGCCCTGTATCTTTAAAACGAAGAGTTTTAGGGCCTATGTTCATATGAAATTTTCGCCTTCAAATAAGTTTTTCTGTCTACTATTAAAGTCCTGCTACAAAAAAGTGGACCACCCTGTATAACCACACGCATCATCATTTAGTGCCTTTTGTGTTACTTCTAAAGTTTCAGTTAAGTAATTTGTTTATGGGACCATTGTGTAAGGCATGAGTTTCAATATAGGTATTTGGTGTTGGCTTAAGTCCAGAAAAAATAAAAAGGGTGCGATACATAGAAACAGAAAGCTGGGAATTTTCAAACTGGCTTTCTTAGATGCAAGAAAGGGTACTTACAGGATTACCACCTTAGCGACTGGGTCAGAGTGGCACCTCTGTTTTACCACAAAGAGGGTCAACTTGAGTGACAGGACCTTCCCACAAAGGAACAAGGGATAAAAAACTGCACAGTCACAGTGGGCTAATTCTCGAAAAACGCGGAAATAAATAATTAGTTTGATTGAAACAAAAAATGGTATATAAGGATTTTCAAGGTCGCTGATTATGAATTTGATATTATTTTAAAAATTCAAAATGGCGGACAAAAATAAAAAATCAGTTTGATCGGAACAACAAATTTTATTTAAGGGTTTTCAAGGTCGCTGATTATGAATTTGATATTATTATTTTGAAAATGCAAAATGGCGGATCCAAAAAGACTTACTTATAAATAAAAAATAGTATATTTGTTGTTTTTTCAATTTATATTCCAAAAATTACATATATACATAAGAAGTTAATCGCTATAGTCGTCTGTCGTATACGAACTGACATCTGAGGTGGAAGACTCGGCGGTTCCGGGTACGTAAGGGCTTAACAACTGTATGGCCTCAAATGAAAAACTTTCGCATTTTTTCGCAGGTATAATTCGCAAACTCGAGATACCTAAATCGAAAGACACGAGTAACCACTGAAACACATCTCTTATAGTGCTTTCCCGAGAATGTTTTCGTGAATAATTTTCCCTGTATTTCTTAACATTCTTGTTTCGTGATTCTTGCGCTTCGTCGGACAGTCAATCGATCGGCAATGGTGCCCATTCAACGATGAAGGGACCATGAATCAAGACTTCGTGAATGGACGTTGGCATGCAATACCACCGAAAATATATTCGCAGAGACTAGGCAATACTTTTTAAACAGATCTACATTGACAATGTAACCGCATGACAAATCTTGCATTATAATGTGAGCACGATTTAACAATTCAGCGTTCAAACCTAAGATTTAGGCCAACTCAGACGAATTAGCAAAAAATCGCCTAACAGTATTGCCATCATTACTGGTACCGAATCCTCCCACTTTTGGAGCATCAACAATGAGTCCAAATCGCAATTTAAAACCCTTTCAGGAATAAAGAAAAAGTTACAGAAATGGGAGCGAACCGTGAATAATTTACTTTCAAAATCTCGCAAACCCACATCAAATATGAATTTTTTTTTGAAGTTTGAAAACTTAAAAAACAAAATAAGACATACTAGACATATAGTTTTATTTTATTTTCAAGATTTATAATAAATACAATGAACATGTTGGTTTCAATGAACCAATCAGACATGATTTTACATACCTACGTTAACATTACACAATACAAATACATATTGGGAAAATTACTCTAAATATTCACAGTGGTTAGTTCAGTAGGTATACTACGTTTCACTTTAGTAAACGCAAAGCAAAAGCATTAAATTAATTATATTATCTTTTATAATAAAATTTCCAAAATTATAAAAAACTAAATTTTTAAATTACTATTACCATCGCGGATGATGCTTGCATTACAACGCAAGAACGGCACAATACAAATAAAACACCATGATAATAAAGTGAGAAAAAACTTTAAGTCCTGTAAAGTCGGATAAATCAGCCTAACGATAACTACCACCACCTCTGTTATAATTCGATCGACCACCTTGGCTACCTCTGCTTCTATTATCTCTGTTCTCTCGCGAATTATACTGTTGATTATGCTGGCTCTCTTGAACGTATTGATCAGCATATGTGGTCTTATTTTGCTGAAATTGGTCGTAGGTCTTAGCCCTCTTTGGTTCTTGGTAATCCTGTGAACGGCTTCCATAGCTACCCGCACTATCAAAACCACCCCTGGAATATGTACCTGCCTGTCGGTCCTGCGAATAACCACCACTACTTTGAGAATAACCACCGCTGCCGCCTCCTTGAGAATAACCTCCACTGTTTCCTTGGGAATATCCGCCAGTGCTACTTTCAGAATAACCTCCACTTCGCGAATAATTATCACGGGAGTAATTATTACCTCCACGTGAATAGTCACTGCCGCCACTACGCACATTATCATTACCTCCACGCGAGTAGTTACTTTTACTTTGAGAAAAGTTGCTGCTTCCATGAGAGTAATCGCTTTTAGTACTGTTGCCTCCATAGCTCCCAGCACTGTCAAAGGCTTTGCTTGCTCCTCCACCCCTTGAATCGCTGCTGTAAGTGCTATAATCACCACGGCTTGCTCCTCCATAATTGCCCCCTCCTTGAGTATAATTGCCGCGTCCTTGGGAGTAATTGCCTCCCCCTTGAGAATAGCTGTTGCCGCCGCCCCCATAGCTATTTTGCTGGCCACCACCTCCATAGCTGTTTTGTTGTCCGCCGCCTCTCGATCCCCCTCTATTAAACTGCCCTCCCTGAAAACCTCCTCTCCCGGGCCCTGCAGAACGCTGTTGCCAGGGGGGCATTTCGGGTGGAGGTGGTGCCAGTTCGGAAGTACGCCCACCTCGGTCAGGTACCTAAGCATGGATAAACTCAACATCTCGTACTTTTAAACAATTCTGTACTTACTTGTCCTATAATGACTTTGTTAATAGATGACTTGGTGTTTTTACGGACAGAAGCACTGCTAGTTTTTTCAATAATGGCCAAATCGTCGCGAGATGCCAATAAATCAGATAGGTCAACATCAGGTTCTGCCTTCAGTAATTTTCGTTTCTCCGAGTAAGTCTTATTAATTGCGTCACCTTTTCCTTTAGTTTTGTCTGACCACTGAAAGCATTCTGAAATGTACAGTCTGTACTGTCAGTTGGAAAACTCATTCCAAACTCAATTTTTATTGAACTGGAAACATAATAATTCTAGAAATTTTTATCGTGTGGTGGTTTGACAGTTACTAGGAATGAGTTTTGTTCAATGAAAAAATTCAAAACGTACCTGGAAAGACTGAATGGTACAATCGAGTCGTTTCAGCAGCATTTCCCTTCGTATTAAATAATCGTCGTGTAGCTCTTGCTGTACATTTTCCAGCGTTGCCCACTGCTTATCCGATAAGGTTCCGTTAAATATGGGGGTGCCTATAAGGTCAGAGTGTGCCTTCTGAACTGTGCTTTGTACAGTTGGAATCATCTTTTGCATTAAAGTTTGCATTGTAATGTTTGAGGGTGGCTTAGGAAAGCCGAGAATTTGCAAAATTTTTCTTAAATCTGCCGCTTGTGAAGACTCTTTCTACAAGAGCAATAATAAAAAGCATATTGTAAATACAAGGAATAACCGGATGCACCTACCAGTTTCAATTCAAATTTCTTTTCTGGGCGATTTTCACGTAAAATTCTAGCAGCCACGAGTTCTGTCACTAAGTGTTCCACTAGTAACATTCGATCTTGGACAGTGTTTAAGCGATCGGAAACATGGCCTTGCGTCAAGGACGGATATGGACATCCTATAACCATGAAAATTAGATTCTTTGCGCTATCCATACGGCTATTAATTACCTAATTCGTTCAAAAATGAACTTGTTTCCATTATAAATGTAATGGCATCTTCGGGTGCTGTGATTGCATTAACACACTCATCGAGATTACACAGAACGCGCAATTCGTTTGTAAGAAAGCTGACCAGTTTTGTGTACTCCACGTTCTTGGAGCCTTCTTCCAAGGCTTGTTTAAATTCATTTTCCGCCAGTAAAGGCCCTTGGTACCTGCAGAAGCGGGTATTATAACCTTACTTAAACGCCGACACATCGTCGCTTACCCAATAAGTTTTACGGAATTAAATACTTCTGCTTCCATTTTATTTGCCATAATGTGATCTAAGCTCGAGCTACAATAACTTTAAACATGTATTCTTATATATTTGTTACAAATTCGCCAACCTGTCTCCTGTGTAGGATGGCTCCGGGAATTGAAGGTCATATGCCCCAACTATTGATAAATCGTCGAACTGCAAGGCATCTACCTTTTCACTCATTTCTTGTAAGAGCAAAAGAAATGACAGAAAAACGGCTAACTGAAACTCTGATTGACTGTAGCGCCCGCGGCGGTTTCAGGTTCAACTAGAGCAAGGGATAAATACAATTTAAAATACAGGCTGATTTTTTTATCATGTAACAACTTATAGGCAACCCATTATGCAGAAGCATGCATAATTCATGCGTCTGCATAATGAGTTGCCTACAAGTTGTTACATGATAAAAAAATCAGCCTGTA
The DNA here is from genome assembly GCA_940337035.1 of Agriotes lineatus. Lineage (NCBI taxonomy): Eukaryota > Metazoa > Arthropoda > Insecta > Coleoptera > Elateridae > Agriotes > Agriotes lineatus. Next base: position 27,430,773 of record OW679201.1, on the reverse strand, counting down.
TAGTATATTGTTTCACAAGGGCAGAAAACGAGGATTAGCAGCCCGCGGGTTGCTAATACGTTTGCTGCATGTGTGACACACAACTGTTTTTCGAATAACATTAAATAAAAACAAATAATCTTTTTAAAAAATCCCAAAAAAATTAAAAATATAAACAGAATTTTTTAAGAAACTTATAAGTAGCAACAATTTACGAATTTATTTATTATAGTAATTAATGCTTTAATTATCCCTTGAGCACAATTATGGATAGTAATACCAGAATTTGAAGCACTTGGCAGTGGCGTAACTTCAGATTTCGCCCCCCCCCCCCCCCCCCCCCGCGAAAATTTGCTGCGGGCCCCTTATAGGTCCTTAATAAAATAATGTGGAAAAAACAGCAATAATAATAGTAATAAGATTAGGCACTAAAAAACAATGTCTTAACTAAGATGGTTAAAAAAATTAAAACGAGATTTTTAGCAATGTGTTTACGTCTGGCCTCTAATAACCTATTGCAATTCCGTTTTATCATCTACCTCCAATTCAATGAACAATAAAGAAAGGTTTTCCAATGTTTCCTGGTTCATACTGTTTCTGACAATATTTAATTTAGAGAAGCATCTTTCAGCTGAAGCGACCGAAACAGATAATGTTAAAAATAATAACAGTGCTGCATTAAAAAATCTGGTGTGATACACGCACCTGGGAATGGATTTTATGGTCAATTATTTATCATGGAACCAAAATAAAGTTATAGGTATAACACAAAAGACTTAGAGACGAACAATATTTATTAGGTATAGGTATATGAAAAATATAAAAAAAATCTGGTGTGATACACGCACACAACTTCCTTTTACAGTGATCTTATAATTAGCAAAAAATTTGATTTTAAATTTTTAAGCATTTGTCAAAAATTTTCAAAAATTACAAATTTTACAAAAACGGTACAAAATAGAGTGTTAGTTCAAGAGACAAATTTTCTCTAGAATTTTAATCCAAATTCAAAAATGTAATAATATACCGGGTGTTCTATTTAAAATAGGAATTAAAAAAAAATAGAAAAAAAAGAAACCCATTTTAGAAGTATTCAACTGGAAAATCACCTATTTCACATCAATACACATTAAAAATGTAAAGTTTAAAAAAATCGTTAAAGCCGTTTTTGAAAACATCGAAAAAAACTGAAAAATCACAAGAGTAAACACCTACTTTCGGTTATGCGATTTTCTTCAAAAGCTTGCTGTCGCATCTACATAGTACACAAAACTTATATATGAAGTTTCAATGCCATACCTCTTTCCGTTTTTGAGATATTCTGTTCACAGACAGACAGACAGACAGACAGACACACAGACAGACAGACCAATGAAGAAAAATATGTTTTTTTGGATGAGGGGACTCTGAAACGTGAAGATCTGTTGAAGACTCAATTTAGAATTTTTGGGGTGAATCCAATACTTCCTTTATTGTAAAAGAAGGTAAAAATATAACAAAACCTTAACTAAACAAAACTTTGGTTTCTTCTTTCTAATATCACAAAAATAATAACACAATGTCAAAACTATTGGAAAAGGTCATCTATTCTCGATTAAATACCGAAGTGATCTCCCATAACGTCCTTCCACCGCACCAGTTCGGTTTGCGAAAAACGTACTTCACTAACCAGCAGCTGCAACGAATCACTGAAGTCATAGAAACTGGCTACGAAAACAAATGCTACACAATAGCACTATTCCTCGACGTAGCACAGGACTTTGCCAAAGTCTGGATTGAAGGCCTGAAGAGCAAAATACTCAGGCTAAACATATCAACTTACCTCAAAGCAGTTGTCTTCTCCTTCCTCGAAGACAGAACGTTTGCTGTAAAAATTAATCTTACCCTTTCTGAACCAAAAACCATACTTGCAGGAGTCCCACAAGGTAGTATATTGGGTCCGCTACTATTTAATATATACACTTCAGACATACCAACAACTAACGCCACCACCATAGCAACTTTTGCCGACGACCCCGTCATTATAACACAAAGTACTGATCACCTACAAGCCATCTCCAAACTACAACGAGCAACTGATCAAATCTGCTCCTGGTTCAACAAGTGGAACATACGAGTTAACTCAGCAAAATGCCAAACTAAAGTGTTTACCCTAAAACGCATCCCAAACCTACCTAACATCCACATCAGTAATAATAGCATCGAATGGAACCCATCCGATAAAGCAGTCAAATATCTGGGAGTGCTTCTTGACACGCGACTTTCATGGAAACTACATGTTAACCAAAAGCTCAATCAGAGTTATGCAAGACTGGCGCAACTATATCCTCTAATTAATAGAAAGTCAACACTAAAAATTCAGTGTGCAACCCTAATGTACAAATCTTTAATCAGACCGCTGGCACTGTACGCTTCACCCATCTGGAGCACACCGCGAAAACGAATTTAACCAAACTCCAAAGGCTTCAAAACAAAGTGCTTCGCATCTCCGTAAATGCACCATGGTATATAAGAAATGAACAATTACACTATGAACTGGGTATCTCAACAATACAAGAGTACATCAGTGCCAGAGCGAAGAAATTCTATACCAACATAAACTCCTGCGCGGCATCGACACACTATCATCTCAGCAGTCGAAATATCCACACCCGACTAGCGAAAACTACCTCAGGACCTACTAACCGATGACTCTACCGACTGATCACAATCCAATTAGAGATGCCAATATATCTCAAATGCTATTTTACTCAGTTATTTGTACATAATTTTACCCTACCATGTTCCATGTATAAGATGTATGTTGTTGATCTGGTAATAAATAATTTAACAAAAAATAATAATAACAATAACTTAAGAAAAACTGTAAAAGGAACAAAATCTCAGCCGGTTACATAAAAAACTTGTCGCCTTTGGCTGTTTTTTAAAATAAATATGGTGGCTACTTGCTCGTCATCAATTTCCCGGGCAAGAAAGTTTAAAATAACAATGTTATTCAAACGTGACTGTGTCATGGTAGTTTTCATGTAAGTCTTTAGGCGTCTTAAGCCAGAAAAACTCCTTTCTGACGTACATGTTGTTGCAGGAATAGTTAAAAACAATTTAACGACTTTAAAATATTCTGAAAATAATTAATTTAAGGTGGGTATTCTGATTGAAATACAATATTATTTCTGATACTGATTTCAAAGAATGATCTTTTGTAACACCAAAAAACATTTTTTTATGCAACTGTAATCTGTCGTGATCAAAATCTTTGAGGTAATATTTTCTAACTATATCGGTATCCTCTTCTTTTAATAAAAAGTTCCTAATTCGATTACTCTTTTGATACCTTCTGACTCAAAACGACTTTTAATACTTTGCATGCAGATGTCTATAATTTCAAAATATAAAGTTCTGTAGAAATCTTCCGGTGTGTTAGCAAAATATTGGTTTTTAAAACCGCCTAGTTTTATGGGAACTTTCCTCTTCCTTGGTAGACTAGGCTCGTCTACTTCATATTTACATCTGTCTTCATAAATAGACCTCCAAAGGGTCGGAAATGATTTGCGGCGTTGTTCAAGAGACTTGATAAGGCAGCTTATACTTTCCATATTTTCTGCTACATATTTATTAACTGTCTGAATGTTAGCTTTTACTTCTTCAATATTATCAAAGATATTTATTACAATTCTAAGTAAAAAGAAAAATTCATAAGATACCAACTTATCCAAATAACCACTTGCTTTGGCACCAGCTCACATACATGGATAGTACTTATATATCTATGATCACATATGATTGGTAGCAGAGCCAGTAACTGGCTCTGATTGGTAGTAAGGTTACTAAATCATAAAGGTACCGCCAACTGTGCAAACATATATCTTTTGTCTCTTTTAATTTGGGGATCCTGTCATTAGTGTCTCACTCTCACTCTAACTTTCTTACAATGTTCTGTCCTTTTTAATTTGGGGGAACAAAATCTTCGAATGAAATGGCGGTACCTTTATATATTTAGTGACCTTAATTGGTAGAACTTTGTGCTGCCATCTGATAGTCAAGTTTAGAAATACCCCCTGAGTTACTGTCCCAGGCACTCTAGACAGGTTTCAACTTTGACATGAGTGTTTCTACTTGTTTGATATAGGTATGTACGCTGGTATTTCTTTAGGCTTTCCATGGAATTCTTTAGTTACATACATTTTATACAGTGAATTTATTTTAATGGTTAACATAGCAGTTTCGTTTCTATGCCAGCATTTAATGATACAGATCACTTCCATAGTTATCAATGAAATCAATATATTAGAGCGTTTATTTTACGAGTTAACATATGAATTTGAATTAGATACCTGCTAACCAGAAACTTTAATTTTGTTACCGGAATGTAGGTATGCAACTAAAAAGTAGATACGTGGTAACAACTTGTGTGTTGTATCTTTTCTTCAGTGGTATACATTAGGAGAACTTTTAATTTTGACAAGTAATAATTCCTATGTTAACTCGTAAAATACAGGCTTTAATCTATTGATCTCATTTGTAACTATGGAAATGACCTGTATGATTAAATGGTGGCATAGAAACGAAACGCTTATGTTAACTATTAAAATAAATTCCCTGTATACAGAGGGGTTAAAAAACAGCTACATCTAGTTGGCTTTGAAATTTGTTTGCTTGGAAATTTGTATGTGCCACTATATTCTTTATTGTTCTCGAATTAGCCAGAACTGTCGCTAATTAAACATCAATTTTTGACAAGAAGACTATTCACGTTGAACAATAACTAATTAATTGGTATAAACAACAAAATGTACACTTTACAAGAAAATATATTCACTATATAAATGTGTTTTTTTTTTGTGTTATTTCTTAGATATTTTGTATCAATTAGAATAATCTCATTTTTATTTTTTTTGTGATATTATCTTGTATTTAATTTTAGTTTACGGTGATATTGTTTAAAACATGCCTACTTTGTACCTTTTGTTGAAAGAAGACGTCTTCTAGCAAGAATAATAACAATAATAATAATAATATTTCCGATCGGGACAGTTTATAAATGGGGAATGGCAATATTCCTATGCCCAATGTAAACAACAGTTCCGATCAAGGAACGAGGAATCAAAGGAATTCAGAACAACTGTAAGATTGAGGCAAGGCTGTGTGCTTAGCCCGTTATTATTCACATTGGTAATAGACGAAGCAATCAATTACATTGCATGTTTTTCTATTCTCCAGGAGCAAAATTTTTGATAAATTTTTTTGTACGTTTCTTTTGATTTTTTTGGGAGCAGTTGCTCCATAATCGTATTTTCATTCTCCATTACAATTCTCACCTTGTAGGTACACACAATACTACACTTTAGAATAAACTTTGATACAAAAAATTCACTTTCGTTCACTATTTACGTGTGACTCGATATTTGCAAGAGATTATTGACATTTTAAGCTTTTAGCAAAAATCTTACATTTACATTAGAAAAGTTTATGACTGCAAAATTGAATAAACAGTTGTATTATACTCGCGGATTAAATTAATGTATTAACTCGCGGTATCTTTGCTGCTCGCGCGTTTAAACACACCGCTCATTAAACATTAATTGAATCCGCATGTATAATAAATAACTATTATCTCTCTCATTTAAACCTTTCTTTGCACTATTTAGTTACAGCATGATGCTCAGTTTTAACAGAATTTTCAAATTCATCTAACATGATGTCCTTTAGTTGATACCTGTACCATTATTAAAATGAATTGAGAAAAAAAATTGTCATAATTTTTTAAGAATTTGTGCAAAATAATCATTCACATGACTTAATAGGCCAACTTCGTAACAGTTAAGGTGCTGAATGATTTGTTTAATTTAACCCAGTTTTTATTTCTTGGAGTTTCCACAACCCTTATTCTGAACTGTCTGCTTAGAACACACTGCATATAGCAGTGGTCCAATTAGTAGTTAGTAGTTCCTGCGATCGTAGTTTCAGGTTTAGGAGAATGTTATTTTGTTATACTCTGCACCACTCCAAGTTCTTGCACAAGCTTGTGGGACCATCCAAAAGAGAACTATGATATTCCAGTCTAACTAAATATAATCGGTTACAACTGATTCTGTGGAAAATAGATGCAAGAAGTACATCGTAATAATAAATTATATTCACTTTCATAAGACCTAATAACTATTGGGAATTTGATATTTCGGAATAGAACATATATTGATGTTCTTTTAAAATTTAGGGCAATCTAATCAACACCACAGTCACATGATAAATATGAATGTTTGCGGAAATGGTGGAAACCAGTTTAGCGAGCATTTAAATAAATAAAACGCAAGATTAAAAAATAACACATCTATTAAATACCATATCACAAATATAACAATAAAATATTATAATAAATACATATATACAAATACATAGTATTGCAATCTACAACATAATTTCTTATATTTACATCTTCAATCGACTTCTTCGATCGTAGGGCCTCTGCTGTTAAACCTGCCTGCTTGTTGTCCACAGCTTCCTGGCATTCCCTGGTTTGGTTGTCCAGCACCAGAAGCACTTCCGGCATAAAGTTTAGACATGATCGGGCCGCTAACGGCAGACAGCTGTTTCTCTTGGTGTTCGTATTCCTCCTTTTCCGCTAGCAAATTGCTGTCCAACCATCTCAAACAGTCATCGCAAGCTCTCTCCACAGTGCTTTTATCTTCTGCGCTCAGCTTGTCTCCGACATCACCCAGTGTTTGCTTGAGGTTAAAGATGTAGCCCTCTAGTTTGTTACGGGCTGCTATTCGCTGCCGCTGCTTCTCGTCTTCCTCTCGGTACCTCTCGGCATCGGATACCATCCTGTCGATGTCTTTCTGGGACAAGCGTCCTTTATCGTTCTTGATGGTGATGTTTTTCGAGTTCCCAGAGCTCGTGTCCTTTGCCGACACATTTAAGATGCCGTTGGCGTCCAGATCGAACGTGACTTCGATTTTAGGAACACCTCGAGGTGCGGGAGGTATTCCCGTCAAGTTGAAGGTGCCCAACAGATTGTTGTCTTTGGTTAAGGCCCTTTCCCCTTCGAAAACTTGAACAGTGACGGCCGGTTGATTATCCGAATACGTGGTGAAGGTCTGGGTTTGCTTGCAAGGAATGCGTGCGTTTCGTTCGACGATGTTAGTCATCACGCCTCCTGCAGTTTCGATGCCCAGAGACAGAGGAGTAACGTCCACCAGAAGAACGTCTTGAATCTTTTCGCTGGTGTCTCCACTGAGAACGGCTGCTTGTACGGCAGCACCGTAGGCGACGGCTTCGTCAGGGTTGATGGAAAGATTTAAAGGTTTGCCACAGAAATAGTTCTGCAGCAAAGACTGGATTTTTGGTATGCGAGTGGATCCTCCCACCAACACCACATCGTGGATCGATCCCTTGTCCATCTTAGCATCGTCAAGGGCTTTCTCTACTGGTTGTAGGGTGCTGCGGAACAAATCTGAGCACAGCTCTTCGAATCGTGCTCTAGAGATCTTAGTGTAAAAATCTACTCCGTCAAACAAGGCGTCGATTTCTATGGAAGCTTCTGTGCCAGAAGACAAAGTTCGTTTCGCCCTTTCGGCTGCAGTTCGCAAACGACGAAGAGCTCTGGGGTTGTTGCGGATGTCCTTCCTGAATTTGCGTTTGAACTCTTCCACAAAATGATTAACCAGTCTGTTGTCGAAGTCTTCTCCTCCGAGATGAGTGTCTCCGGCAGTAGCTCTAACTTCGAACAGGGAGCCTTCATCGATGGTGAGAATGGACACGTCAAAAGTGCCACCTCCTAAGTCGAATATGAGGACGTTGCGTTCTCCCTTCAGATTTTTGTCCAAGCCGTAGGCCAGGGCAGCCGCAGTGGGTTCGTTAATCATCCTCAGCACGTTAAGTCCGGCGATGGCTCCTGCATCTTTAGTAGCTTGGCGCTGAGAATCGTTGAAGTAAGCAGGAACCGTTATAACAGCGTCTTTTACCGGTCCACCCAGAAACGCTTCGGCGGTCTCCTTCATCTTCGTCAAAACCATCGAACTGATTTCTTCCGGGGCGAACCGTCTAATTTCGCCTTTGTGCTCGACTTGCATCTTGGGTTTGCCGCTTTCGCTTACGACTTTGAAGGGCCAGTGCTGCAGATCGCCCTGGATTTTGGGATCGTCGAACTTGCGGCCGATGAGGCGCTTGGCGTCGAAGATGGTGTTGCTGGGGTTCATGGCGACCTGTTTCTTGGCGGCATCTCCGATGAGGCGTTCGGAGTCAGTAAAAGCCACGTAACTGGGGGTGGTGCGGTTTCCCTGATCGTTGGCGATGATCTCCACCTTCCCGTTTTGCCACACACCTACGCAGGAGTAGGTGGTGCCCAGGTCGATGCCGATGGCAGGCACTTTCACCATTTTCTCAGTTTTTCGTCGAATAACTGTTGAAAAATCACACTCCACTGATTTACGTTTTGATATTCACAGCGAACGCTTTTAATTGCACTTGTACTTTTCGCTTTGCTATCGCTCGTCTGTTTAAAATGAATTGGGTTCCCGCCAGCGCGCCGAGCTTTTATACTCCGCGTTCGGAGTCCCGACGCTTCGCGAACGTTCTCGATCGAAACCCGCGAATATTCAAGAAGCTTCCAGTACCTTCTGGATTGAGAGCACCTTTGTTTTCATAAAAATCAATATAATAACAAACATTTGGTAACAAATTAATCAATAGTTATTTAACAAAGAAATGTGTTAATGAGAGCTATTAATTATCGAGATATTTTAACGTGTGAGCGCCGATTAACACAGGAGTTAGTTACAATATTTTTTCGTTGATCGTATCTTATTAAATTGGAAAAAAATAATTTTATTGCATGACAAAAATTTTATTAATAGAAAATCATCTATTATTAGAAGTAATTAATAAACGATTTTAGAGAATAAAAAAATCAGGCATTAATAAGGGCTGTAACAGATTGTGTCAAAACATCTGAACACAAAGACATTTTAATTTTTTTGAAGTTGGCATATGCATACAATAATTATTTGTACTATAACGATTCTGTATTTTGTTTTGCAAATTGTTTTAACACCTACATAAAGGAAAGTTTGAATTTAAAAATGACAGTCAATGACAGTTTCAAAGTAGATATTTGTCTGGAAATTCTCCCCTGAACTTTTATAAAATGTAATAAAAACACCTATTAATAAACGCTATGTCAATAGTATCTAACATAATATCCTAAAAAGTGGTTATTAATAACACTTATGATAAATGCTAGAAAAATGTTAACCCTTAACCTATTTGTTTTAAGTAACTTTTTATAAAGACATTCCTAGACAAAGATGCATTTTGAAAGTACACTCATGAAATTTTGAAAATCAAAGGCCACTGTGTTTTATATTTACTGAAGAAACTATAGTTATTATTTCCAATAACGTTAATTCACTTTTCCGTTGATCGTTTATTTATGGGTTTCGTTAATGCATACAAAATAGTTCGTTAATAGCCCTTATTAATGCCTGATTTTTTTATTCTCTAAAATCGTTTATTAATTACTTCTAATAATAGATGATTTTCTATTAATAAAATTTTTGTCATGCAATAAAATTATTTTTTTCCAATTTAATAAGATACGATCAACGAAAAAAATATTGTAACTAACTCCTGTGTTAATCGGCGCTCACACGTTAAAATATCTCGATAATTAATAGCTCTCATTAACACATTTCTTTGTTAAATAACTATTGATTAATTTGTTACCAAATGTTTGTTATTATATTGATTTTTATGAAAACAAAGGTGCTCTCAATCCAGAAGGTACTGGAAGCTTCTTGAATATTCGCGGGTTTCGATCGAGAACGTTCGCGAAGCGTCGGGACTCCGAACGCGGAGTATAAAAGCTCGGCGCGCTGGCGGGAACCCAATTCATTTTAAACAGACGAGCGATAGCAAAGCGAAAAGTACAAGTGCAATTAAAAGCGTTCGCTGTGAATATCAAAACGTAAATCAGTGGAGTGTGATTTTTCAACAGTTATTCGACGAAAAACTGAGAAAATGGTGAAAGTGCCTGCCATCGGCATCGACCTGGGCACCACCTACTCCTGCGTAGGTGTGTGGCAAAACGGGAAGGTGGAGATCATCGCCAACGATCAGGGAAACCGCACCACCCCCAGTTACGTGGCTTTTACTGACTCCGAACGCCTCATCGGAGATGCCGCCAAGAAACAGGTCGCCATGAACCCCAGCAACACCATCTTCGACGCCAAGCGCCTCATCGGCCGCAAGTTCGACGATCCCAAAATCCAGGGCGATCTGCAGCACTGGCCCTTCAAAGTCGTAAGCGAAAGCGGCAAACCCAAGATGCAAGTCGAGCACAAAGGCGAAATTAGACGGTTCGCCCCGGAAGAAATCAGTTCGATGGTTTTGACGAAGATGAAGGAGACCGCCGAAGCGTTTCTGGGTGGACCGGTAAAAGACGCTGTTATAACGGTTCCTGCTTACTTCAACGATTCTCAGCGCCAAGCTACTAAAGATGCAGGAGCCATCGCCGGACTTAACGTGCTGAGGATGATTAACGAACCCACTGCGGCTGCCCTGGCCTACGGCTTGGACAAAAATCTGAAGGGAGAACGCAACGTCCTCATATTCGACTTAGGAGGTGGCACTTTTGACGTGTCCATTCTCACCATCGATGAAGGCTCCCTGTTCGAAGTTAGAGCTACTGCCGGAGACACTCATCTCGGAGGAGAAGACTTCGACAACAGACTGGTTAATCATTTTGTGGAAGAGTTCAAACGCAAATTCAGGAAGGACATCCGCAACAACCCCAGAGCTCTTCGTCGTTTGCGAACTGCAGCCGAAAGGGCGAAACGAACTTTGTCTTCTGGCACAGAAGCTTCCATAGAAATCGACGCCTTGTTTGACGGAGTAGATTTTTACACTAAGATCTCTAGAGCACGATTCGAAGAGCTGTGCTCAGATTTGTTCCGCAGCACCCTACAACCAGTAGAGAAAGCCCTTGACGATGCTAAGATGGACAAGGGATCGATCCACGATGTGGTGTTGGTGGGAGGATCCACTCGCATACCAAAAATCCAGTCTTTGCTGCAGAACTATTTCTGTGGCAAACCTTTAAATCTTTCCATCAACCCTGACGAAGCCGTCGCCTACGGTGCTGCCGTACAAGCAGCCGTTCTCAGTGGAGACACCAGCGAAAAGATTCAAGACGTTCTTCTGGTGGACGTTACTCCTCTGTCTCTGGGCATCGAAACTGCAGGAGGCGTGATGACTAACATCGTCGAACGAAACGCACGCATTCCTTGCAAGCAAACCCAGACCTTCACCACGTATTCGGATAATCAACCGGCCGTCACTGTTCAAGTTTTCGAAGGGGAAAGGGCCTTAACCAAAGACAACAATCTGTTGGGCACCTTCAACTTGACGGGAATACCTCCCGCACCTCGAGGTGTTCCTAAAATCGAAGTCACGTTCGATCTGGACGCCAACGGCATCTTAAATGTGTCGGCAAAGGACACGAGCTCTGGGAACTCGAAAAACATCACCATCAAGAACGATAAAGGACGCTTGTCCCAGAAAGACATCGACAGGATGGTATCCGATGCCGAGAGGTACCGAGAGGAAGACGAGAAGCAGCGGCAGCGAATAGCAGCCCGTAACAAACTAGAGGGCTACATCTTTAACCTCAAGCAAACACTGGGTGATGTCGGAGACAAGCTGAGCGCAGAAGATAAAAGCACTGTGGAGAGAGCTTGCGATGACTGTTTGAGATGGTTGGACAGCAATTTGCTAGCGGAAAAGGAGGAATACGAACACCAAGAGAAACAGCTGTCTGCCGTTAGCGGCCCGATCATGTCTAAACTTTATGCCGGAAGTGCTTCTGGTGCTGGACAACCAAACCAGGGAATGCCAGGAAGCTGTGGACAACAAGCAGGCAGGTTTAACAGCAGAGGCCCTACGATCGAAGAAGTCGATTGAAGATGTAAATATAAGAAATTATGTTGTAGATTGCAATACTATGTATTTGTATATATGTATTTATTATAATATTTTATTGTTATATTTGTGATATGGTATTTAATAGATGTGTTATTTTTTTATCTTGCGTTTTATTTATTTAAATGCTCGCTAAACTGGTTTCCACCATTTCCGCAAACATTCATATTTATCATGTGACTGTGGTGTTGATTAGATTGCCCTAAATTTTAAAAGAACATCAATATATGTTCTATTCCGAAATATCAAATTCCCAATAGTTATTAGGTCTTATGAAAGTGAATATAATTTATTATTACGATGTACTTCTTGCATCTATTTTCCACAGAATCAGTTGTAACCGATTATATTTAGTTAGACTGGAATATCATAGTTCTCTTTTGGATGGTCCCACAAGCTTGTGCAAGAACTTGGAGTGGTGCAGAGTATAACAAAATAACATTCTCCTAAACCTGAAACTACGATCGCAGGAACTACTAACTACTAATTGGACCACTGCTATATGCAGTGTGTTCTAAGCAGACAGTTCAGAATAAGGGTTGTGGAAACTCCAAGAAATAAAAACTGGGTTAAATTAAACAAATCATTCAGCACCTTAACTGTTACGAAGTTGGCCTATTAAGTCATGTGAATGATTATTTTGCACAAATTCTTAAAAAATTATGACAATTTTTTTTCTCAATTCATTTTAATAATGGTACAGGTATCAACTAAAGGACATCATGTTAGATGAATTTGAAAATTCTGTTAAAACTGAGCATCATGCTGTAACTAAATAGTGCAAAGAAAGGTTTAAATGAGAGAGATAATAGTTATTTATTATACATGCGGATTCAATTAATGTTTAATGAGCGGTGTGTTTAAACGCGCGAGCAGCAAAGATACCGCGAGTTAATACATTAATTTAATCCGCGAGTATAATACAACTGTTTATTCAATTTTGCAGTCATAAACTTTTCTAATGTAAATGTAAGATTTTTGCTAAAAGCTTAAAATGTCAATAATCTCTTGCAAATATCGAGTCACACGTAAATAGTGAACGAAAGTGAATTTTTTGTATCAAAGTTTATTCTAAAGTGTAGTATTGTGTGTACCTACAAGGTGAGAATTGTAATGGGGAATGAAAATACGATTATGGAGCAACTGCTCCCAAAAAAATCAAAAGAAACGTACAAAAAAATTTATCAAAAATTTTGCTCCTGGAGAATAGAAAAACATGCAATGTAATTGATTGCTTCGTCTATTACCAATGTGAATAATAACGGGCTAAGCACACAGCCTTGCCTCAATCTTACAGTTGTTCTGAATTCTTTTGATTCCTCGTTCCTTGATCGGAACTGTTGTTTACATTGGGCATAGGAATATTGCCATTCCCCATTTATAAACTGTCCCGATCGGAAATATTATTATTATTATTGTTATTATTCTTGCTAGAAGACGTCTTATTTCAACAAAAGGTACAAAGTAGGCATGTTTTAAACAATATCACCGTAAACTAAAATTAAATACAAGATAATATCACAAAAAAAATAAAAATGAGATTATTCTAATTGATACAAAATATCTAAGAAATAACACAAAAAAAAACACATTTATATAGTGAATATATTTTCTTGTAAAGTGTACATTTTGTTGTTTATACCAATTAATTAGTTATTGTTCAACGTGAATAGTCTTCTTGTCAAAAATTGATGTTTAATTAGCGACAGTTCTGGCTAATTCGAGAACAATAAAGAATATAGTGGCACATACAAATTTCCAAGCAAACAAATTTCAAAGCCAACTAGATGTAGCTGTTTTTTAACCCCTCTGTATATAAAATGTATGTAACTAAAGAATTCGTAACCATGGAAAGCCTAAAGAAATACCAGCGTACATATATCAAACAAGTAGAGACACTCATGTCAAAGATGAAACCTGTCTAGAGTGCCTGGGACAGTAACTCAGGGGGTATTTCTAAACTTGACTATCAGATGGCAGCACAAAGTTCTACCAATCAGAGCCAGTTACTGGCTCTGCTACCAATCATATGTGATCATAGATATATAAGTACTATCCATGTATGTGATCACGGCCAACTAAATTAAATTTAGTTGGCCGTGATGTGATAAAGTAGTGGCGCCATCTGTTGGTACTATCGGAAAGTACCCCCCAGGAGCCGTTCAAGGTCATCAAAATCGGTATTTTTACATCAAAGGAACCAACAGTGAATGCCATGGTTTGATATACCGATGGGGCCACAATTATATATAACAGTAATGAGATAACATGAACAAGAAAATAACTCGTATTGCTTGAGTAAGAAAGAGATAAACATAGTAGCAAATATTCGAGTAGTCTTGAAGCTCATTTTAATTATGACATTTGTCAACTAAACATGCCTACTAAAATAATTTTTTCGTATGGCCATCTCTTTCTTACTCAAGCATTCTATTTTGTTATTCATTTTATCTCATTGCTGTTATATCAAGAGATCCAAAAAAAAACTGTTCCTCAGCGGGCTGTGGAGATTCAACGTATGAATAATATGTTGGTGACACTGTACATCAATGTCAAATTCGAGGTTAGCAGGTTAGGATTTGCGTCAATTTGTGTCATAACTGACGGAAAACCTAACCTAATAACCTCGAATTTGACATTGGCGTACAGTGTTACCAACATATTATTCATACGTTGAATTTCCACAGCCCGCTGAGGAACAGTTTTTTTTGGATCTCTGGCTACTACTATATAATTATGGCCCCATCCGTATGTACGCTGGAAATACTTGGAAGATTTTTCATATTCAGTTTCTTACCTAAATAGATAGTGCGAGGAAATAAGCTTCAAATGGCAAAAATTAGGAAATTGGTTCTATAACAGAATATGCGTGAACAGAAATTGATTTAAAATTTGCAATACGCAGGAGGTTTTTAATGTAGCAGCCAACCTATCTTTATTATATTTACATTTTACGACACGTTATGTTTTCTTTAACCTGTAAAGTCAATTTAATTTGATATAAGAGAAAAAAACCCATAGCAACCTTGTGTTAGAAATCGGCAGACGTCATGATAACCTACAAAACAAAATGTCACTTATTACCACAGAATAAACACCTAATGGACTCAGAAGCGACGCTCACGTCGGCGCCTTTTATGTTTGAGTAGCCGAATTCAGCTATGGCGGCCATATTGAAAGTGAGTAGATTAAGAATAATATGTTGGTGGCGCTGTAAGTGCTTACAGGACTGATGACGTAAACTAATAAAAACATGTTATTAAAAGTACATTTTACACACTGTCGTAGATAAAAGTACTCTTTCTTTCTTTGTATATATGTAAAGTAGGTTTTTTTCCTATAAAAATTTTCAAGGTCAAGATAAAATTGGCAAAACTGCTTTTTTAAAAGCATAAAAAATGAAACCTTTTAAAATTAAATGTAAAAAAAGCAATTCTGAGGTGTGCAGAGGAACTGTTGGATCTGCAGCCTAACATGCCAGAAGAAGTTTATGAAAGATTACCTAAAAAACAAAACCCCTTTAATGCCAGATTTTAAATTTCCCATCAATTTTTAGTTCTAAAAAGTTACTAAAACAAATTCTACCAACATATTTTTGTCATATATCTAATACTTACTATGTTGCTAGCGGCTATGAGTGGGAAACTCACGGAGGAAGTGAGACACACAACCAACTCTTCAATGTATATAGTAAGCTGTGCGCAAGCTCGTCAGCGTCGTCCGCCCAATGGGGAAGTGGTCAAGTTTAAAATTCGCTTCTAAAGGCGGAGTTCGAATTCTCACGCATGCGCACGAGACGCGTTATACTCTAAGTGAGACTATGTCGGCGCCGTAATGTTTCCGGGCGTTCCGAGGCCCTACTAGCAATATATGTGTATTATATATATGATTTTTTTGGAGGAATCCAAGTAATGCCAACATAAAACTTAAATTCTTTGACCTTCAGAATTTTTTTATGAAAAAAACGTACTTTATGTAAATGACTGATTAAATTGTATGATAGCTTAAAATTTTTTCTAATTTTTAGATTTAGATCGTAGGCCGGTTTTTATTTGCAAAAAAAGTATGATACGGAAAAAGTAAAATTAAAATACAATCGGTTGAAACAGTTGATGCGGTATAGTAATAAAGACATTTATTATTATTATTAAATCGTGTAATTTCAATGTTCATCCATCAACATTTTTGTATGCTTAATTGGTAAATTTGTATGTGTTTTTGATTGTGATATGTAGCACCCTTTCCTACCGACGCGTAGCTTGGATGATTCACTATGTTCATATACCATTATAACAGCACCTTATGCAACAAAGCATCGGTGGTTCAGTGGTACAGACAGATCAATAAAAAAACCAATTAGGGCAGGCTGTGACATGTGTTATACGTTTGGCAGTACTGAAGTGTATTCTCAGTCTATATCAAATTCGAGATTTGCTGGTTAAGTTTTGCGTCAGTCTGTGTCAAACAACAAACAAAATCTAACATACTAACATCGAATTTGACATAGACTGACAATACACTTCAGTACTGCCAAACATATAACACATATCACAGTTTGCCCTAATTGGGTTTTTTATAGATGTCTGTAGAATGTTCAATTCCCGACTGATGCATCCTTTTTTTAATTTATAATAAATCTCTCTTAAATATGCGAACTAAAGCGTAGCTCGGGTGATTCACTAGTCCTAGGAACTAAAAGCGTTACATAGCAACATACACTTTTTGTGTCAGAAAAACGTCAAGTTCAATGCCAGATTTTGGTATTAAAAGTAATGACATTTTAGACGGTTGCAGCATAGTATATTACACAAGTTTAGAAAAGTAAAGTTTGGTAAAACTACTTTTCTTACGAAGTGTTTATACTATTTATTCGCATTTTGTATTAGTATTTACAAACATTTATATAAAAGCATTATACCACCATGTCCATTAAAAGAGGCAGCTGTGGAAATTCAAACGTATGAATAATAGGTTGGTGGCACTGTAAGTCTATGTCAAATTCGAGGTTAGCAGGTTAGGTTTTGCGTCAGTTTTGACACAGACTTACACAAAACCTAACTCGATAACCTTGAATTTGATAGTGACATTACCAAATAGTAAAGTGACATTTCTATGCATCAAAGTGCCATTTTATTAAACGATTTTGAATTTAGTAAACTTTTTTTTTTTTTTTTATTATACATTTTTCCAGATCAGCTATACAAGAGCTATACACAGAACTGTTCATTGTATATTTTCACTTGTCACTATAATCGCATTGGGAAGTCATTTCACTGAATAACTTCAATCACTTATTTCTTCTTCAGATGTTGACAATATATCTTGCGGTAGTTTGCGTTTGAGTCGCTTGTGGATCGATTTTTCTCCTGTTCCATAGTGGGTAGCGCCAGGGCATTCACCGAGTTTATCGTGGAAGGTCCTAATGCATTTTTTGATAAATTGTTCAATTGTAGGCATTTGTAGTTCTCTATGTATTTGAACGTTACGTACAAACCATGGTGAGTTAGTGGCTATTCGTAGAATTTTATTTTGAAAAACTTGCAGCTTTTTTATCGTTGTTTTGGGGGCAGCACCCCATACAGGGCATGCATAGGTCATGATTGGTCGTAGCAATGACTTATAAATAAGCAGAGAGCAGTCCAGTTTTAGAGGGCTCTTGCGGTTTATTATCGGATATAATTGTGATAACCTTGCATGAGATTCATTCAGTTTCTTGTTTAAATGTAGCCTCCAAGTTAGACGTTTATCAAGATAGACTCCTAGGTACTTTACTCCTTGATCAGAACTATTCCATGGTATGGGTTGGCCATTTATTACTAAGTTGTTTGGAGTAGCCGGTCTTCGCAAAGTAAAAATTTTTGCCTCGCATTTTGAGGGATTGAGGTTTACTTCCCATTTCCTGAGCCAGTCATTTAGTTCATTTAAGTTTTCTTGGAGTTGTTGGACAGCTACATCAATGTTCTGATTTTGAGTGACGATTGCAGTGCCGTCTGCATACATTGCCATGGTAGAATTGGGCAGGCGTGGGATGTCGTGCATGAACACATTATACAGGATTGGTCCCAAAATAGATCCTTGCGGTATTACAGCCAATATATCTTTGGTTATTGAGACAGTAGCGTTAATTCTGATTTGAAACTTTCTATCTTCTAGGAAAGATTTTATTATTAACAGGAGATAGTGCGGTAAATCAAGATTAATCAGTTTGTACAACAGTCCATCAAACCAGACCGTATCAAAAGCTTTTGCTATGTCGAGAAAAGCTATTACTGTGTGCTCTTTGCGCTCAAATCCTCTTTCAATGGTTTCAGTTATCCTTAGTAATTGATGATTGGTGGAATGTTTCGGTCTAAAACCAAACTGAAAAGCTGGAATTGCATTTTTCATTGAAAGTTCTATGTTTAGTCTTTTAAGTATAGCTTTTTCTAAAATTTTTGACAATACAGGCAGAAGGCTGATTGGTCTGTAATTGGTGGGCTCTTGAGGATTCTTGCCTGGCTTGTTAAACATCAGAATGTGGGCCTTCTTCCAGGTATTCGGAAAGTACCCTATTCTAAGGCAGGAATTAAATATTGCTGTTATATAGCAAATTGCTTTTTGAGAGAGTTTTTTGAGGACAGAATTAGTAATAATATCGTGCCCCGGAGATTTCTTGTGCGGCAACTTCTTAATGAACTGCATTATTTCTGTGGGGGTTATATGTTTTATCTCCCCCGGAGTACCCGGTAAATTATTGGCGACATAGTTCTTAACGTGATGTGTATTTTCATCATTATCATTGTTGTTGTCCATGGTGAAAACATTCTCCAGGTGGTCTGCAAGGATTTCACACTTTTCCGCGTTGCTGGAGTATGTGATGCCATTATTCTTCGGAGAGGAAATGGTCGGTGGTTGCTTAATAATCCGTTTGGTAGCTCGCCATAACGAATGATCTGCGGGCTGGAGGTCTTCTAGATATTTCTGATAGCATTTTATTCTATGTTTGTCCAGCTCTAGTTTAACTTTCCGTGTTAATTGGTTGAGTAAGAGCCTTAGTTGTGCGTTTCTGTTTCTTTGCCATTCTTTTCTGACTTGGTTCTTCTGCTTGATTAAGTTCATTAATTCTACTGGTGGTTGCAAGTCGTTCAGTTTTCTTCGGTTAGGCTGTATTATGCTGGCTTCTTTTATGCATGTTTTAATTATTTCCTGGAAGTTGTTTATAGCTGAATCAATTGTATCTCTGTTGACTAGATGGGTGGGGCATTGTATCTTGTTGTCAAGTGTCTCTTGAAATTTTTCCCAGTCTACAAAGCCGTTGATTAGCTTTGGTAGTTTGTCAGTTGGATTAGGTATGTGTTCAAATGATATTAGGACCGGCAAGTGATCAGACTCAAGTTCCGTTAGTACCGTTTGATACAGTGGGCAGCTACTATTCTTATGTAGTATAATGTCTAGAATATCAGGTTGGTAATCTGCTTGGTAAGGGTAGTGGGTTGGTGCATCTGGGGCTGAGATTTGAATTGCGTTATCGTTGATGTATTTGTATAGTCGCAGGCCGTTTGAGTTGTTTACACGGCATCCCCATATCTTATTTTTACAGTTGAAATCTCCTATTTCATAGGTTGGTTCGGCGCCAGAAAATAGCAATTGCAGATCATGTTCGCAGATTATTTTGTTTGGTTGCTTATATATACTTGCTATTTTGATTGTGGCATTATTTACTGTTTTCAGTTTAGCTTCTATTGCTTCTATGCTTGACAGTTTTTGTATTGGTAATGGATATATAACGTTTTCTTTGTTTTCTAGTGGCCAGTCTATCATTTCTAAAAACAACGTATCCCGGTATGTTGAGCCGATCAGTGTTTATTAAATGAGTTTCGTTGACGCACGCTATATGGATGTTGTGATTGGCCAAGAAAACTATAAAGCTGACGCGATTCTGTTTTATGCCGTAGGCGTTCCAACTGGCAATTGTTAGCTTATTAATGTCAGTATGATTATTTGCCATTGCTAAGCAGGGTTGGCTAGTGATGTGGGTCGGGTAAATACCTAGTGGGTAGGGTATTTATAAATGGGTATTTACCTGGGTATTTACCCCTGCCTCGCGTAAATACCTAAAAGCTGGGTATTTATCAAATTTATAATATATAAGGCCGGTTGCAGAAAGCAATGTTAAGTCTGGTGTTAGCTAACATCGCGTCAAAGTGAACAAAAACGAATCAAATCTCAAATGCTTATGGTAACTAATACATTAGTAAACAAAATTTGATGCGATTTTGTTCACTTTGACGCGATGTTAGCTAACACCAGACTTAACATTGCTTTCTGCAACCGGCCCTTAGAAAGCTAAACTAACTTTTACTCACATAATCTTATCTTAATAAATAAACTACATATAAATGAACTGGAATATTTTATGTAACATAACAATTTAAATAACATTGAATAACCATTCACCCCGGTAAATTAATCGTTTATCGGGAAAAAACATTGGCTGCCGAAATTTATGGAAATAAACAGTTAGATGCAATAAATTGCGCCTGTTAGAGTTTACAAACAACATTGTGATGGCTGACTCCGAAGATTGGGATAATTTAAATTGTTTGTACATTATTTTCTGACTTGTTTCCATTTTTGAAAAATGAACATAACATTAACTTGAAAAATAATCCTTATATTTATTAACATTAATATTAATATATACTTATAGACACATTATTAAACAATCTTAAATAAGGCAAACAATATCACAAAATAATATAAACAACGCTGTATACCGATGGGATCATAAGTAGTGATGGGACTATTCGAATGCAAATTACTACAGTATTCGATTCTTGCAAGATCTCGAATGCATTCGATTGTTTTGAGTGTATTCGAATGCTTCGAATCGAATACTTAATCGGCGTTTGTAAATCTCGCCGGGCGTGATCTCGATTCCGATCTGAATGCTGAATTTGGCGTGATCTCGATTCTTATCAGAATGCTGAATTCGAATGCATCGGCGCTTGGTACTCTGTTTTGCACTCGAATCGTTTCAGATTCAGTTTTCACTAGCACAGCGCTGCGTATCATATGAGTTTAGACTAATATTACCACACAGACTGAAGATTGCACACTCAAACGATACAGCACCACCAAAATCACTAATGCAACTAAAAATCTACTAAAAATTTCAACAGATACATGGAAAGGAAAGAGAAACAAACGCTGGGGTTGTCTTAATAATTTATGTTAAAGAAATACATATAGGCCTGTAACAACAATAAAAAAAACTATTTTATAAACGGTCCCTTTCTCATATTCATTTTCGGTACTATAAATTTAACATTTAAGTATTACAAAACAAATATACGTTATTAATAGGGTAAGCTGAACCGCCTACAATCAAAACAAATTTTTATTTTTGTTTTGTGCACGTGCAGCGTCTCGGTATCCCTGGTTGTGCGTGCCGCCGAGTCGAGGTCACATCTCACCACTTCCCAGTACGAGAGCGAGTGCACAACTCGATTCTGTATTCGGAAGTGCGATTTTGCATTCGAATTGCTTGCATTCGAACGATCATTTGATTCTCAAAAGTATTCGAATGCGATGAATTCGATTCTGAAAAGTATTCGATTCTGCCCATCACTAATCATAAGTATGCAACAGCAATCACATAGCATGAACAAAAGCACATAATACTTGAGTAAGAAAGAGATAACCGTACAAAAAAGTTATTTTAGTAGGCATATTTAGTTGACATATGACATAATTAAAATGAGCGTCAAGTCTACTCAAATATTTGTTTCTATGTTCATCTCTTTCTTATTCAATCATTGAATTCTGTTTTTTATTCATTTTATCTCATTGCTGTTATATACAGGTTGCCTAAAATTGTACAGAACATGGCAATTCCATGAGTTGGAAAAGGTTCATAAGACCATAAGAGTAACCGAAATAACAAATGCAATAATTACTTTGGTAGCTAGGCAACAAGTAGGTACAATAGCTACTTGTTGCCCAGCTACCAAAGCATTTATTGCATTTTCCATTTCGGTTGCTCTTATCGCAAATAGTATTTGAACCTTTTCCAACTCATGGAATTGCCATGTTCTGTAGAGTTAGGTATGTCCCCACCGGTATTTTGGGCAGTAAATTTTCTTAAACATTTTTATAAAATTCGCATAGAGCACCTTCACTTACCAATCAATTATACTGATTAGATTAACTTTATAATATTTGTAAATAAGTCTATAAATACCCGCTTAAATACCCATTTTGGGTATTTACCCGGGTAAATACCCCGGGTATTTATCCCTAAAAATAAATACCCGGGTAATTTACATCACTAGGGTTGGCAATAACGATAATAATGCTGTTTTTATTTTATCAATTTGAGGCGTGAGAAGTTCAAGCAGTGTTTTTAGAAGTAGTGTTATAAAATCTGTAGAGTTTTCGTTCTGACTGTTTAATGAATTTTGTAAATGAGTGGCGGTATTGGTTTCAGTTTCTGTGTGCGTTATATTATCAGACCATTGCCGTTTTGGTTTACGTAGTGCAGGGAAGTTACTGAGATTGTTTTGGAGTGTGGAGTTTATTGTGCTATGTATGTTGCGATTATTATTCCTATTGCTACTGGCTTTTTGTGCAATTGTTTGATAATATGCACACCCTTTAAAGTTTGCAGGGTGTTCAACCCCACAGTTTACCCATTGAGGCTTATCTTTCGAGTCTTCAGTGCAGTTGAGGTAATGATGGCTCTCTTTACACTTGACACATCTTGGCGTGAGTTTGCAATAATTCTTGGTGTGCCCGTATAACTGACATCGCGTGCATTGCGGTATATCTGGGGATTTTCTTCTAGGTTCTACGCTTATTATGCAATAATTTAATTTGTTTACTGCAAATATTTTGTTCAATTCCTCAACTTTTGCAAGTTCTACTGTACATATGGGGATTGGATACCTTTTCTTGTTATAAAGCCTAGCAACTTTAATAGTAGTAATTTTTTGTTGTAACAACTCTTCTTTAATTTCTTCCTCTGTTAAGGAAATAGGTACACCACGTAAGACAACAGATAATTTTTGTTCTTCAGGGTTTCTGTTAGAATGGTAGTTAAGTTTGAGTGAATCATAATACTTGGTTAAATTCCGATAGTCGTTAATACTGGTTAAATTGATGCGTAAGAAATTACCTCTGTACGCCAATGTAAATTCATCAATGGCTATTGCTTGGATGTCTTTTAATATTTCCTGATAATTCTTACCTTCATGGAGGTAAATTGGTGGGATTTTTGGTTTTCTACCTGCTGGTTCTTGCGATTGTTGAGAGGATTGAACCGGTTGTGGAGATTGCTTTTCTTGTTGTTCCGCTTCTTTGTGTTGTTCTTCGGAAAGGTCTATCATCGAAGCATCTTGAATATAGCAGTTGCTACCTTTATACATTATTTGTGTTGTGTTTGACGGCAAATAATATTTATTTGTTGTAATAAGTTTGTTTCGGTCAAAGAAGTATTTTTTGTTGGGGTCATCGCAGTTTGGAGATAGTACATGGCTGCCGCGTTTATTTTGGTTCATAATTAATTGGTTGGGCCTCTAACGAGGCCCCACTGATATTATTTGGTAACCGACACTGTTCAAGGTTTAAGAATTACACAAGGTTACACTACAAATAATAAGTTCAAGATAAGGTGTCTGCTTTCACTGATCCGCAAAATACGTTCGACCGCGATCAAGGCTAGCACGCGACTCAATTTAGTAAAGTAGTACATTATACAAAATGCAAAAAACAATAAACTGTTGGTTTTGTATTGACATTTTAAATTTGTTTATTTGTATCAGAATTGCAGTTTTTATGTATCCACCAATCTAATCTGAGTTTTGCGAAGAGAAAAAAGAATCCTGCAATGACAAAAAAAATAAATACAGCGCATATATTTTGCACAATACTGTAAAATTTATTTAAAATTGGCTTCAGCTTTGTGATGTTGTATATATGATCACCTAGAAGTGTTATCAAAATAATATTAAAACAAAAATTAGTGCTAAAAACAATAAAAGTACACAAATAAATTAATTACATACCTCTATATAAGACATTTTACAATTTAAATAGGGCATTGAACTAGTTATTCCACTACACTAATCAAGCTGCATATTTATAAAAGATTTTATGCAAGTAGCGTGCTGATGATCGAAGCAATTCTTTTTTACCACTTGCAGGTTGACCAGCGCAGCTGAACCACTAGTTTAGGCCGAAAAAAACAACAAATTGTCATATTAAATATAGCTATTTATTTTCAACATAAAAATAATCAATTATACAAGAAGGGAGGGTATGGTTGAAATGGCTTAAATAGTAATGGTGTGGTGTTATTTTACCAAGCCAAGCTTCTTGGCCTCGACTTCGTAAATGAGCAGCCTCCACATCTTCACGACAAATACTTCGGCTTCTTCATCCAGAACCTACAAAAACCAACATTAACAACCAGCAGTCAAGAATCAAAAGCGAAATACCATCTGAACATCTTCTAATATCACTTGCGGTTGAGATCCTGCCAAAACTTTCGAGCAAATAAAATCGACCAACGTGGGCTCGGGCTCGCCTATATATTCAATAATTTTCTTATTAATCCAAGGACGAATTTTCTTTTCCATCAGAGTATTGTCGATAATTGACCAGTCTAATTGATAAGCGAAGAGGGCATTCTTCTCGGTTGGGATTTTCTCTATTAACGACTTGATGTGCTTGCGTTTCTCTTCCTGCGATTTAGCAGCTTCCTCTGATTTCTTCTCCCCATTTTCTTTATCTCGTTTGCTCTTTTTATCTTCACTGTAATCTAAAGGAACTAATTTTCGTTTTTTGACGAGCGTACTAGTGTCATCTTCGTCTGGATTGAAGACTTCCCGCAGGTCTGCCTTTTTACGTTTACTATCACTACGTGTTGGGCTGTGCAGCCCGGTCGGTTTTGATAAAGTTAGTTTAATTCCCGTTCCTGTAGGAGGTGCGGCCGGTTCTTCACTATTCGATGTTATAGACTGCCGAGAATCATCATCGCCTGCATGTACTTGTGTCCACTGAGAACACAAAATGTTATAATCTTTTTTTAGTTTAATGATATTCACTTACCTTTACAGATTCGCCGTGGCTTTCAGAACTTGTATCTGGTTCTGGTGGAGGTGGACTATGGTGGTCATCTACATCGCTATCGCTATCAATAGGCTCCGCCTGTACCGCTGCCAGTTCCTGTGCAGCTTGTTGTACAATATACCTGTGAACAGCACAAATTAGCATTTTGCGAAGCAGATTTGAAAACGCACCTCTCCCTTTCTTCCTTCATTCTTTGTCTCGTCAACTCCCTTTCGACTTCCCTGTCACGCTCCCTTTCTCTGGCCCTTTGTCGTTCAATTTCCCGCTCCCGTTCCTTTTCTCTTTGTCGCCAGTGATCTAAATTAACATCTATTAATAACTTAGGTTTGTACTGTTCGTCCCTTTCTTTCTTCGCCTGCAACAGAATTCTCAGTATTAGGAAATAACAAAAAAGACACACCTTACTCGTTCGAACTCAGCATTGGGATCTTCGTGACCGCTCGAGAAAATCTTCGCCTTCAGTTCTTCAATTTCCTCCTTTTCTTTCTGCCTGTCGCGGCCGTCTGCTTCGGCCTCCTTTACTCTATCGGTTAACCTCTTCTGCAACTGGCTACCCCTGCAAAGAATTTTATAGTAGTGTCAGTGTAAGGCATATAGAATGAAGCATCACTTAAAAATGTTTATTTTGTTAATAGGGAATTAAGTGAAAGATTTAATTTTAAAAACTAACTTGTAAAATTTGACGTCATCTCGCTCGTCGTCGTAATCCTCAAGGAACTCCTTCAGTCGTTTTGCATCTCGCTCCCGCTCCTCTTCCTTCAGTCTCTCCTTCTCCCTTTCCTTCTCATAGTCCTTAGCTTTCCGCCTCTCGCGAGTCTCCCAAGCCCTCAGCCGCTCCTGATACGCGGCCTCCTTCTCACGTGCTCGCCTTTCCACCTTCTTTTTCTCCTTTAGCTCCTCCTCCATCTCTTTTTCTTTCAGTAGTTCCTTTGTACTTTTACTTTTGTCGCGATCTTCACGGTCACGGTCGCGCTCACGCTCACGCTCGCGGTCGCGGTCACGGTCACGATCACGTTCCCGCTCCCGCTCTCGCTCGCGTTCACGGTCTCTGTCTCTGTCCCTTTCCCGCTCTCTTTCGCGTTCTCGGTCCCTTATTTCACGTTCCCTCTCCCGCTCCCGCTCTCGTTCCCTCTCCCTCTCTCGCTCGCGCTCCCGTTCCCTCTCTCGCTCCTTTTCTCTTTCCCGTTCCCTTTCTTTGCTGCGCTCATCTCTCGACCTGCAGTTTGTAAAAAAAATGTAGCACATATATGAATGTAAATTAACAAAGCAAGTCCCAAGTACCTCGATCTGGAGCGTCGGCGTTTTTTCTCTTCTTTTTCCTTACGCCGCGGACTAGGCGAGTGGGAAGACGAGCGCGGCTCTCGTCGCTCCTTTTCTTTGCGCCGACTCACTTCCTTTTCCTCCTCTTGTTTCTAGAAGGAAGCGGACGAGTATTAACATGATGTTTGCAGTCGGGGGGCTAAGTAATAAAATTATGTTCATACCACTCACGACTCGGATGAAAACAATTACTACTGTTCCCTATCAACTGTCGAGAAAACAGAACATCTTATGCAGGCGATCATAAAACACTGTAATGTGGTAGATAATTTTAAGTCATGATTTTGGTTATCGAGTTTCACATTTACTGAAGGCTAAGAGGCAATGTTTTGTGGACGTTAAGCACACTTGTACAAAACACTATGTTAACAGAATGATACAATAATTAACAATTATGAGAAATGTGGGTACATGCAATTCGCCGTTAAATAATGTAGCTATTTAAGACAGTTCGAAAATACGATCTAAGGCCAGCGGCGCGACACAGCAGCCGCTAAGGCGTTACATGATACTTTCGAACATCAGTACTAAGCTATCGTACATGTACTTAGTAACTTACTCTAGCCAAATGAGGCGGAGGTCCAAGCCAGCGCGAGTCCCACCTGTCGTCTCCAAAATCGTCGAAAATATCATTTATACCACGGATCGTAACTTACAAATACGAACCGCAGCAACAACTTAACTAAACTGTATCTCAGTCGCTCTAGCAAATCACAGAAAACTATAGATCATGACGTCGAAATGACATAAGTTGCTACACAGTCAGAAAGATGCCAAGTTTAATACTAGATATCCACGCAAAGTACAATTCACAGAGATAACGAAAATTGAGCTTGTAAGGAAATGTAAGTTACAGTTCTAACCTCACTTTTTGATGTTTATTTACATAACCTAGAAAAATTCCCAGCAAGCTCAATTTTTGCATAACGGGCATTCACACAGACATCCATTCTTAAGCATCCCAACCAGAACGAAGATCTATCAAGCACTACAAACCAATATTAAAATGTCTTAGGCCGGTTAGACCTAAACTATCGTCTGTGGATACAACTTATGTACTTAATAGCTGTACATACTTAATAGCAAGTTATGTTATTTCACAAAAAAGAAATGGAATATATTTAACAATTCGAGTCGCATCCGAATCGCACTAGTGCAGAGGCTCAAACGTCAATTTAAGGAGACGGAGCGGCGATGCGAGTGCGACCCAAATTTAGGCACAAGTGGAGAGAACTGGTGTCACATTACTCACCGGCGGCGCCGCACGATGTACAAAGGTTGGACTGCGCCGATGCCATATCCTAGTGGTTTTGAATTACCATATTACCAACCTCAAAGCTAATACCCTAATCTATCTTAAGTATAAACCTAACCCCTAAGCTATCCTGCTGTTTGTCCCAGTACGAGGAAAAGAAACAATTTCAAATGAAAGAAAGGCAAAGCAAATAGTCAAACGAACCAATTGTAACAAAAAAGTGACTTTACTGACTTGTTTTTTTGAGTATTTGCAAAATTTGAGTAATTTTGTTTGAATTAAAAAGCATTGGAAAAACTTGAAAAACTATTTCTCTCCCACAACAGTGTAATCCAGCTCTATTAAAATGTACTGTCTCACCTTCATTATTTCCCGGAACTTCCCAATCTCACGTGTTATCAGGTCTCTCTTTTCTTCTTCCACGTCTGCTTCGTCTAGAATTTTATTGCGTTTTTCTAATACTTCCTCTGTAACAAAATATTCGTTATAGGCCGGATCATATAAGTTTTAAGGTAGATATGTAAAATTACTAAATGGCGTTTGGACGATTATTTTGGAACACCTTCTGGAACCATATCTCAAAAGTTCCATGTCGTCCCAAATGGGATTCCTGAGAAACTCCGTGAAACCTAAGAATTTTCCTTTTAGTACAGTCGAAATAGAACTAAAAGTGGGGGCAATGACTAATATGAATAAAAAGTTTGCATCTAGGTTAGTTAATATATCAATCACGTTATTTTGCCCTTTTGGAAGGGTGGAAATGCGACAAAAATTGGCTCTTTATATTTCTACTAAAAAAAAAAAGTTATGACGGTTTACATTTTTTAAAATTTTCGCGCGCTTGATTAGAATAATTTTTAAGCTTGAATTTTTGTTAATTAAACAATACATGAATAAGTTATTTTGCATTTATAATAAACAATAAAAGAATCGAGCATTAAAATAAACAATAATTAATTACACAATAGAAACTGTCATAAAACAGCAAAATTGTATCAAGACAATTTAATTTAATTACTAAATTCATAAATTACATATCTGAATATGTACATATTTACGATAACCTCATTTTACCTTGCGGTGTAGAGGCTGGTGCTTTATATGCTTGCATCTGACGGTACAATGCTCAACTTGCCCTGGATTCGGAATACAAAGTTGGACCGCGCCTTTTGCGCTTGTATAACGACCATTGTGTGAGGTGTGTGTCATGGCGATGTGTTGATCTTGTTACTCTATCACTTAAGTCTGTGGTTCTTATTAGAGCACAGTTAATTTGGAGTGAATGGTCTCATGGAGCCTGATTCCAATCGCCAATGCTGCGGAAAAATTACGGCCCCCGCAGGATTCGAACTGAGGACTTGGTTAATGCAAGCCTAACGCCTAGCCAACTGTGCTACGCGGCTTCCCTAAGTAATTAACAATTATTAAATAATGTACCCCCCCCCCCAAGAGCTAAAACCTCATAAATAAATGATACAGCCAAACTGCGCTTACAGAAGTAAAAATTAATGCAGTTTTAGAATATTGGTATTAAGTCAAATAGCAGCAAAACAGCAGACAAGAGAAAAATCATAAAAAACTACAGAGAGAGACAAGGATAAATAAAATAACATTAACTAATGTTATCTATATGTTTTTTACGTCTATGAGATCATCTATCCGATTACATATCGATTCACCCTCCAACATTTCGCCTTCTGACATTTCGCTTACAGTGGCTATATAAGGACGGTGTGGTCAATTTTAAAACGGCAGCTATTTTCAGTGGTTTTTTCCACGGCCAGCCACGCCCTTCGGTATTGTTCTGTGCACACGGTCTATTAAATTGTAATACAAAACGTCAAACTGCTAAATTATGACGTAAACGTCATTTTATATGGACTGGACATATGTTAAGTTTCGAAACGCTTTATTTATTTATAATTCACTTCGTTTTTATCACAAAAACTTCACTTGGAAATGTCAATAATATTACTTATACAAAATTACACTGCAAGAAATGCTGCGACACGTAAAGAATCGTCACCGGCGATTAAAAATTTCCTTTAACGAGCAACCTAATATCGGAATATAAGTCAATGTGTCCTTTATTGTGTTTGTTTTGTACATAGAAAACAAAAATTGACAACATTTTGCGTCGTTTGACATAGAGATGACGTACAAAAATGCAATAATTTTTTTTTATATTCACAATCAAACTGCTGTATTTATACCACCAGTTAATTTAGAGGAATAGAATATTCAGTCACACATAAACTATATTCACTATAGTCCCGGATTGTCAATGTCAAAATCCAAT
This sequence comes from Agriotes lineatus, assembly GCA_940337035.1. Taxonomy (NCBI): domain Eukaryota; kingdom Metazoa; phylum Arthropoda; class Insecta; order Coleoptera; family Elateridae; genus Agriotes; species Agriotes lineatus. The sequence goes on along the minus strand of OW679201.1, from coordinate 27,400,834 downwards.
TAAAAACAATCCTTTATATCATGGTTAATACTTTTAAGTCAAGCTATGGGTAACTAGAAACAATTAATAAAGTTACTAATGTCAAAACTATAAATTATAGGTTATGACAGCGTACATACATCAAACAAGTAGAGACACTCAAGCCAAATGTTGAATCCTGTCTAGAGTGCCTGGGACAATAACTCGGGGGGTATTTCTAAGCTTGATTATCAGATGGCAGCACAAAGTTCTACCAATCAGAGCCACTTACTGGCTCTGCTACCAATCATGACGTGATCAAGTAGTGGCACCATCTGTTAGTAATATCGGAAAGTACCCCCCAACCCGGTCAAGGTCATCCAAATCGGAATTTTTACATCAAAGGAACCGATGATGAGTGTCTCTACTTGTTTGATTTATGTACGCTGGTTATGACTTAAGCAAAAATAAATAGAAGTTGCCAGGTAACAAAAACACAAACTTTAAAAATTACATGTAAACAAATTTATAACGGCTGAATATTAATAATACGAAATAGTTTGGTTAGGAAAACATTTTTATCAGCCAATAAAAAGCGAAAAATCAAACAAAACCGAGTAGCTTTATTTGTTGAGAATAACGTTTCATTTGCATATTAGCAAACTTCTTCAGATTACAGTTGATACTTATATATTAATCTGTGGTGACAGCTATTAAAAATTTTCAGAATTTTGAATTAGCCAAAAAATGCTCTATTTAAACATTTAGAAGGGGAGTGTTTAATTCCTCCCCTCATAATAATTTTTGTTATGTATTGTTTAGTGTTTTTATTATATTATTAACTTTTCAAACAATCCAAGGAAGTTTATAATGTATCTACATTAATTGTATCAACTGTAATCTGAAGAAGTTTGCTAATATGCAAATGAAACGTTATTCTCAACAAATAAAGCTACTCGGTTTTGTTTGATTTTTCGCTTTTTATTGGCTGATAAAAATGTTTTCCTAACCAAACTATTTAAAAATTACGCTTTTGTGTTGTCCAACCTAGTAGTAACAAAAAAAACCAATAAATATTCAACATTTTTGACAATCCAGAACTATAGTGAATAGAGTTTAGAACATAAATTCTCTTTAATTTGATGCAATAATCTTTGGCATTAATAGCATTTGATTTGGACGAATGCACAATTTTCGCAAAAAGTATTTAACTTTAACTCGTTGACACATTTACTTAAGCAAAACAAAAATTCAGCATTCGCTTATACAGAAGACTAGAATTTTATGAGCATCATTTCATTCCACTTGATATTGGGGCGATTTTCAATAATAAAAGCAAATTTGTGTGACTGTAATTTTGTCAACGACTCAAGATGGCAGACATTGTAACAGCCAATCATAAAGTAGTCTAAAATTGACCACACTGTCCTTATAGTCACTGTAGTTTCGCCCTTAAATTAGCACCTAGTTGGATTAAACCTAACCTAACCTAACAATAAAACAACTTCATTATCTATTTTATTTTATTGTCGATTTTTATTATATAAAACAATTTAGAGGTAGAAACTATAGATGCCAATTTTTGCTTTAAAATTATTATTAATGCAGTATTTTACTGTATGGAGAAGCAGAAAATAAATTCTTGGAGCAATATAGCCATAGATGCGTCGTTTTATATTCTTTAAATAATTTATCACTTGAATATGTAATTATGTACAATATAATTTATTTTAAATATTTTTGAAGGACTTCTAAATGAATCACAAGCCGTTTTACTATACCACCCCATCTAACAATTCCATACTGTAAGTGCTATTTCACCAATGAATGATAGAGAATTATTAGATTGTTTATCCAATATGTGCTTCAGCGGTTTAAAATGTAATAATTAAGATCTTAATTATTTTAAAATTACATTTACAGGCGCATCCCCCCATTTAAGATTCAGATCAATTTGTATTCCCAATTTATATTTTTAACTTTCTCTATAACATAATTAATTTGATCACCTGAAACATTAGTTTATCAAAAGTTATCTTTTTATTTACATAACAACTAAAGGCTATAAATTTGGTTTTCTCAAAATTAACAGAAAGTGTTTTTCGAACGAACCAGCTTTTTAATGCTTTTTCCCGCTGTCGATCATGTAAGTCAGTGATACAGCAAGTGATGTGGGTTGGGTAAATACCTTAAAACTGGATATTTATCAAATTTGTAATAGTTAGAAAGCTAAGTTAACTTTTACTTACGTAATAATGTTATCTTAATAAATAAACTACGTACAGTGTGAGTACTAAAAAGTGGGGAAAGAGCGGGAAATTTTGAATTAAATTCTAGTAATTTTTTGCTTTTATGTTTCTCGCAGATGTATCACCCCAACTTTCTATTTACATGTCATTGGTGGCACTACAAGTCTATGTCAAATTTGAGGTTAGCAGGTTAGTTTTTGCGTCAATTTGTGTTAAAACTGACGCAAAAACTAACCTGCTAACTTCGAATTTGCTAGTAAATGCACTGGAATATTTTATGTAAAATAACAATTTAAATGTAACACTGAATAAGCAGTCACCCAGGTAAATTAATAGTTTTTCAGGAAGAAACATTGGCTGCCGAAGTTTATGGAAATAAACAATAAGCAACAAATTGCACCTGTCAGAATTTACAAAAAAAAAAAAAACAATTGTGATGGCTCTGACTGGAAATTGGGATGATTTATATTGTTTGTATATTATTTTTTTTCCATTTTTGAAAAATGAACTTAACATTAACTTGGAGAACATTAATAATAATACATATCGAGAGATCCAAAAAAAACTGTTCCTCAGCGGGCTGTGGAAATTCAATGTATGAATAATATGTTGGTGACACTGTACGCCAATGTCAAATTCGAGGTTATCAGGTTCGGTTTTCCATCAGTTATGACACAAAATGACGCAAATCCTAACCTGCTAACCTCGAATTTGACATTGACGTACAGTGTCACCAACATATTATTCATACGTTGAATTTCCACAGCACGCTGAGGAACAGTTTTTTTTGGATCTCTCGATACTTATATACATATTAGGAAACAATCTTAATAAGACAAAGAAAATAACAAAATGATATTATGTGTTCCAAAAAAACCTCATTTACGGTAGGCTTTGGAAAGAAAGATAGAAAATCTAGTCATGTCTTAACGGAAGTCTATAGGTGAATGTCAGATTGCAATTTATTTATTAACACGTCTGTCACTGTGACATGTAATTAAAAGTTTACACTGCATTAATCGTACTTGTATCAACTAAAAAGGAAAATAAGATAGCATGTACAGTCGTGTTCAAATAAATCTGGGACAATGTTTTTTTACATATGTAGGTTGAGGTAAGAATTGTAGTATATCTCCATGGATTTCCTGCTATCAGAAAAAATTACATTAATTTTTGACAGGTAAATGAAGTCTGTAACACTTTCTGATAGCAGGAAATCCATGGAGATACGCTTCTATTCTTAACTCAACCGACATATGAAAAAAACATTGTCCCAGATTTATTTGAACACGACTGTACACAACAATGAGTGTATTAATCATAACGGTCAATAAAAATTGTTTTTGTTAAGTGTTTTGTATATTTTTAGAAAAATAATTCAAGGTCAAGATGTAATTTAGTTCTCTCTGACTTGGTAGTTCATTTGCATCAATGGGTATATCTCAAGTTACGGCAAACTTCAGTTTGATAATGGCATGCTGCGAATGAGTTTTTTTTAACACACGATATAAACAACGTTGTATACCGATGGGACCATAATTATGTATAACAACGAGATGGCATGAACAAAAGCACATAAGACTTGAGTAAGAAAGAGATAACCGTTTAAAAAAGTTATTTTAGTAGGCATAGTTAGTTGACATATGCCATAATTAAAAATGAGCGTCAAGTCTACTCAAATATTTGTTTCTATGTTCATCTCTTTCTTCTTCGAGCATTGAATTCTGTTTTTATTAATGCTATCTTATTGCTGGTATATACAGGTTGCCTAAAATTGCACGGAACATGACAATTCCATGAATTGGAAAAGGTTTAAATACCGTGAGATCATTTAAAAACGGGACCGAGAGTGCCATGGAATTTCTGTTTTAGATTCGAACTTTGGTTAATAGCCATTTGTCAATTTATTAAACTAACCTCAAACAAGACATAAGCTTTATTAAACGTCAAAAATTACAGTAAATGTTCAAAGACAGAAATTCCAACTCACTCTCTTTGAACATGACTGTAATTTTTGACTTTAATAAAGCTTATGTCTTGTTTGAGGTTAATTTATTAAATTGACAAATGGCTGTTAATTCATTTTCTTATATGGGTATTTCGCCACTCTGCAAATTAAAATATTAAATAACGAAAATATTAACAACGAACGTTTCGAGGGACAATCTGCCCTCGTTATCAACGAATAACAATTAAAACTAACAAGAACTTATCTTTTTTTCACTGGAAGAAAAAACGACCAACCTCCAATGAATTTTCTGACATTGACGTTTGTTGATATCTGTACCTACTTGATCTCATCTTTAAGAATCGATAGCCAACTATTGTCTAAAAATATTGAGAAAGACGACACGCATTTTTCTTCGTTAAGTAAAATGTATGCCGTTTCCTTAATTTTTCGCCTAGTTGACATCGATTCTTTAGATAAGATCTTTGTGTTGTCCCATTGTATTTTATGGTTTTCATCCCAAGCATGTTCTGCCAGCTTAGACTTATTGAATTGATACGTTTTCAACATATTTTTATGTTCTTTAACTCTTACTGCTAAAGGCCTGGATGTTTCACCGATATAATATTTCCCGCATTCACAGGGAATACTATATATACAATTCCTTGAATGTTGTTCTTCATTGAACGGTTTAGTTTTTGTAAGAACTGACCGTAAAGTATTCATCGTTTTGAATACCGTCCTAACATTGAATCTATTTCCAATTCATCTAATTTTGTCAGATATGCCTGGAATATATGGTATAGTAAGAGTATTATATTTTTGAGTGTCATTCCTTTGTATGTGTGTGGCATTGCTTCGTGTATTGAAAATGTTCCGAACAAGAGTCTCTGGATAGCCATTATCTTGTAAAACATTAATAATAAATTCTTTCTCTTTTTTGAAAATTGTATCATTAGAGCAAACAACTTTGGCTCTGCCGTAAAGACTTTTTACAACGCCTGTCTTTATGTTTTTGTGATGGTTAGAATTAAAATGTAAGTACCTATTAGTATTGGTTTTCTTACGGTATACTGATGTTTCAAAAGTATTTATTGTGCGTGTGATTAGTGTATCAAGAAAGGGTAACTGATTGTTTTGCTCTGTTTCTAATGTGAATTTGATGGAGGTTTCTTTACTGTTAATATGTTCAAGAAATGTGTCCACCTCATCCATATCATGAGGCCAAATTGCAAAAACATCATCGACATATCTCCACCAAACTACTGGTTTGTTGGTGTACGTGTAGACATGTTGTTGTTCAAAGTCTTCCATAAAAATGTTACTAACAATGGGAGATAAAGGTGAACCCATTGCCATCCCGAAATCTTGTTGGTAAAATTCATTGTTTAGTTGAAAGTATGTCGTTTTAATGCATAGTGTTAAATGGTACCAACGTTTAATGTTGTTCGTGTATGTAATGTGTTATCGTTTTGTAGCCTATGTTTAATGATGTTGAGTGTTTTGTCTACTGGAACATTAGTGAAGAGACTAACTACATCGAAACTAACCATTAAGTGTTGTGTGTGTATGTTTGCTTCTTAAAGTTTTTCAAGGAAATGGGGCGTGTTCTTTATATACGTGTCTGTATTTCCTGATATAGGAGTCAGTATCTTAAGTAAATATTTAGCTAAACTGTGACAAGGAGAACCTATAGAACTAACTATTGGCCTAAGTGGTACATTTGGTTTGTGTATCTTTGGTAATCCATAAAAATGTGGTGGTTTACTGTAGTGTGGTGTTAGCGTACGTCTTACAAAATCTGTAAATTGTTCTCTGTGTTTGTAAAGTGTTCTGTATATTTTTGTTTCTATTGTATGTGTTGGATCTTTATTTAGTTTAGTGTATTGTCCCTCACTAATTAGTGTTAAAAGTTTTTCGTTGTATGTGGTTGTGTCAAGTACTACTGTGGCGTTGCCTTTGTCTGCAGGTAGAATTTTAATTGTGTTATCGGTTTTTAGTGTGTGTAGTGAATGTTTTTCTTGTTTGGATATATTTTGTTTGATTGTGTCAGGTCGTTCTAGTATGATTTTGTTTCTAATTCTGTATTCCTGTCTAATGTCTTCTGGAAGTTTTTGACAAGTCTCTTCTATAGCTGTAACTAAATCAAGTTTATTAATTCGTTTTGGCGCCACTGCGTAGTTGAGTCCTTTGCTAAGAACTAATTTGTCAGTGGCGTTTAGTTCTTTAGAAGACAGATTAACTACAGTTTTATTTAAAAAAGTGTCACTGTTCTTTAGTGTATTTAGTTCAATTGTGTGTTTTTCTTGTATGAGGTGTTGGTACTTTTTTAAATGTGTACGTTTTTGCTCTGTGTGTGTTTTGTTGTAGGTATTACTAATAGAGTTGTACATACGATTGAAATCGTCTTCCCGTACATCCCTTTGCATAACCTGTTCCAGTTTGTTTATGTCAGAAAATAGTATCACTTTGTTATGTCTGTGAAATTGTATTCTGTCTCTAACTAGAGCTTCACTAGCTCTTTTCATGATATTACTAGAACGAGCACTTACATAAGGTGCTTTGAGTCTAAACCCTTTTGGAATAATACAGCTATTTCTACAACGACATAGGAAAGTTATACTATTTTCAGAGTGTGCCAGCTTCTTGTAAAGTGTTTCCCAACTTCGGAAGTTACTAGTTATGTTAGGCCCATACCTTTGATTAGTTCTTAGCAAAGGACTCAACTACGCAGTGGCGCCAAAACGAATTAATAAACTTGATTTAGTTACAGCTATAGAAGAGACTTGTCAAAAACTTCCAGAAGACATTAGACAGGAATACAGAATTAGAAACAAAATCATACTAGAACGACCTTACACGATCAAACAAAATATATCCAAACAAGAAAAACATTCACTACACACACTAAAAACCGATAACACAATTAAAATTCTACCTGCAGACAAAGGCAACGCCACAGTAGTACTTGACACAACCACATACAACGAAAAACTTTTAACACTAATTAGTGAGGGACAATACACTAAACTAAATAAAGATCCACACATACAATAGAAACAAAAATATACAGAACACTTTACAAACACAGAGAACAATTTACAGATTTTGTAAGACGTACGCTAACACCACACTACAGTAAACCACCACATTTTTATGGATTACCAAAGATACACAAACCAAATGTACCACTTAGGCCAATAGTTAGTTCTATAGGTTCTCCTTGTCACAGTTTAGCTAAATATTTACTTAAGATACTGACTCCTATATCAGGAAATACAGACACGTATATAAAGAACACGCCCCATTTCCTTGAAAAACTTAAAGAAGCAAACATAAACACACAACACTTAATGGTTAGTTTCGATGTAGTTAGTCTCTTCACTAATGTTCCAGTAGACAAAACACTCAACATCATTAAACATAAGCTACAAAACGATAACACATTACATACACGAACAACATTAAACGTTGGTACCATTTAACACTATGCATTAAAACGACATACTTTCAACTAAACAATGAATTTTACCAACAAGATTTCGGGATGGCAATGGGTTCACCTTTATCTCCCATTGTTAGTAACATTTTTATGGAAGACTTTGAACAACAACATGTCTACACGTACACCAACAAACCAGTAGTTTGGTGGAGATATGTCGATGATGTTTTTGCAATTTGGCCTCATGATATGGATGAGGTGGACAAATTTCTTGAACATATTAACAGTAAAGAAACCTCCATCAAATTCACATTAGAAACAGAGCAAAACAATCAGTTACCCTTTCTTGATACACTAATCACACGCACAATAAATACTTTTGAAACATCAGTATACCGTAAGAAAACCAATACTAATAGGTACTTACATTTTAATTCTAACCATCACAAAAACATAAAGACAGGCGTTGTAAAATGTCTTTACGACAGAGCCAAAGTTGTTTGCTCTAATGATACAATTTTCAAAAAGAGAAAGAATTTATTATTAATGTTTTACAAGATAATGGCTATCCAGAGACTCTTGTTCGGAACATTTTCAATACACGAAGCAATGCCACACACATATAAAGGAATGACACTCAAAAATATAATACTCTTACTATACCATATATTCCAGGCATATCTGACAAAATTAGACGAATTGGAAATAGATTCAATGTTAGGACGGTATTCAAAACGATGAATACTTTACGGTCAGTTCTTACAAAAACTAAACCGTTCAATGAAGAACAACATTCAAGGAATTGTATATACCGGGTGTCAACGAATTTATTAGACAACTCATATCTTCTAGAGTATTAAGTGTATTAAAATGAGATTTGGTATAGGTAAATGGTATAGGGAGAGGAGAGTTTTCGCATATTTTTCACTTTTCGGTCACTTCCGGTTTCACCGGAAATGGCTCCGATTTCGAATTTTTAAATGGAACACCCTGTATATTTTTGCATATTTGGATTTCTGAGACAACTTTGGGTCAGAATGTGACATTTTAAAAAGTTTTTAAGCCTACTTGATTTTTTTAGAGCCACTTTTAATATGGCATCTAGGTGGCCATGATCGGACGCAAACTAATCTAAGGACCTCAGGTGATGTCAGAAAATTACAATCGCAAAGTTTTAGTGATTAGTATGATAGATAGGAATAAGACAAATTGGCAAAATCACGTTTTCTTGTCTAACTATTTTTTTTCAAATGGCGACCCTTTTTTGACAAGCGCTTTCCGAAAAGAGGATTTTTTGGCGATTCTAACGATACTACTTTATTTGCGATTGGATTAAAAATAAGCTCATAAGTTAAATATTTCTAAGCAAAATACTGGATAATAATTTATTTACTTTGGTCAAGTGTGCCATGGATAAGTTTTAAAATGTCACATGGTGATCCAAAATTGTCTCAGAAATCTAAATATGCAAAAATATACAGGGTGTTCCATTTAAAAATTCGAAACGGGAGCCATTTCCGGTGAAACCGGAAGTGACCGGAAAGTGAAAAATATGCGAAAACTTTCCTCTCCCTATACCATTTACCTATACCAAATCTCATTTTGATACACCTAATACTCTAGAAGTTATGACTTGTCTAATAAATTCGTTGACACCCGGTATAGTATTCCCTGTGAATGCGGGAAATATTATATCGGTGAAACATCCAGGCCTTTAGCAGTAAGAGTTAAAGAACATAAAAATATGTTGAAAACGTATCAATTCAATAAGTCTAAGCTGGCAGAACATGCTTGGGATGAAAACCATAAAATACAATGGGACAACACAAAGATCTTATCTAAAGAATCGATGTCAACTAGGCGAAAAATTAAGGAAACGGCATACATTTTACTTAACGAAGAAAAATGCGTGTCGTCTTTCTCAATATTTTTAGACAATAGTTGGCTATCGATTCTTAAAGATGAGATCAAGTAGGTACAGATATCAACAAACGTCAATGTCAGAAAATTCATTGGAGGTTGGTCGTTTTTTCTTCCAGTGAAAAAAAGATAAGTTCTTGTTAGTTTTAATTGTTATTCGTTGATAACGAGGGCAGATTGTCCCTCGAAACGTTCGTTGTTAATATTTTCGTTATTTAATATTTTAATTTGCAGAGTGGCGAAATACCCATATAAGAAAATGAATTATGAATTCACGCCACAAAGAAGTTTCAGAGATTATCTGGCTGTTAATCAAAGTTCGAATGTAAAAAAGAAATTCGATAGCATTCTCTGTTCCGCTTTTAAATGATCTCACGGTACTATTTGCCAAAAGAGCTACTTGTTGCCTAGCTACCAAAGTAATTATTGCATTTTCTATTTCGGTTACTCTTGTGGCAAATTTGAACCTTTTCCAATTCATGGAATTGCCATGTTCCATACAATTTTAGGCAACCTGTATAATTATGGCCCCATTGATATTTTGAGAAGGAACTGTTCCCAGACCAGCAATTTTTTTTATTTTACATTTTTTTTTAAATTCGGATAGAACACCTTCACTTACCAATCAATTATACTGGTTAGATTAGCTTTACAATATTTGTAAATGAGGCTATAAATACCCGTTTAAATACCCATTTTGGGTATTTACCCCTAAACATAAATACCCAAGTAATTTACATCACTAGATACAGCCTTAGTATACTCTGTTCACTATGGTCCCGGATTGTCAAAAATGACGTTTTATGGTAACACTATTGAATTTCTATGGGTTTTTTTTTGTTACTAGTAATTTTGAAAATCTGTGTTTTTGTTACCTGGCAATTTTTATTTATTTTTGCTTAAATCAGTTCGAAATATAACCTATAATTTATAGTTTTGACATTAGTAGCTTTATTAATTGTTTCTAGTTACCAATAGCTTGACTTAAAAGTATTAACCATGATATAAAGGATTGTTTTTAATTGGATTTTGACATTGACAATCCAGGACTATAGTGAACAGAGTATAACAAAACGTGTAAGTCGGCGATTAGATTTGTTTGCTGCTTTCCCTTGACAAAGGAACTTAATATTATTATTAAGTTCCTAGGATAATAAAATTAACAACGCAAGATGCAGACTTAAACTTTTGGTTTATAATTGCAAGTGTTTATGTGACATGTGACACTCACAGGTAACATGACTCACGAAAATTAATCCTGGTGACAGGTGACAAACAAAACGATTTTTTTAAAAATCTTGGAAAATTTCGATAAGCAGCGTGAAAAATATAGTAAGATAACTCGGAATGTATTGCCTATTAGGCGGCTTTACCTTGGCTTGTACTTGCCTACCTCAAATGTTAATAGGTCCTTACATTCCTGGTTACTTAAATAGCTATTAAATTGTTTTCAACTAAGATTTTTAATTCATACCAGCAGTCAGATATATTCTCACGGTATCCAAACATAACAATTCATTAATATAAATTGAGAACAACATTGGGCCTAGAACTGTGCCTTGTGGAACACCGCATGTAACTTTTAGTGGGTCGTTTATTTCATCCCTGATTTTTACATACTGGATTCTGTTGCTTAAATAATTCTCCATTAATTTTACATGTATTCCATGAAAACCCATACATACAAAAGGCTTTAGCTAAGTCGATGAATACACCCACAATGCATTTATTGCCATCTACAGCTTAATAAACACTACTTGCTATGTGGAAAATTGCATTTTCGGTTGATATGCCTTGTTTGAATCCAAATTGTATGATTGATATTAACATATATTTATCAAGATATTTTAAAATTCGGTTTTATAATTTTTTCTGCTATTTTACCAAGATTTTAAGTAATAATTTATTTATACTATATATCTTTGAATAGCGGTTTAACTACCCCCTCTTTAAGGGCAGATGGATATATTCCTGCTTCTAACATTTTATTCATAAGGCTAGCCGTTTGACTAAGTGCATCCCTGGATACTTGACTTCTTGCACCTGCGTAAGTGGGGAGTTGTTGATCAAGACTGGTGATGTGTTGCGTTTGCATTTCGTAAATGTAATCTGTGAGGATTTCTCTTCGTTGATTTTCCATTTATGAGCCCATTTTTTTATTACATTCCAGTTTTGTTGGAGGAGAGTGGCGGCTACTGTTGCATCTTTGTGTTTAACTAATACTACCGTATCGTCGACAAAAGCTGTAGTAAAAGAATGCCTATTCGTAGGGAAGTCTGCTGTAAATAACAGGTAGAACATTGGGTTTAGTATGCTCCCTTGGGGACGCCTGATTTAATTACATGTTATTTCTTGCCAATATTTAACTTGGAAGCACTTTTCATCCAGGATTCGGGATTAGTTTAATTTCCTTGATAATTGGCTCGAGTCTCTTCGCGAGCAGCTTTTCTAAGAGTTTGGCTAGTTGAGGTAGGGCCTGCAAGAGGAGACTTTGTTTTGCAGTTTGCCTGCTTTTGGCATTAGAACCACCTGGCAAGACCTTCCATTCAGCTGGGAAGTGTCCTAGCCTTAGTATAGCGTTGTATATTATTGTTAACATTACTAGACCCTTATAGGGAAGTTCTTTGGGGTTTAGATTGTGTTTGATCATTCCTTTAACTTCGTTAGCTGTAAATGAGCAGGAAGCGGTGACATTTTAAACTGTGCATTTAGGGTTTCTTTTATTTCCATTTCCTCGTCAGGGGTTGATGTCACTGGTAGTGGTTGAACTACTGATTCAAGATGGGCAGCAAAAGCTTCGCCTTTCTGTTTGTCTGATCTCGCCCAGAAGCCATCTTCTTTTTGTATGGAGGGACTGGGCTGATTTTGCCAATTGATATCAACCAAACTTACAAAGTAAGTGGTTACTATGATCGCTCTTTCTGTGTGTCTGTCGCACGGTTCCCGTTAAGGCAGAATACAACTGATGGTGGATCCGTATGTATTTTTGTCCCCTGAATCCGAATCCACCACTGGCTTTTCGATATCTCAACCCGTTTTCGAAATATTCGACTTTAATGTTCGAATTTTCACATTTTAGGCTTTAATATCACTTTTATGTAGTTTTCTCTCCTGATTCCAAATATGTCACTCATTTCACGATATCTTGAATAGTTTTTGAGATATTTGATTTTTTAAAAATCCGAATTTTCTTTTTGTAAGTTTGGTTTTCAGCCGTACATGCGCGGCTAAGCTTTTTTTTTTTTTGGTTGCTTTCTGCAGGTTGGTCCTGAAACGATTTGTTCTTTAGCTTTTTGATTGTTTCTTTGAGTTCTAAAGACACTTGATTGTATCGTCTTTTATCTGAGGGGTATTGAGTATGCTGCCACATTCTACGTAATCTCCTTTTTTCAGCAATTTTTTTCTTTATTATTATTGAACATTGTTCTTTAATCCTTTTGATTGGAACTTCCAGGGTAGCTCCCCAGGCAGATTCTTGATTGTCATAGAGAAATATGTCACAGTGAGCTCTAAGTCTTCTACTGTTTTTAACGGAATTTTCAAATCAAGATGGTTATCCAGTAGAGGTCTGTACTAATTCCAATTAGTGTTTTTATTGAATAGGTTAGCCAGTAGATCTTTTACTACAATCGAGGTTCGATGCAGAACGGTTACAAAAGTCCTTGCTTTACGGCCACTGAGAATGTTGGGTATTGTTGCTCTCTTTGGCTTCACGGCGTTGTTCGGTTTCGCTGCGATGAATAATGTATTGGCTGATTGTGATTAGGGTTGATTATCTGCAGGTGGTTTGAATGGCGCCTACTTAATATGTCGAGATATACTTTACACCCTTTGTAATTCGCTGGTTGTCCGTCTTTACATAGAACACATGTTGCTGGTTCACCATCTTTTTTATTTTTGGAACAAGTACGATAGTCATAAAATCCAGCACATTTTACGCAACGGGCTGGTCTTGTACATCTGTTTCTTGTGTGACCGTAGCTCTGACAGTTGTTGCATTGTGGGATCTGTATTTTTTCCTAGGTTCTTTTAACTGTATTACTGCGTTTCCCATATGTTTAATTTTAATGCGACGAGAGAGAATAAGTATTTTATGTTTGGTTTCTCTATTTATTGTGTTCATTATATTAACAACAGCATGGTCTCCTTTTTTTAATAGTTCTGTGATTGTTTTGTGTTTGGTAGTGTGGTGCATATTTCTTAGTACTACTCTGTACTTGTTTTCTTCTTCGAGGCTGTAAGTGTACCGTGCTGCTTTGTTTTACATCGAGCACGTCACGTATCTTTTTATAATCGGTTATGTAGTTTTACCTTGCATTAACTAATTGCGGTAGTTTTCCTTTTTTACATGGTTTTCACTTAGGTTGATCAACCGGTTTAAAGCTGTAACGTCAGCGTACATACATCAAACAAGTAGGACACTCATGCCAAATGTTGAAACCTGTCTAGAGTGCCTGGGGCAGTAACTCGGGGGGTATTTCTAAGCTTGACTATCAGATGGCAGCACAAAGTTCTACCAATCAGAGCCAGTTACTGGCTCTGCTACCAATCATGATGTGATCAAGTAGAGGCGCCATCTGTTAGTACTATCGGAAAGTACCTCCCAGGAGCCGTTCAAGGTAATCCAAATCTGTATTTTGACATCAAAGGAACCGACAGTGCGTGTCTCTACTTGTTTGATTTATGTACGCTGGTAACGTAGTGTAGAATAAATGGTGGGACTAGCTCATTTTTTCTGTTGTAGTGTCTTGTTTGGGCCGTTATTATTCATTGTGTTGGCGAAAGATTGGAATCTATTTTGAGTTGACGTTGCACAACTGGTGGTTTGAGTATTTAGGGTGTTATTTGTTCTTTTCCTCTCAGTTTTTGGTCTTACTTCCTAGAAGTCATTCAATATGATTACTTTTTCTTTGTTCCTACTGATCGACATATTGTCGTGATTTGGGTTTGCCATGTTGGGTGTTAGTTGTTGCAGTGAGGGCGTGGCTAATGTATAATGGTTTGACTGTGACGTTGATTACCGGGTGCCTGAATGATTGACCTTGTTTATGGAACGGCCCCAAAGGAGGGTAAAACTCTACTTGTTGAAAACCTTGCAGCTGCCATGGTTGCGTCTGAGTTAACATAGGATTTTGCATGTTGTACTATATTTGGTACATTTGTTGCTGTGTATTTATGGTGCCTTGTGGGGATATACAGTTTTATTGTAATGGAAATTGCATGCAGGCACGTTAACAGCGTAACCATTGCAATTTCCTTGCATTTTGTAGTTATCCTTTCATAACTTTTAAAAGTGAGTAAACTTACTTGTGATTTATATAAATATAAACTTAACATCGGCAGAACTCGTCGAATGCACTTGAGCTTGAATGATACCGGAGCAATATGCGAGCAGGTTTTTACACTAACTTGTGTAAAGTTAATATCAATATTTATATCACCTACAAAAAAGTAGAAATGTTCATTACTCATAGTGATATCGCGTAGATACCTTTGTAAATTATTATTGAATTCATTCACACATGTTGCATGGGGTTTGTAAACAGCACTCACTATAACTGTATTGTCCGAGATAAAAATAGTTGCTTTAATGCTTTTGATATCTCCTATGCTGATAATTTTAGTATTGTATGTATATGTATCTTTAAATTACAACTCCATCATTTTGGTTAATGTTTCCTTTCAGCATTTTTTTTATTTCTAAAAATCAAGACTCGCTGTTGATAGGACACAAATTTGATTATAATCGGACTACTACTTTTACTCTTGATTTTATCAACATGATGAATCCCTTTTTATGTCTTTTTTAAAATAGATATGGCAGTGTCCTCCAACTTTTAATTTTTAGCTTCACTGAAAATACGTAGAGAATTTCGAAGAACGTATTGCTACAGGTAGTCGATTTTTTGCCGATTGCTGTTATTAGTAGATGTTGTACTTCAGATCCTCAATTTCTCTCTGCTAATTTGCTAACATTTTTTATACTTGTTTCATAACCACTTTTGATACTATTTCAGTAAAACGTTTAAGCACCGTTTTATTACTAAACAACTGATTAGTAGTTGAGGTGAAAATTTTAGTGATGTCAAGCTGGTCTCTTGTGAAAGGAATTTTTTGGTCAGTATTTATTAATACACAGAAATCGCATTACGTTCTAATGGGGAACATAAAGCAAGATGGAAACTACGAACAGTTGGACATACTTAGGAACAGAAATAAACAGTAAAGGTAAACAAGAAACAGAAATACATAAAAGAATCCTGAGTGCACGGACTCCCTGAACCGGCTCCTACTAAATAAGAGTGTACCAGGAGTGGCTAAAACACGTACGCACAAAACAGTTATCAACCCATACTGACCTACGGTAGTGAAACATAGGTGGTGACAAAAATGGAAGAAAATAGACTACAAGCGTGGAAAAGAAAAATACTGCGAAGAATATTTGGAGGTGTGAAGATAAATCAAACATGACGTAGAATCAACAAGGAACTTGGAAGAGTTATTTAAAGAAGCTAACATCACATATAATGAAAGGGGAAACAAAGAGCTCATAAGAAAAGCTTTCAATCAAGAACCTTAAGGAAGACAGGAAGTAGGAAGGCCAAAGAAAACATGAAGAAACAAATAGAGAACCTACAAGATGACGAGCTAAAACAATGAAAAATGGAGATTCAAGAAAGCAAAATATGAAAGAAAAGAATTGAAGCCATAGGCCAAACTGGCCTGTAGTGCTGTTTTATACCATGAGATAAAAAAAATCATTCTGAGCAGGCCTTGATATGTGTTATATGTTTGGCAGTACTGAAATGTATTGTCAGTCTATGTCAAATTCGAGATTAAAAGGTTAGATTTTTTTGTTGTTTGATACAGACTGACGTAAAACTTAAACAGCAAACCTCGAATTTGACATAGACTGACAATACACTTCAGTACTGCCAAACGTACGACACATATCAAGGCCTGCTCAGAATCTTTTTTTTTAATCTCATGGTAGGTATTTATTAACACTAAGCTATGAACAGGTGGTATAGGAGCGTGCACACGACTATATGCCGTTTACGATCTTTCTGGGTCAGGATGACCAACTAGTAATTTTGTTGGCAGTACCTCTGTGGCAACTAAACTTCCTAATGGAAAATGACACTTTTTGTGTTAGGTTAGGTTGTTTTCAGTTTAAGGTTATATTTTCTGAATAGGTATAGTCGTGTTCAAAAATCTGTTGTACATGAATAGTTGTAAGTTTATTGGTGATCGTGTAACTACTTAACAAAGGCTCACACCGTATCATTAACTAGATAGCCCTAAATGTAAACGTTCAAAATATTTGTAAATACAACACTTTTTTGAACTTTGTATAATTAATTTATATTTACAAAGCACAAATGCTGTACAACACTTTAATGAACACGACTGTACATTGTTGCCGGATCTCTGTTTAAATTAAGAATGAAAATTGAAATGATTTGACAATTGACGACAGAAACGAAAATAAGAATTGTGTACATGATATGAATGTGCCACTTTATTTTATATGCTTGCTTGCTTGCTGGTGTGGAAGGATAAAGACATCACAAACTGTTGCCAAATAAATTTAGTAGGGCAATTGAGCAATATTGGTCTTATAGAAATTAACACGTGAAAAATGTAAATATCTTGTCAAATGGATGGCTTGCTGATTTTACTTCATGTTGATTTTCACATCTGCCACATAACATTTCAACACTAAAATAGTAATAAGTAGGTAGGTAGTCAATTATTATACATTACGCTTGATTGTTTTTCTTTTACAAAATTTCATTTTTTAACCCTTATAGACGCGCGTAGTGGGTAAAAAATACCCACACCTAGAGTTAATTGTTCTAACCGACTTGTTTTTAAAGTTACGTGCTGCCGCCTTTCAGTACCTTCCAAATGGACTGTTCTGAAGGCATACCTAGAAACATATTATTTTTAGAGCAATCACTACTTGTCGGCTGTAGCATGAACTATGCCAGGGCATGCGTCCTTACGTTTTATAAGCTGCAAGTTAGTACTTGTGACTTGTGCCGTGATTTTTGTAGTGACTGGTATGTCAAAATTGCTTTTATGACAACAATTTAATCATCGAGGAACAAGACGAAAATTTAGAAGACGAGTAACAAACATTATAGATCGTCTTTATGTTTTTGTGTTACTCTCTAAAAGTGTGTTTTTGATTTTTATAATATTTTGTTTGTAATGGAATAAACTAAATAAATATTATTATTTCTGCACTAATGCCTTCTAAAACCAATTTGTGCAAGAAATTATAAATAATAATAATTAGAGTTTGTAACATAAGATAGCTAAACTGATCTAACAGATAGTGGGTAAAATACACCCTGCGTGCGTCTTCATGTGATAAATATCCGCGCGCATCCACAAGGTTTAACGTACAACAAATATATTCTCTAGTCTCCACATCAACTCTGTTCTTTTAAATTTGGTCTGTTCTTTTTAAATTGGAAGTAGCATCGTTTAATGGAAATTTTTTGTTGTAACAAAATTATTTTGGGCATTTTGATTTTTACTTTGACGGAAATTAAAATTATTTTTACACACTTGATAAATCATTTATTTTTTTACGAATACTAAAATAATAAATCTGGATATGTGGTGACAAGAAAATGTCTAACTGACACTGACAGAAAAAAGAGTTGCATTCGCTATATCACCGAATCAGTTAGTCCAACATGAAAAGAAAAAATCATAGCCAACTCTGTCCCAAAAAGGTCGTGAACGGATTATATCTACTAAAAGACTGACTCACATTGAATGAAATTACTTGAATATTAATAATAAAAAAAATCATAATTTACTGCTGTGACAATTTTGTGATTTTGTTTTTTATTTCCAAGCAGTGAATGCCCACTTGGTTCATTTCTGCACATACAGAAAGATGCATGAAAAACGGCCACAGCTGTAGGATCATTATTTGTCATCTGATTTTCAAAATTCAACCAACAAATTAAATGATTCAAAGCCCATTATAACCTAAATTAATTCGAAATGTCAAAGATAGTCAACTTTTTTTCTCAAATGGCAACAACAATTTTTTCGAACTCCACAGATTTTTCTAAATACAGTGATGTAAGTATACCATATTTTCCTTAATTCATATTGAAGAAAAAGAGAAGTTACGACAATTTTACACATCGCAGTGGCACTAAAACACTCATGAACTGCAATCAAGTAGTCTGGGTACAGCAAATGTTCCGCAGTTGGAGTTCTAGGGATTTGACATTCATATATGAACATCATGCTGTATTCAATCTACTTGATTCCATCTTATAGGTGATTTGATGACACCACAATGTGTAAAATTGTCGGAATTTTTTTAAAATTTGGTATGAATACAGAAAAATATGATATTCTTACACCATTGTCTTCAGAAATATCGGTGGAGACCGAAAAAAAAATAACAAAAATTATACGTTGCTATTTGAAAAAAAGTTAACTATCGTAATGCACATTCAAGGCCTGCTCAGAATCACAAATGGAGTGAACAATATACTATTAACAAAATCTCTAAAACCTGTTTGTGTATTTCGCCACTCTCTAAAATTGAAAGTATTAAATATCGAACGTATTGAGAGACAATCTGTCGTTGTTACCAACGATAAACTAAAGAGGAATAAGGAAAACTTGACACTGTCAAGAAATTCATTGGCGGTTGGTGGTTTTTCAATCCCAGTGAAAAGCTACGCTTTCCGTATTCATTTTTAGTTTTAATTGTTAATGGTTGATAACGAGGGCAGATTGTCCCTCGAAAAGTTCAATATTTAATATTTTTAATTTTACGGAGTGGCGAAATACTCATAAAAGATCATGAACTCTTAACAAACACCAGATGAATATTTACACATTTAAACAAATTATAGGTACAAATATTGGGCAATTGTTTAAATATAATTTGATTTTGTGTTTTCATGTTTACAATTTTTAAATTTCTTCAACGGCTGAAGGGCACATAAAAGAAAATTAATAACAAAGCAGAAGCAGGTCCTTTCTCTTCCACTCCAAAGAGAATAAAATGTCTGCATATTCCAAGATTTATATACAAATCTGATCACTAAAATTAACTCATATACAGTAAAATGCAGGAGATGCAATATTTAGTTTACCATCACGTGCCGGTCAAGCTCCTTCATGGGGTGTTAGTGCCCCACCATTAAGGCCAACGCGCACTTGTGTGACACGTGGAGAAGTGCGGCGAAGAGGCGAAGAGCCGTGCTAACGCGCACTTGAGAGCCGTTTCTGGCGACAACCGGGTTGGTGTTAACCGAATATTTTGTGGAATTGTTTGTGTTCGGTAGCTTTAATAAATAAAATGGATAGCTCGGACAAAGATACTTTAATTGTCTCTTTGCTGTGTGAAGAAGCTGAAAAACTGGAAAAAAGAGAAAAATCCTAAGTCCTGCTAATAAAGAAAAAATATTTGTATTTGCTTATGTTCCGCTCCTAATAAAGCTGATACGCAATCACTTTGTGGATCAAGGTATAATATTGCAATGAAAAAAAGTAAATAAAAATGTTATTGCAGAATTGATCGACTTAACTGGTTGTTCAGATTTGAAAATTACATATACAATTAATAGCAAAATGCTGAATGTTAAGGGAGCGGCGAGGCAGAACTATTTCAGTTATTTTATAATACACATTATTTTGATTTGTAGCTATTGTTTAAAAGAATGTTGGAAATTCCAATGACCTTACAATTCATCATATAAGCCTTCCTGTAAAGATAATCCTTTGCCAGACGTCAATCAAACGAAAAAAATTTTGCAAGCCACAATTTTGTAGTTAATTTCTATGAAAATGAGACAGTAATTTTAAATTTAAGACGAAATGGGTGTTTCTAAGTTAAACAATCATTTATGGTTAAAAATATACTGCTCAACAAATGAACTGGACCATCCATAAAAATTTTATTTATTACATTACGTCATAAAATATATATACCTATATACAGGGTGTTGAAAAAAAGGGTAAAATATTTTACCCACTTATAGATCTCATCAATACAAACAAAAAAGTCCTAATAAACATGGGTTCGGAAATGCTTTCTTTCTGAGATACAGTGTTACAGTTTAAAAAAAAAACCCAGCCGCCCCTGGAATAAATAATTTAAATCTAAATGTGCCAAAACATTATCATTAATAGCACTAGTACACCTTCAAAGTTTCACTAAAATCGGTTAAGGGGTTTTTAAATATTGAAGCATTTTAGTTTTTGTCTTTAACAGGTTCAGAGACGTGCAAAAATATGGGTTTTAATTTTTTTCTTGAAAACGAAGCGAGATCTGAAAAAATTTCAGTAGACAAAAAAGTTGTATTTTTAGTTGCTTTATTAAAAAAATATAAAAATTGCAAAAAATCTCGTGGGCGTTATTTTTTTGTGCAAAAATCTAACCGTTATGCCCCCCTGGAATTGCTACATCAATTGTAACAGGTCCAAAAGATACCTCATAAAGTTATAAACAAACTTTAAAAATTTCATTAAAATCGCTCCACGCGTTTTTAGATAACATAAAAAAAACTAATTAAAAAAAAAACTTTTACCACCCTGTATCTCGAAAACGAAGCGTTTCCGGACTCATGTTTATTAAGACATTTTTTGTTTGTATTGATGAGATCTATAAGTGGGTAAAATATTTTACCCTTTTTTATACAGTGTGTACCCGGAAGGAGTTGATAAAAGGGAAAAAAAAATTATTGATTTTACGAGTCATTCTTTACAAAAAGTTCTGCTTTCAAGCTTCAACGGAAGACAAGAAACAAATTCAAGTCTTGCGTTTAGCGTCTGTCGGAATACATGCGGAAAACTTCGTAAACCCTGTTCCGGTCACTTGGGTCGCAAAGTAACGTGCACTTGGACGGCGCGGCGCAGCGAAAAATACTCTTTGGCAAGAATTCCGTAGACTACCTTCCACATTGAATAAAACAAAATTAAATAATTGCTACCTTTTACACATCTCTGTAAAATAAAAGTTCCATTTTATTTTTAGAAAAAAAAGAAATGTTTTGATACATGTGATAGCAATAATACGATTTTGTTTCAAGTCTGCTTGAAGCAACATATTTTGAAGAATTTATTAAGTTTCTACTTCGCTTCCATGTTATACTGGAAATGGCCATTTGTACCATTGTGAAATAATGTTATATTCAATTAAAAAAGTACAGGGTGTTCCATTTTCAATGTTTTCTTATTGAAACATTCACTGCAAAATTTTCCTAGCACAAGACGTGACAAATCTACAACAAAACCTAGCCACATAAAATTTTTGTTTTACCCACTCATTCTACCAATGCAGCAATAATCTTGCAATCTGAAGGTGCAATTAAAACTTTACTACTTTTAAACTTGTGCCATTAAATTTAGGTTCTCGTTTACTCCGATATAACTTTTACTGCCACGAATAGTTTGTTCAGTCACATTTGTTTTATGCAACAGCCTTTCTAAATATATAAAAACATTAAAAACCGCAATATTTTGCATTGCGCACCATAAGTTGTCAAGTATTTGTAATTACTCATTTTAGAATAGGTACTTCAAACACTCTGTAAAATGTTGCTAAAATTATTTGTGGCAAATACTAGCTGAAAGTGAGACCTGCACCTTAAGTAACATAAGCTTACCTTCTTTTTTCATTTCAAAATTATTCATTTCCTCTGTGTGCTCGATCAAGATCTGCTTAATTCGTTCTAAAGCTAGAGCATCGAGTGCTTGTGTCTCATCGTCGAGCTGCTCCTCGTCTTGTGGTTCATCTTGCAATGGAGAGGACCCCCGTTCGCCCTTTTCCCGTCGCCGCCTCTCAGCTTAATCACACAAGCAAGAAAAATAATTTACATAAATTAGCATGCTATTCAACCGCAAGCACCTACCTTTGTATTCATCAAGTACAGTTTTAGTTTTAGCGTCTACCTTGGCCACAAGGCGCTTGTCACCAACCATCATATCGTGCAGCAGCCGAACAGCTCTTAGACCAGCATCTGGACCGGCAAGTTCACAGAATCCAAAGGCCTTTACCCTCTTCCAGCTAATGACGTGACCGCACGTTGCTAATATTTGTCGAATCATTGAATCGGGTGCCCTCTCTGTAATATTGCCTGCGAACAAGTTACTTAGCATTTGCCCACGGCTATTTATAAGCATTCAGTTACCAACAAACACGGTGACTGCTGGCCCCTGCATTTGCTTCAGCTGTTCGCGATTAGGGTTTAACCTAGGAAGTGCTCGGATTTGCGGAGCCGAGGTTACCTGGACAGGCAGCATCTATTAAAGATTATAATTAATAATGGAAGTGGTGGTGCAAATGTGGACACTTACGTGCTGCACAGGCATTACCGCGGGCATTAATGGAGGAGGCGCCGTCATCGACATGTACGCCATGCCGGGCATAGGGATACCTAGAGGAGGTCTTGTGGGGTACGACATTGCACGCAAATTTGTTATACAATATTAAATAGTAGTCCTAGCCATTCAATTCTTACTAAATACTAATAAATTACACCCAACCTTACTGACAGATCAATAGTACTTGAGTTACGCTTTAACCGCTGTACCACTTATAAAACTAATCCACACTTCACTCACTCACTCGTGTGCACTCGCTAAAATTTCTATAAATACTATGAGAATGTTTTTAAATTGTACTGAATTCGTGTATTTTGCAAATAATACACGCCTTCGATAAACGTAACGCAAGCCAAAACTATTACTATACCAACTGTATAGCATTAAATTTACTAAGGATGGTCCGTTCGATTTCGAAGTGAAGGTTGACTTACTAAAGGGAGCACTTAGTATACGTCTAGAACTTTAAACTAGTTTTTACATTATAGTATATATTTGCATAAACTAAAACACAGCTAAAGCGCTTATTTCAGCTTGTGATTTAATGTTGTCGATTTAATTTTTCCCGCCAGTTTCATCAAACACGATTGCCAATATAAAAATTACATTTTAATAATTATTTTTTGAAATAAGTTTACAAAAACCATGTATTCATTATTGATTAGTAGTGTATTCGATGATAATAATAGTAATTATTGTTATTGTTGTTGTTGTTAAAACAAACACCTTCGAGTTCGATTATAGATGGCATTGCTGTTGCTAGTTGCTATGGAATCTGTAAAATAATTCATGTTAACTATTATTATTTTTATTTCATACTGGTTTCTATTGTCCATTAACAAACAAACAAACAAACAAAGTTGAATTTTTGTATTATTTATAATATAAAAAGAAGTACTTTTTAAAGTCCTAGAACCCTAAAGTTCAACTTTTCGTTTTATAAATAATACAAAATAGTAGGTGTATTATGTCATTAGGAGCAAAATTAAGCTCTAAATGTGCAGATGCTGGTAGCTTCAAACACAAAACAATACCTAATTATAATTAATATATCTCTTTATTGTAGGAATTTCCTAATATACAACATAATTAACAAAATTACATTTACAGTGTATGGAATAAAAACAATATTTAACAAAATTACATAATTGAAATTTAACAAACATCACCTTAAAAATAATATAAAAAATACATAAGTACAATTAATACAAGTACTATAACATTAAATACTATATAGGTAAGCATATATGTCTTTACGCCTCTCTAATGTTTTTTAATAATAATCTTCTGAAAATATTTAAAGTTGAGGCGCTTTTTATATTGTTTGGAAGATTATTAAACTCGTTTAGGCCTTTAAAGAAGATGGAGTTCATGCTCCTTTTATAATTTGTTCTTATAATGTGGAAATCGTTTCTAACTCTAGTAAAATGTTCATGTACTTCCGTGTTTCTAGTTAGATATTTATTGAAGTATGTAGGTTGGATACCTGTAATTATTTTAAAAATAAAGATCATACTTAAAAAGTATAATTAAGTAGCGCATAAAGTCGATAACTCTGTTAATCTTCGTTTTCGGGAAAAAAATCTCAAGTGGGTGTAGCTATTCAAAATATAGCAAGCATACTACTATTAGTCATTTTCAGATTTTAACATCATTTTTTTTAAATATTATGACGTCATCAATATTTTTTTAAATAACGATCTATTTATTTTTTCCATTTACTTCGGTAGAAAGTTTTAATAATTCTAGTTACCTGTGTTTAAATACAAAATACTTCGTAGTAATTCCTTTTTGACGTTGACAATAATTCCAACATAATAGTATATTCTATTTTAAGAGCTGAAAGTGCATTCTTGCCGCTTGCATATGAATATTGCTGGTTGAGGCGCAGCCGAAACCAGTAATCATGCAAAAGCGACAAGAGCACTTTTAGCTCGAAACATAAGTACTACCCATATATGTAATACTTACTATATTGCTAGCGGCTATGAGTGGGAAACTCAAGAAGGAAGTGAGACAGACAACCAACTCTTCAATGTATAATGGTGAGCTGTGCGCAACCGCGTCGTCCGCGCGGTGGGGAAGTGTACCAACCAAGTTTAAAATTCTCTTCTAAAGACGGAGTTTGAATTCTCACGCATGCGCACGAGACGCGTTATACTCTAAGTGAGACTATGTCGGCGCCGTAATGTTTTCAGGCGTTCCGAGGCCCTACTAGCAATATAGGTATAATACATACCGTGTGTCCACAGGAGGACGCACCATAGGGATAACCAAATAGAATAGAAAGATCGGCGAATGCTGTGATCGCCGGCACGCTAAAACGTTGTTTTCTGGCTTCTGACACGCCACTGTATGAAACAATATTGTTATAAGTGGTACAAGAAAAGGAACGGTGGTCATAGCACTGGTTGATATTTATATTCTATTAGCATTATCTTATCTCTATGGTGCGTACTCCTGTGGACACACGGTATATGGTACTACCGGGTGTCTTAAAAAGAATTACATCTAGTAGGTTTTGAATTATTTTGTTTGCATGTAAATTTTTATGTGCCCTAGATTGTTATTGGTATTGCATTATGGAAAATTCAAAGCATACTAGATGTAATTAATTTTAAGACACCCGGTATTTTTTCAATAATCGAGCATATTATTAAGACGAATTTAATCATATTTCATTTTACTAAAAATATTAATTGACAATAAATTTAAAATTACTCGTGTTAGCTGTGACAAGCGACGCGATTAGTTAAAAAATTCCGAGCGTTTCCAAGGAAACATCCTGACATGGCTAACTATAGTATGATCAAAAATTATTTTCATCTAATATGGTTATGGAATAGTTCTTAATCTACTAATGCAACTATATTTATACTTAAATGTCAAACTTGACATTTGATTTTTAAGTGTCTTATAGTTGCATTCATAAATTAGGAACGATTACATAGCCATACTAGATGAAAATAGGTTTGTTGTAATGGTTGCTTACAGTAATTCTGGTTGCATAATTAAAGTACGAACATGAAAGACAGATTCAAATAGGCCCACAAATGGTATTTTTTATTGCAAAAATAAGTCACCCAAACATTAGTAATTACACAAGATATGATTAGCAATATCTGTAATTTGTTTAACGGAGGTTAGCATTTGAATGAAACAGTTTCGGCAGGGTTGCGTTCAGTTTATTATTCAATATTTGCGCGCGTTATGGCGAATGCGTCTAATTTATAATGGATGGCAGTCAGGGAGTAAAAGATAACGAGACCGATCGCCATGCTACAGAACCTGTAATGATATTTACGGCTCTTTGATAGTACAGTATCTAGCAGTCGCAGCGCTGGTGTTCCACGCCGGGTCCTCGATCCGTCACGTGATTGTGGCCTACGACCGCTGGGACAAATCAAAACGTAAACAAACTCCTACCATGCCGTCTACTGACCCGGCGTGGAAAATTTGCACCGCGAGTGGCAGAATACGGTACTACTAAAAAGCCGCAAATATCAAATTTTGGTGAGCGGCTAGCATGGGGATCAGTCTCCTTCCCTCTTACTTCATGATGACAGGTTAATATTATTACGTCAAAACAAGAATATGATTTTGCTTAAATACAGATTTGTTTCGAAGCATTGCAAAAGTTATATGCAGCTTTTAGTGTTAATTTCATTATACCAGCAATCAGTAATGCAAGTGAAGGGTAAGAAAGCGGTGTAAGAAGGCATACGATGCAAAGAGCATTGAAAGGCAAACTAAGAATACAAGAAAGATTACAGTGCAGTGCTAATAAACTTGTGGACCGGTGTTTAATAAAATTGAAATGTTAAAAACAAACAAAGTGAGGTTAAAAGTGTTCCAAAATGGCATTTATTAAAAACAATTTAGTTATTAAATAAAAACATTGTACAAACTTTCTTGAAAACAAGTGTAACATGTTGCCAGGATACTAGATGCTCAATTACAGTGATATACAAAATGTTATTTATTATTTGTCCCAGAAGTGTAAATGGGTGAACCTAATAGCATTTTTCCCTTTGAATTCAAATATGGTTTCAGAATTATTCTATCACGTAAGGATTTTTAGAGACAACTATTTTAATTCTACAACATAACGTATTTAAAATGCATTCTAAGTGTAATATAATCTTACCTAAAAAGCAGTCGTTTTTGATTTTCTACTATATTTTGCGTCATGAACATCTCTCTTTAGGGTCCAACAATAGTTGGCTAGCATACTTGAACTCCACTTATCCTGGTACCGCTTTTCCATATTTTTGTTTCGTGGTGGAGGAGATTCCAACCTTTTAATCCTGAGCTTAAAAGTTCTGTCTCCTTTTTAGATAAATTCAGATTTTGTACTAGGTTATTGTGGTCCCCTTATGTTAGTAAATGCTGTTCACCAGACGAACACGAAGCATCATAGTTTGGATCAACCCAATCATTATCTTCTGCCAAATCTTTGTATTGTTCATTTTCGCTAAGTATATTTTCTGGTGGTTTAGGCACTGTGAGCCACAGGTATCATGGCAGATGGTGAATTAGGGTATGAAATGGCTATGGCTTGAACCAGTAACTCAGACATTATCATCAAATCAGATGCTGCTTGTGATATTCCTTTGACACACAATGATGACTAAGTCTGTAAGAAAGCCACCGTCTGTCTGACTCATTTTTGAATTGCATAATCCAGCAGTTGTTTTCTTTCGTAATAAACTAATCATTTTTAAGTGCATAAATTTTTTTTTTATTCAATTACGTATTATAAATACATAATACCATAACATAATTGTATAGTTTCTGTTTTGTTTTAAATGAAGCTAGATTGCCTGAGGCAGGCGCTGGTTGTAACTCTCCCTCTGCAGGACCCGTTCTGCGTCTTGCACGTGTTGCGGTCGCAGGTCACGGGGTGATGATACTCACAATGAAACACTGGCGTGAAATTTTGGAGTTTATATATTCGAGCATTTACACTGCACTTCAAATTATATTTACACATTAATTGAATAGTTAGAACATTTTGTGGTTAGGTTTTGGCACGCAAGTTAACCTCCATACCGCAAGGGTGCAAACTGGTAACTGACACCTTTTCACAGGAAGTGCCCTGTTCTGAATGGTGGGGAAACCTGGTACCAACACCATGCAGTGACTAAGGCGGGAAACCAGGAAACTTTAAAAATGAACATTAATTCTTAACAAGCCGGCCGCCTTGAAATAGCCAGATTTCAAAGAGAGTAATAACCTAAAGGAAATATGTACATATAACTAATAACATTCTAAACTAGGCAGTGACAATAACAATAAAACACAAGAATCTAATAACTAATAACTTAGCGAAACATATGAGAATTGTAAGTGCACTAAGTCCCTTGTCTATTCACTAGGTAGCACACACACGCAATGAACATATCTTTTAATATGGTGTCCATCTGAAACTCGCAAGGTGGCGGACCGCACAATCCCATCTGTTGAAGTACCATGTAGTTCAACTACTCGGCCTAATAACCATTGCAAAGGTGGCAAATTGTCGTCTCTTATTAACACCAAAGAGTTTATTTGTACCAAATCTGGTAGTGATTTGAACCACTTAGTTCTGCGCTGTAGATCTGGAACCACTTCTCGGCTCCAGCGACGCCAAAATCCTTGGACCAAGCGTTGTATCCTCTGGTAAAACGACAGCCGGTTTTCGTTGAGGTGGTCCAAATTTTCTTCCGGAAGGGAAGTAAAGGATCGGGTTATCAAAAAATGACCATGAGTTAAAGGGTTGGTATCTAGCGGATCAGCTGATAAGGGTGATAAAGGGCGAGAATTTAACACTGCCTCTATTTGAATTGCAACGTGGAGAAATCTTCGTAATTTAGGGAAGCGTTACCCAAGGTCTTTTTTAAGTGTGTTTTTACAGACTTTACGCCGCTTTCCCACACCCCGCCTTGATGCGGACTTCTAGGGGTAATGAATTCCCATTTTATGCCTTGATCGGCCATATGACTTGAAATTTGATCCTTATTTGTATCTGCTTTTATAAGCATATAAAGCTCCTTTAACTGACTAGCAGCACCCTTAAAATTTGTAGCATTGTCGGAAGATATGGAAATGGGCTTGCCCCTGCGGCCTATAAACCGTCTCAAGGCAGCTATGAAAGCATCGGTGGTTAAGGAAGTAACCAGTTCTAAATGAATAGCTCTACTTACTAAGCACACAAATAAACAAATGTAACTTTTCACGAGCCGCGCACCACGAAGTTTGCGGTCTTTGATAAGGATTGGGCCTGCATAATCGACGCCAACATAAGAAAAAGTCGGGGCACCAGCCTGCAGTCGTTTTGAAGGCAAGTGATCCATTAAGGGGTGATAAGATTCTGAATTAATTCGAAAACATCTTGTACAGTTACGCGTTATCCCCTTTGAAGTATTCCGTCCTGAGATAGGCCAATAAGACTCGCGAACGGCTCCTAATAAATTTTGCGCACCACAATGTAACAAGAGCTCATGGTAATATGAGAAAACTAATTTGGTAAAGGCATGTGACTTTGGAAGCAAGACCGAAAAAGTCTTATAAAAGGAAAATGCGGAATTTTTTAGCCTTCCACCTACACATATTATGCCTGTTTTGTCCAAAATGGGCTTAATGACAAAATGGTCGACTTAGATTTTGGAGTCTGCTGGGCCTTTAGCAATTTCAGTTCTTGAGGAAAAGCTTCGGCCTGACATAATTTAATTAAGTAATGTAAGGCACGCCATGGGCACGTTGTATCATAGGCAATTTGGAATTACTGACAAATCTAAGCATCCAAGCGACTACTCTTTTGAGTTTAGTTAAGCGCGAAAATGTATAAACAATATTAGTAGTTTGAACATTTAGGAGGCTTGTAACAATTTTATGATCTGATTTCAGCTCAAGATTCTGATCTTCAACTTTGATGTTGTGTGATGCCACCAAAGCTCATTGCTGGTTAGATTAGTGGCGGAAGCACCCCGAGATACTAAATCAGCTGGATTCTGCTCTGAAGGGACGTGACGCCAATTAGTTGAGCTGGAAATCTCCTGAATTACGGCTATCCTGTTCGCCACGATGGTTTTGTATTTGTTAGGCGCAGAATTTATCCAGTTCAGGACAATTGTAGAGTCGGACCAAAGGAAAATATTTTGAAAGCTAACTGTGAGAGAGTCCTGGACCTTCCTCACTAATTGAGCCAACAGGAGAGCAGCGCATAATTCGAGTCTGGGAATGGTAGTGCTACGTACCGGACCTACTCGAGATTTAGAGCATAAGAGCTGCGTAGAAACATTGTTGTGACAATCTATGCACCTGGCATAGATGCAAGCACCGTAAGCTATGGAACTGATGTCACTAAAGCCGTGTAGTTCGATTCTGGTGGTATTTTTGGAAAAGACCCATCTAGGAATAGTTACGGAATTTAATAATGGTAGCTCGGCCTTAAACAATTTCCATTCGGAAGCTAAACACTCGGGAACGCCCTCGTCCCAAGATAACTGTAACTGCCATAGTATTTGTATTAATAGCTTTCCCCTTATGATAATTGGCGAAAGAAGGCCCATTGGGTCGAAAATCTGCGCAACCGCTGAGAGAATGGTTCGTTTGGAAACCGTGGTAATATTGTTATTATTCGAAATGTCGTATTGTATGACGTCGGCAAGCGCATTCCACGTAATGCCCAGTGCTTTTGCATTTTCCCGTTCTCCCAATGGAATATGTAAAATGACGAAGCGCAATTTGGGTTGTCGTCTAATATATCAGGATTGTTAGATAAGAACTTTCGAATAGGGAAGCATGCACTGGCTAAAATACTTATTAATTCGCTTTGAATCTGCAGTATTTCTTCGACTGTATCGCCGCCACTAAGAATATCGTCCATGTATGTATTGTTCCTTAAAATATTAGAAGTTTTTGGGAATTCTTCTGCATTAATGTCTGCCAAGTACTGAAGGCACTTGGTAGACAAATAGCTGGCGCTGGCAGTACCGTAAGTAATGGTGTTCAGCTCGTAAGTGTCTATCGAAATTTCACGATTCTCACGCCACAGAATTCGTTGGAATTTTCGTTCGGACGGACGAACAAGGATTTGGCGGTACATTTTTTCAATGTCGCCAGTTAATGCTATCTTATGTTGGCGGAATTGCAAAAGTATAGAAAGCAGGTCTCTTTGGACCACAGGACCAACTATATGAGCATCATTAATTGACACATTGGAGCTGGATTTCATGCTACCATCGAACACTACGCGCATCTTAGTGGTCAGAGACGTCATTTTAATCACGGCATGGTGCGGCAGATAAAAGGAAGGAGCGTCCTGTAACGAAATAGATGAGCTCATAGTGTTGAGGGTAGGCTCAAACGATAAACGTTGTTCGGTAGGGTTAAACTTAGTCATGTGACCTAAGGATATATATTCATTTATAAACTTAGAATATTCATATTTTAAATTTGGATTTTTATTAAACCTTTTCTCCAATTGTAGAAACCTTTCGTTAGCTTGAAATTCGGAATGACCTAACTTAGAAATACTTGAATTAAATGGAATGGACACTATGAAACGGCCATCGGAGGCTCGAGTGATGGTTCGATGGAAGTGTTCTTCGCAAAACCTTTCTTCGCGAGAAAGCAGAGACCGTGAATTTTGTGGAAGCACTTCCTCGATCTTCCAGAACCTTTGAACGGACTTCTCTAAGGAATCGCTTGTATTGGCGGAGTTGTCAGTGTCAATTGTCAAGAAGGATAGTGCTGATTGATGAGAAATTTGCTTATATTGTAACGGACCAGAAATTACCCAACCTAATAAGGTTTTTTGCAAGGTTGGTCGGTCTTTGCCCAGCTGTATCTGCCCGAGACACAATAAATTGTAAAAATGGCTCGCACCAATGAGAATGTCTACCGGCAATGATTTATTGAAATTAGCATCCGCAAGTCTTATGTTCGTTGGAATCTCAAGGCAAGTTTTATCGAACGATCGAAAGGGTAAATTTTCGGAAATTTTGGGGATTATTAAACATTGTAAGCTGGTTTGAAACGCATTTTGCATGGATGCTATCTTTATCTGTACGATAAAGTTGGATTCCGCGGAACAAGAATTAATCCCTAATATTTGAGTGTTTGTATGCTTTCGTTTTAGCTGTAACTTCTGAGCTAAATTTTCTGTAATGAAATTAACGTGGCTTCCGCTATCTAAAATAGCCCTAGCATTGCACCATTTATTGTCATAAGCTCTTATTTTCAACGACACTGTTGAAAGTAAATTTTCATATGGCCTATTTCGGAAGAAAGAAAGAACTTGGGAGACAGTTTGCGCCAAGGGATTTTCAGCAATATTTGCAGCGGGAGGATCGACAGTTATAGCAGCTGTGCTAGTACTGGACTGAGCGCTTGTATTAATTTTAGGCTGATCAAAATGTAATAAGGTGTGATGTCTTTTGCGGCACAACAGGCAGCTATATTTTGAATTACAACTACCTTGATTTGAATGTCGTAAACAATTTTTGCAAAGGCGCAATTCAGTGGCCTTGTCAAACCTCTGTTTTGACGACAAAGCTAGAAATTTGGGGCATTGTGAAATATAATGCACTGATTTACAAATCTGACAAGAAATGTTATCGGAAGTAGCCACTAGGGTCTGTTGAAAATTGCCTTGCTTTCCCTTATAGGGATTTCTAGGATTCGAGTTAGGTAAGTAATTTGAACTGAAATTATTCGCGCCTTTATTGTTCGTCTCAATTTCCTCCAGCAACTGACAGTGTTGCTTTAGAAAATCAGTAATTTCGGTCAACGTAGGAATAAACTGCGGCTTGTATGCGGTAAATTTAGCTTTAGTCTGTGCGTCCAACTTAGAAAGTATATAATATAGTAGATAAAAGAAACGCAGCCATCAACGGGAATTGAAAGATTCTCTAACGCTCGAACGTGTTTTTCAAATCGAATATACTCTTTACGTGGTTCAGCACTATTAATTTTGGGTTGTCGTAACGCTCACATATGAGATCGAAAGCAATTTTGTAGTTGTCTGCAGAAGGTTGCATGTTTGATATGGTTTGGGCAGCTGCTCCACGTAAGCTGGATTTTGAATATAAAAATTTTTCCACGTTAGTTAGATTTGGATTATTGTGAATCAAAGAAACAAACGTTTCGCGGTAGGAAGTAAATTCGGTATAAAGCCCATCGTACGAAGGGAGCAAAATTTGTGGGAGTTTGGTGTTGAGGCCGATCGCGGTGGGCGCATTCGAAAAACCATTGGCGCTAGAATTTGACCCTTCTTTCGTAACGAATTTAGATAGATTTTGCTCTAACCAAAGTGCAGCGCTCAAATATGACTCAAGGTAGTCATTGTAAAATTCGGTGAAATCTATTAACCCAGAATCCTGAACTGAAAGAGCTTCAAGCTGAATTTGAATTTCTTCGTATTTTCCGGGCGAATCTTTTATCGCGTCGGTGTGCAATTGAAGTTTGGTAAAAATGGATCTGTCCTCAATGGGCTGCGTAATTGAGTTCACAAACCGCTTAAAATTATCTAGTTTGTTCACAATTCAATTACCATTGGCAATTAAGAGCTTTACTTCGCTGCTTCTTGCCATGTTAGACGTAAAGATGAAATGTTGCCTAAGTGCAATCGTAATTTGGAAAATTTGAACCTTCTGGAGGTCTTGTAAGAAAGCAAATGAATTGTAAATAATCCTTAGCTACCAGTCAAATTTCAAGTTATATGGCAACAGGTGCGCAAACGTATAGGAATAGCGTGCAATAGTAAATTTGTAAGTAATTACGCTTCTCCCTATTAACTGAAAATACCGAAATAAAACTGATGCATGTATAATTCAAATTCAATGCGATAGCAGCGTAAAGTTCTCAGTAAAGATAATTGTTCATGCGAATATATCAATTATTTAGTAACAGAGGCAGCATTGTAATTCTTTGAAATGTAATTGTAAGGAATAAAGGAAATGCAAGGAAATTTAAGAAGTAAAAATCTGACCTTATCCATGGCGTCGTCACTGTGCGCGCACTGATTTCGCTGAGCATCATGGGTGGAACCATATATATGGGTGGAACTTCCTGCTGAGTTACTCATTGAAGCTGTCCGGAAGTAAGATGGCGTCCAAGGTTTCACTGATAGCACATTTTTGTAATTTCTAAGATTTCCAGATATTTTGGAAATCCGGGACGAAGGACCACTTTGTTTTGTTTTAAATGAAGCTAGATTGCCTGAGGCAGGCGCTGGTTGTAACTCTCTCTCTCTCTCTCTCTGCAGGACCCGTTCTGCGTCTTGCACGTGTTGCGGTCGCAGTCACGGGGTGATGATACTCACAATGAAACACTGGCGTGAAGTTTTGGAATTTATATATTCGAGCATTTACACTGCACTTGAAATTATATTTACACATTAATTGAATAGTTAGAACATTTTGTGGTTAGGTTTTGGCACGCAAGTTAACCTCCATACCGCAAGGGTGCAAACTGGTAACTGGCACCTTTGCACAGGAAGTGCCCTGTTCTGAATGGTGGGGGAACCTGGTACCAACACCGTGCAATGACTAAGGCGGGAAACCAGGAAACTTTAAAAATGAACATTAATTCTTAACAGTTTCCATGAGGTATATAACACTGAACAAGGTGTAACTTGAAAACTAAGGGTGGTAGAAGAATTCTGATAATATTTTTTATTCAAGGGAAAAATACATAATTATAGCAACCGCTTCTACTTGCTCTAGGACAACATTTTGTATAACAGTGTTATCGTTGTTTTATTAGCGAAGCCAAGTAAGAAGCTGTTTTGTAAAGAGTGGCTCCAAAAGTTTGATTGATTTTGAATATTAAAAGTTATTATTTGGTGCCAAGTGGTGGTTTTATTTGATCTCCAGTGTGCAGAGTCAATTTGCACTAATTTTCATAAATTTATCAAGTGCCATCCCAGAGGAAATTGAGTTGGAAGTTACGTCCACTTGAGTACAACTTCGGAGCCAGTTTTCGTCAAGTTTTAAGGCAGCAGCCGGCTGAAAATAGTGTGCGGCGTGTAGATTGGGCCTTCCTTGTGGTTTACAAGCAGACAGGAACAGCCTAAAAACAGATTAAAACTGGCTACCGAAATAAATGACACAAAATATAGGTTGTGATTTAAAAATAGTGAAGGCGTCATGATTAGTGATGGGCATAATCGGATGATTTCAATAATCGGAATGTTCCATTTCGGAATGTTTATAAAATCGGAATATCATCCGATTATTTTACATTCCGTAAATGCAAGCAAGAGAAAACGAGCGAAACAATCAAACAATAAGCGGAAGGAAGATGAAGTGCGTGCAAATTTGCGACACTCGCCGTCGCGCTGTAAGCCTTTATCTGCGTTGGCATCTATTGTTTGGGTTTGCAGGACCGCAACTAAAACAATTTATGAGTTTGAGTCGCACAGTGGCATACATATATATAATACACATATATAGCTAGTAGGGCCTGGAAACGTCAGAAAACATTACGGCGCCGACATACTCTCACTTAGAGTATAACGCGTCTCGTGCGCATGCGTGAGAATTCAAACTCCGCCTTTAGAAGCGAATTTTAAACTTGACCACTTCCCCATTGGCCGGACGACGCCGCCGCGCTTGCACTCAGCTCACCATTATACATTGAAGAGTTGGTTGTCTGTCTCACTTCCTTGGTCAGTTTCCCACTCATAGCCGCTAGCAATATAGTAAGTATTAGATATATGGTGGCATATAAGAGAAAATAAAATATTTTTTTCAAATTATTACAGTAGTTACCTTAATAGACTTTCGGAAAATGGTAGTGATATTTTAAAGTTTAATGGCACATAAAGTACATAATAGATAGTATAAAACAATACATGAATTTGAAGTCTGTAAGTTGTACTATCTAATAATTAATCTATGAAATACCACTGCCATTAATGCCATTCACGTATCATACGCCGCGCTACCCGACGGCATTCGCCAACCAGCATATAGCAGTCAAGTGAGTCAACATAACATTCGGTATTTCGTTCAGTTCAAATTGGCACTTTTTGTTCCGAATAGTATAATAATCGAATTCCAAAAGTTCCGAATTTTGTGCACCGAACAGTAAAATAATCGAATTCCGAAAAGTTCCGAAACGTTCCGAAATAATCGGAACCTTCCGATTTTTTAACAATCGGAAACTTTCCGATTATTCATTCCGGATAGGCCCATCACTAGTCATGATAATAAAAACATATTGTAACGACCTTGGGATCAGGCCATTGCAAACATATGACCCGGCGTCCCGATCATTCGAGAACGACCTTGAGCCGGTTCACGTGCGGACGGATGAGTCACACCCTTCGAGAAACGACCTTGGTGATTTATGCGCGCGAACACGTCAGCGTTGCGGGAAGGATCAAGCAAGGTCTCGACGTTTCCGGGATGACTCACCCGGCGCATATATAAATACGGGAAAAGGAAATAAGAGTCAGTCGAAGTCGAAGTCCGAGTCCGAATTCAGCTTTGAAGTATGCGGAAGCTGCCATATAAATAACGCGTTGCAAATAAATCTAGCCAGATAAATCATTAATGTTTAAGTCGCGTGAAAATAAATGATGTGTATTTGTTGTTAGAAATAGTTTCTGATTAGTTTATACATAATTTGTATTCCGCCTTAATGGTCTTGTGTTTTGTAAATAGTGAAGATAAATTGCTGTAAATAAATGCTTAAAACAAGAAGCGGCGTATAATTTTTAATAGCCCAGAATGTTAAAACGTAACAATATGATATAAAAATCTGAAAATTACTTTTTCGTAATACTATACCGTTATGGTATTTTAATCGAACTAAACAAATACATAAAAAGCCATTCATACCGGCCGTTAAGAATCATAACGGCTGCAGGCCGTTAAGGCCCTCGTGACCTTTAAATTATGTTTAATAGATTATTCATAAAGTGTATAAATTTGTATTACGAAAAAGCTGAATGACACACGGTCGATATGCAAATAACGGACTTGGTTGATTACAAACCTCGACTATCGCCTCGGATTACAAAATTTTACCGCGTCTCTTATTTGCTATATATTGCTATACACCCTGTATGCTATTATTTGATTGAAAGAAAATATATTAAGATTAACTTACGTAAAATATGCCCCAAATTTGTTTACTATTGAGTTTATTTCTTTTTCTAGCTCTGGTAGAACAACCACTCTTAAATCAGGTTAGGTTCTTGCTTTATAAAATATGAAAAATTATCATCAATCATCATGTATTAATAATTTGCTATTGTCTTGATTATCAAAAGTTTTATACTTGATAGTTAATTAGTATTATGAAAATTATTTCAAAATGACACTACTACAACTGTAAATGTCAAATTATGAAATGTGAAAAGTTAGTCGAAATCTTATCTGTTACAATTATTATCATTTCCAATATTGACAATGGTAAGTAGTCCCTTCAAATATCTTATTCACTCACTATTAAAACTGCTTACTGTTTATTTCTTTTTACATATACCTGTAATTATCTCACTTAAGTGCTCCGATCAGATACTCCGTCGAACCAAGTACATGCTGCCTGCTTACTGATGTTCTGGAACAGCCGTTGTTATTAATTGCTCCTTTTATAGCTCCAGTGAAGATACCAACACCTCAATCTACTGGTCTACAGGAGACGCCTTACTTGAAGCTGCGATTAAAACCTGTCAGCAATCCAAACTGCCACAATAGGGGTACGCAATTACATATCAACCGCCTCCCAATCCAACTCAGGTGTAGATGTTATACAAATCAAACAGGAGATTGCAGAATGACCTCTAACAATAAGTTCAAAGCAGTACGCCTCCAAAATCCAACTCCGGAGCTGATGTATCCAAATACGACTTCATACTACCAATTCCCAAAAAAGACTATCTTGTAGATCGTAAACTTCTTATTATAATATACTTAGTTAATTCCTTCGCCGTAAATATTGTATAGTTTATTTACAATTTTTACTTTGTACTTATTTATTATGTCGCCAGCGTGGCCGAGCGGTTTGGGCGTCAGGCTGCGGCGCCACGGTACAGGGTTCAATCCCGACACCTGGCAACTGGCGGGCGGCCCACCCAGTCGCTTTAAAAATTGGGTACCGAAACCACAGTTGTGGAAGTAGGGAAAGTAAGGCAGTTGTAGAAGGCGTGATGCTAACCACATCACCCAGTATGCCGGTAAAGGTGTGCCAGATGACTGGGTTTAGGAAAGAGATATTTGGCCGACCTTGACTCGCCTTGTCTCAGTCCATGTTCCTACATGGAATGGAGTGCCCTAACTTTACTTAACTTATTTTTCCCGCATGTAAGTCAGTGATACAGCCTTAGTAACAAAACGTGTAAGTCAGCGATTATATTTGTTTGCTGCTTTTTCTTGACAACGGAACTTAATATTATTATTAAGTTCCTAGGATAATAAAATTAGTAAGATGCAGACTTAACCTTTTGGTTTATAATTGCAAGTGTTTATGTGACATGTTACACTCACAGGTAACACGACTCACGGAAACTAATCCTGGTGACGGGTGACAAACCAAACGGTTTTTTCAAAAATCTTGGAACATTTCCATAAGCATCGGGAAAAATATAATAACATAACTCGGAATGTATCGCCTATTAACATTTTCGGCAGGCAACAAGCCGCGACCTGCCTACCTCAAATGTTAATAGGTCCTTACATTCCTTGTTACTTAAATAGCTATATTATTATATTCGTTACTTATACCTTTTTATACATTTTAAATTATAAATTCATGTTTGAATAGGGTTGATTCTCAATTTTATCTTCACTGCAAAATTTTACATGTACCATTTCATTTTCAAAAATTTGTTGTTATTCTTAAATTATTACAATTCACCATAGTAATCTATTCACACATTTTTTAACACTCCTGGATAATTTACAATACAATTTATATCAAATTTGACATTTTAATTGACTTTTCAAATAATTATTCGACTTTTGCTTTTCACATATATTCAAACTATCTTATAGTTTGTTTCGACCGTTATCCAAACTCAACCATAAATTGTTCTCTGATACTACCAAATTACTATCTTTATTACCCCAAACATTATTTAAATCATCTCTTAGAACCTTTCTCTTATACAATATTCATTGCATTACCGGATTTGAATTTAATTTCTAATTTATAAATAAAGGAGAACGATCCAAACGTGTGTGTCCGTCACGACAATTGCAGACGCGATGCCCCCATTTACATTTGCATGCATTTCACCGTCGCCTCGATTTTGCGACCGGGGCGGAGCCCCGAGGGCCCCCTTAGAGAGGGGCTGAGCCCCGAGGGAACCCTTGGAGAGGGGCGGAGCCCCGAGCGGCTCCTTGGAGAGGAGCCGAGTCCCGAGGGCCACCTTGTAGAGGGGCGGAGCCCCGAGGGCCCCCTTGGAGAGGGGCAGAGCCCCGAGGGCTTTCTTCTTGGTCAGGTGGACGGCAGGGGGCAGGGGAGGGGTGTGTAACAGAACGGAATGGCCCAACGTAATAAGCCTAAAAATGGTGGTAAATTGAATAGAATAGACCGCGCAATAGCGCGCGCAGCTCCGTTTATTTATTAAATAAATTTCGAATAGCTATAGGTACTGTTCTTTTACTATTTAAATTCACCTTTGGGTGTTTTAATAATTAGGTACATTATCATTACAAAATTAATTATCAATTAGTTTTGTTGTTCTTGGTTAATTATTGTTGTTAGTATTGTTCTCCTTCGTTAGTTATTTTTGTTATTGTTTACCTATTCGTCTTTTAACTTCCGGTGGCTGGGTTTTCTAACCTCAAATTGTAAGTATTAAATATTTTCTAAAATGTTACTTTAAGTTGCACTTATTTATATACCATAATAATTATGTTATAAGCATATATTTACGTAACATTAAATTTCGTCTTACATAGGTTTTCAATGAGCTGCATAGGGAGAAAACTTTTGCATCTAAAAGTAAGAAATATAATTGCAAATACTATTATGAAGCTCAGGAATGACATTGTAGCGCGGCGTTCCACATATTTAAGAAAAATAAACGAAAACGAAGAACTAGGTGCAAACAAAAAACTTGTAACGCTCGTAGGCGAAACATATATTCATGCAAATTATGGAGTAGAAAAATGCTGGGAGTCAGATAACGAATAAGGCGTTTACAAAAGTGATCTTAATGTATTTTTGCTTTGTTTAGAAATTTCGTAGTATTTTGCATTCACCTGCAGGATAATGGATAATTAAACACTCTAATATATTTATTTTGTATAATCTGGATTTGATTGTTACCTACTGGTTTCTAAGGATACGCCACGCCCACACAGTGTGTAAATGAGTTTATTTTAAACACCTCGAGGCAAAAAGTGTATTAAGTTCTGTTGGTGTCATTTGGGATTTGACGCTCACGATAATTCTAAGAAATCCAGGTTGGAAGCAGAGCTGGGCAATTTACTTTTAAAAAGTGATTAATTACTCATTACCAATTACCGCCCAATGAAGTAATTCAATTACTTTATACTAATTATCAATTACTTGGTAATTGTAATTACACTACATAAATAATTTTTTTATATATCTTCAATATAAATTGGTGTCGTATATATTGCTATAGTGTTTACCAACAACGTATTTTTATTTATTTAATGTTGCGCCCCACAATTAAAATTTTTCCCACGTTATGGTCATATTTGTTATGCTTTAGTTCTTTCGTTTGACTTTACTGATACTATTTCGCTTTTAACAAATTCTGTTTTAAGATGAATTTATGTAAATAATATACTCTTTTGTATAAATTAGTGGTTTTATTAAATATTACTAGCTTCAGCAGAACAATTACTCTTAAATCAGGTCGGTTCTTGAAAAACAGTTTTGTTCAGTGAAAGCTTACTTCAAAAATTCTATGACAGTTCGACAATTTTCAATGTCAAATGACTATGAAAGTGGAAAGACAGTCAAAGCCATATTTGTAAGTAGTTCCTTTTTATAATTACTTCACTTTGTTAATGCTATACTTTTAGCTCTTTCAACAACTACCTGCATTTGTCACCTGTCCAAGCAATTCAATCTGCCTCGTTACTGATCCAATTGTATTCCATCTGATTACAGAAGTTTTTTATCTGCACTAACCCAAGTATAGATGTAATCAACTACCAGTAACTGCAAACGTCCTCCATCCAAATATGACAGGATACTCGTTACTTCCAACAAGCTTGACAGGATCTACTACCAGTAACTGCACTGTCTCCTGTCCACAACCCAGTAACAAGAATCTCGATGAGGTTCACTCCAATAAGGACCTCGAAGAAGTACAATATGATATGTTTTATCGGACTTTTTCTACTGTCTAGGGTGTTTATCACATGACGTTTCGGGAGTTTTGATCTACTCTTGTCTTCAGGTGTTCCTGGTTAGTCCTGAGAAGGACCGATATAGTACGTCCTTATACACTCGTGCCTACAATACAATGAAAAATCATTTATCCAATTCACAAGGTGTTTACTCTAACAAGAACAAGTTTAACTTATTATTGTACTTCCACCATACACCTGCTTCTCTATAAATCCATTAGTTTCTTTTAAAATTTACTTTTTTTTGGTCTCGTTAATTTTATACCATGTACACCCTTTTATACACCAACCAGATTAAAAAATCACTTTATGAAGGGGTTTTATTTTAAAATTTTAGTTTTTTACAGAATAGGTTTAGGTAGATGTTTTTGTAATCAAAATGTTATTGTAAATAATAAATTTTCTCCATAGTAATGTATTTCATGCATTTTTTTTTAACTTAAACACTCTTAGATAATATGCTACTACATTTATTTCTTAAAATATTATTCGACATTAACTTTCCACCTTAATTCAAGTAATATTTAAATCATATGTTAGATCCTTTCTGTTTTTGGACTGGATTTGAATTCTAATCTGTTAATTTACTAAATACACCTTGTCAGGACATTTTCAAATTTTACGAATGTGCGACTTTTGGAGTATTTCTGTTCGAAGATTACGACCCCACTTGTATATACCTAGCTTTCTTGTCATATTTTTACGCTTAATATTTTATCGAGTTGTGTGCAGCCATCTGATGGTTCATAGCTGTAAGCAGCTGCGAAGGCCACTGTAAAATCTGTAAGGCACTCGTTTTGGTAGCTTAGCTCGTAATTATTTCTTGGCACATATAAATCCTATCGATTTAGCAAGCATTCATTCTTTCTAGAAGGTTCTGCGAGCTGGATTGCCGCCGGTGCGAGTGAAACGGTGCCGTGTCTGCCTCGTGTTTAGTTGCATGCGTGCAGAACACGCGGCAGACACTTTCCCCCACACGCCTCGTTTCGTGCCGTGTCTGACGGCCGAGACTGCATGGTTTTTCGTTAGAGCTTTTCGAGCCGCTGAGGCGTGCAGTTGTGCAGTTGTGTGGTTTTTGGTGATGCTCCGCTTTGGTGACCAACGCCCCCGTAGTCTCGTGTGCCATGTAGGCAAGTTACCACTAGTTCATAGGTGGGATCATATCCAACGAGAACGTGCAAAAGGTCTCCCTATTTCTTGCCGATGCGAGTTTCGTCGCATCGTGTCCTGTGAAGGTATCCCGGAGTATGCGTCATCAACGAGTGCAGCTGCAGCCTTGCGACATTCCGAGCTGTGAGGCAAAGTCCTGCCACCAAGTTAAGAACCAGGTGATACTGCAATAACAAAGGTAGCGTGAATTGTAGATGTTAGCCGTTATATCGTTGCGACGTGATTTTAATATTCTTCCCTTGCATTTTGTGCGCTAACTAACGTCCACAATTATAGTCTGTGTTCCGCTATCATGCTTCACGCACTAAATTAATGCTAGTGATCCCATTTTGGACCCGATTTAATAGTAATACTCATCCCTTGCATTTTGTGCGCTAACTAAAGTCAATAATTATAGTTTGGGTTCTGCTATCATGTTTCACGCACTAAATTAATGCTAATGGCCCCATTTTGGGTCCGATTTAATAGTAATACTCATTCCTTACATTTTGTGCGAACGTCAATAATTATGTGTGTTGGCGTACTTTTGGACCATATGTGTACGTTAGACCAATAGATCGGTTTGTTATATGTTGTCTTGTGTTTTACTCGCGCCTGTTTCACGCATATTTTTAGGCTGAGTAGTCCGCAGTGTAAAATCGATGCGAGGTGGAGTTAGGAAGAAGTTGTAAGCGTCAAAGGTAGGTCAGGGCGCTCCGTCGTCGCAGTACCGGGAAGTTGCAAAGCTGTATACATATTCTACCACGTTTGGCTTTCGGGATTTTTTTAAACGTGGGACCCAAAGTCTGAATCCCGTGGCGCCCTATTATTTTGTAAAACCCTGTATATGTTGTTACGCTTGCCCCTATAGTATACCGTTTCTAAGACCACACCCATCTCCCTGAGCATATTAAGCCGTGGCTATTGGCCTGTTTTCGAAAATTCCAGG
This sequence comes from Agriotes lineatus, assembly GCA_940337035.1. Classification (NCBI taxonomy): domain Eukaryota; kingdom Metazoa; phylum Arthropoda; class Insecta; order Coleoptera; family Elateridae; genus Agriotes; species Agriotes lineatus. Next base: position 27,357,516 of record OW679201.1, on the reverse strand, counting down.
GCAAGTGTTGGCATTTCCCGGACATGATAAAGCAAGTGGCACTCCCGTACCCTTAAGTGTCACTAAAACAGTTTGGTACTGTAACAACCTTTGAATGATTATGTCTTTCTTCTACTTAAATTCATCTTTGTATTTTTATAATTGAATATTTTTATCATTCTACACATAATGTTATACCTACAAATTAATTTTCACACATACTACATATACGTCTTAATATGCAACCACCGCAATATTTTATGTAGTAGTACTTATATAGCTTTGGGCTCATTTGAAACAAGCAAATTGAAATTAATAAATAACTATCATGAACCAATATTATCTGATTAAGCTAGTTAATTGTTATGGAAAATAATACACCATATTTTTACCGTACTCTATTTTGTAATCTGTAGTATTTACCGCAGACATATTTTTCGCTTCTTACACAATAATTATTAGCAAACCAAACTGTTATACAAAACACAATATATGCACATCCCATCTAAAAACATAACGCGTCTGCACCAAATATTTTCATCTCTGCTCCTGCACATATAGTTGGAATTGCAAATGTTGCACAAATATAGCTGTTATCTGACTAGTCATGGAAAATCATAAACTATACCTAGGTATATTGTTTCAGAAATACCCAATTGCGATTTGCTTAGCATGTAACGTAATCAGGCCTTATCTTATTTCTTGCGTTCTGGAGATTTTATATCCAATCGAAGTCAGTAATTTAGTCATTGAATTTTCAGAAAGCAATTCAATTACCGCCAGTAATTTTAATTACCACAACTAATTCAAATACTTTAAAGTAATTCAATGTAGTAATTAATTACTTAAATACTTTAGAGGTTAATTACTTTCAAATGGTAATTGTCAAGTACTTTTTAACAAAAGTGGCAATTGCCACTTACAATTGGGTATCTACTATATTCTGAAAAGTAATTCAATTCCAAAACAAACCAATAAAAAGGAATGTACTTAGTAATTTATAAAGTAACTAATTACTGCCCAGCTCTGGTTGGAAGTTGATCCAGTTTTTCAAGAGCAATGTTAATGTTATCTGCACTTTCCGGGCTGATGTGCGAGTTATAAAATTCAAGCTGCACGTGTTCTTTGTGCCGGTATCTAATGTGAGGTGAGCACATGTTCTTGATTAGGGCTTTCATGTTAGTTAATTGTTAAATTAGGCCCGTTATCATTCTACTGCTACAAACATAAAATGTGTTTTATGGCTCTGTGGCCTATAAAGTTGCTAAGCAGTATAACAAGCACCAACAATGTAGTACTCGTATAGCAACACCAGCAATCTGTAATCGGCAACCTTCTTCTTCTTATTATTATTATTATAAGCCAGTGGTCTGTTATAACCAAAAAGTTAGTTCTATGAACCCTCTTTGACTTTAGACCAGGTAGATGGCTAGCCTTGCCCGTTGAAAGTGAAGAAGAGTTCCCTTGTTAGGGATTAATGACTACCACATGTGTTAACGTGGTAGCCGAGCAGCGTACTATTTTAAACTTAAGAGTCACCAGGAATTGAACCCGGGCTGGCCTCCTGAGAAGCAAGCATCTGCTCGCTAAGTCATCCGCTCACCAATCTGCAACCAAAATACTGAATCCTTGAATTTTGTCCATTTTGAAAACCAAAATTAAATAAAACGTTGTATGCACCACGTGCCTAATCACGGTTATAGCTCTTAGGAAACATTCCCTTATGTTATAATCTATTTATTATGCATTTAATACATAAATAACTATTAAGACCCCATCCATGAGCGATTTAATTTTATTTTTCATTGTTTTCCAAGTGACTTTAAAATTGTAATTAACGCATTTTAAGAAATGTATTTAGTGTTATTGCCATGTTTTTATTTCGTACAGATTCTGAAGTTGATATTTATTACCTTCTTAAATGATTTAGAAATTAAGATAGAGAGCCAAAAATGCTCCAATACATCAGAAATAAGTTATATTAGGATTCAGGATGTCAAAATCACACTTCATTAATGAAATCTTCCATATTCTCCCACGTGGGAATTAAAGCATGGTACTCCACTAAATTAATGGTTTGTAAGCACTTCCAATTTTATCAGCTGTAGAATGTTATCGTGGTATCACGGTCGTAAACATTACTTATGCTATAAATTCAGTAACCTGAAGTTACTGTTTTACTATTAAGTTCAAGTTTTTGGATAAACTCTTAAAATAGTCCATTTGGTCTCATCAGCAACTGGTTTTACTTCTCCTGTAGAATTTCCTTATCTTGGTCTTTTATAAGACGGTTTTTCGCTCAATTCTTTTTTATTCTAGGAACTACAGGATATAAATTAGGAAAGGATCAGTTTTTATGAAAAGCACTGGTTTTGCACTAAGTTATCTTTGGCTTGTACAATGAGTTGCATGTTGCCTTGTTGCAAACCTTCAGGGAAAGAATGATAAAATGGGCACTCGGTATATGTTTTTGTACGAAAAAGTCTCCCCGAGTATATGCAGAATATTTCTTAACTCTTGTACAAAATAATAGAATAGAAATTACTATTAAATCTGATGTACACTGACTTGTAAATAAATCGAGTACACCTATTTTTCGTTGTATTACGTCGATCTTGATTTTTCATTTGCCAGTGTTAAAAATGTTACATGCCAAGATTGTCAAAAAAAAAGAAAATTCTTATAGTTTCTAAATTAGTGGAGGGATGGTCTGTAAGAGCAGTAGCAAATAATTATGACCTAAATAAAAGTAATTAATTTTTAAAGTGTACGCAATTTTTTGCAAAGCAGTGTACATGTAAGTATGCCCATTTCTAGTTATTTTTTTCGTAATGAATGTTGGAATTGGGCTTTTCATAGCCCTTTCATTGAGATATTAAATTATAATGAGACGTCTCATATGCCCTAGTAGAAATTATATCGGCCCTTGTTCACCTGGCTAGCTCAGTATACACGAAATCTTTAATTTACTTTAACCCGTGGCTAGAAAGTGCCAATATCTACCAAAAACAGAAAGCTGGCCTGCACTTGTAGTATTCTCGGGCCTGAAAATGACTTCAAATAATATTCATAAACAAAGCCAATTTGACACAAATGCTTAAAACTACATTCATTACATGGAATTCAAAATTAAACAAAATGTTTCTAGTATGTATTTATTTGTCCACTAATCACATTCCTTTACGGTAGCGAAATCTGCCCATGGTCAGAAGCGAACGCTTATTGTTCAAACTGCAAACATTTCCTGTATCGGGTTACCATAAGCTCGTGGTTTAAAACTGCAACGTAGCCTTTGACGATCTAGACCTGGTCACATTCAGGAGTGGCATACATCATCAGCCTTGACTTACTGGCTGTGTGAGAGTTTCCCACGAATAAGGTGGGGAAAAATTCATTTGCAAGCTCAATCGGCTCTTTAACGTATGATGTCACAAAATCCCTTGGTGGCATCACAAAGGCGTACTTACCTAGTACACGACTTAATTAGCACTTACGTGGCGTGTAAACACTGGTTTGCTACACATAAACACTTAAGGCAGTATATTCTATTTACTATACTTTATTTAGCTTGCTGTAAGCTAATTTACACTGTAAGCCGCAGGCAGACGTGGATTTTTGGGTCTAGCCACGTTGCAACTGACTTCAGCTTCCCCGCCTCCGCCGATGAATTCCTTTCGATTGCTGTACATATAAAATCGAGCAATTCAAGTACTGAACCAGGGGCTTACTCGTGCACTTCCAACTATATTAAGTTACAATAATTAAATCCAATTAAAACTAAAAAAGCATGTAACACAAATCGACTATATAGGCAAATATTAAAATAAACTATCCAGGCAAGGAGGCCAGACTTCTGTTTTAATGTTGAGCCACTAACATTTGCAGAATAACGCACGGGTATACTACCATGCAGGAACCACTTGTTTATTAATCGCACATTTATTTTGTAATGCACGTCGCAACTTATTACTTAAAATATTTAAATGTAAAGAAAAGACAGTGGAAAAGAAAGGCAGCTAAAGATAATGCATGAATGAATAATGTTCAACACCAGTTACTAGACTAACTCTAATGCACATACTTATATCTTTCAGTGTCTAAGTTCGTTACCTACTACCATCTTCTGTATTTCAGATGTGTTATTGACTGCTGCGATAACTCTTGAGTTTATAAGATCTTGACCTTTTAATTTTTTCATTTCTTCCCTATATTCTCCTTGTTTCCTCCTAATTTCCCTTGTGCCTATTAGTAGATCTTTCATCATACTCATCATTATCTTCAATTTCTCATCGTTTTCTGATCCCCTTTCTTCCTTAGGTGTTCTTTGTTATCTTTTTGCTTTTTGTAAGTGTGACGTTTAGCATGCCTCTAAATTGTTCTTGAACGTTTTAATTACCGTTATCAATTTGTAGACGCTATCAGTGTCACAAGAATGTGTGACCCCCGAACATTTGGATCTACATAGAGGGTAAGAAAAACTTTAAGAGAGATGTTACTGATAGTCCGATAAGAGATCAGGTATAAACCGACGAGTTTCGCCGCGCTACTAAAGTCACGCATCCCTACTCTCCGGCTCCCACCTAAGCATTTTTTAGCCCTCGGGCCCAAGTTGCTCCACTTGTCACTGCTAGTCCAGATACCTGTCTGTTAAAACCAGAATCCTGTCCCGAACTACCTGACCAGAAACCTCCCTTGCCCCGGTTAGTAAAACTGCCAGACAATCCAAATCAGAACCTACTCTGTCCTGTTAATCCTCCAGCGCAATGGAAGATCTTGCTGCTTAAACTTGACCTAGATACCTGTCTAGTAGCACGTGAAACCATCCTGCTAATAAACAATTTCTCCTGACAGGTCGCTGCAAAGATCCACCAGCCCGAGGGTTAAAGCGGCCTAAATTCAGTTTAATTCGCGCAAGGTGAAAACTAGTATTTGAATTATAAGTTGAGCATGCACCACGGCCAATCAAACTTTACCGGCGAATTCTTAACGAAACGCTAGGCGCGTAAGTTTTGCCGGGGTCTGAAATTTTCTAAATTTTATTTAGCTAGCGCGGTGAGCGTTCTCGTTTGCTCGACCTGGGGGTGGCTGCTAACTGCTCCAGAATCATTTTGGCTTTTGTCTTATCAAGTCCACAATCGGGAGAAATCCGGAGCGATGCGCCGAAACTAAATTGTTTAATTTTGGTCTAGTTACAGCTATCTGCCGCTGCAGACCGCTACCCTTTATTTAATTTTCTTGTAAATAGTTTGAAAAATAACATTTATTTTCTTTCTATTGTAAAATAGATAAACAAAATAAAAACCTATATATACTTGACTCGAATCTTCCTTACTTCAGCTCTTGACAACTTTGTACCAGAGCTACCTGTGAGCATAAAAGTAAAAATTGCTACAATTACGTAACGTTACAAGTGGATCTACGTCCTTCCCCATCCCTTTTCCTTTTGGCTTCACCGGTGGAGTATCCATCAATACTCATTTTGTTGGAGTTCGCCACTCAGTACTGCCCTGTCTTCCTTATTTGTTTTGCAAACTTTGTGATAAGAGTTTGTTAAGCCATTTTGCAGCCTTCAGTAATTGAGTTGATCACTTAAGCTTTCAGAACAGCCTGTCTGTGTTTCAAATCCGATGCCAGCCTTTTTAACTTCTCATCACATATCCTAACAATTTTCGAATTCGAACACCCTGTATATTGGCACAGCTGTCGCGTTTTCGTCGTTTTAGGCCACCCTTTATAAAACACGTGCTCGTTAAGCGCGGGCAAAACTAGTTCCAGCCGCCTAAAGCTTCGCCTCGCCATTGGCTGTCGAGAGTCACCTGATGACGCGCTTGCTGCCCGCGAGTTTTTCTAACGGTCGCTTTGGGGGGTCTTGGACACAACGCCCACTGGTCACAACGTCCACCACCTAGTATGGCCGCCATGTTGGACACAACGTCCACTTTCAAATTTGGTCACAACGTCCACCTTGGACACAACGTCCACCGCCATAACGCCCACTCTGGTCACAACGTCCACCTTCGCATTTGGTCACAACGTCCACCTTGGACACAACGTCCACCGCCATAACGCCCACTCTGGTCACAACGTCCACCGACGCCTCTTGAGAATAACAGTTTGCGGCGTCGGTCGTAACGTCCACTCTGGACACAACGTCCACCGCCATATCGCCCACTCTGGTCACAACGTCCACTTTCAAATTTGGTCACAACGTCCACCTTGGACACAACGTCCACCGCCATAACGCCCACTCTGGTCACAACGTCCACCTTCGCATTTGGTCACAACGTCCACCTTGGACACAACGTCCACCGCCATATCGCCCACTCTGGTCACAACGTCCACTTTCAAATTTGGTCACAACGTCCACCTTGGACACAACGTCCACCGCCATAACGCCCACTCTGGTCACAACGTCCACCTTCGCATTTGGTCATAACGTCCACCTTGGACACAACGCCCACTTTTGTTTTACTGGTTATTTATTAATAAATTTTTAACTGCTTTCGTTAATGCTTTTTGAGTGGACTAATGTTCTTTAGAATTAAAAAAAATGGTTTTAGGCTATTTTATGTATTTTTTGGACCAATTTATAGTTTCAACTATTTCCTCCCCATTCTTGACGATTTTGGTCCTATTTTCTGCTGGATTTTTGTTCTACTAAGTACAAATCCCCTATTTGCTTTTAGTGTTTTACCACATACTTTAGAATATTTTAATGCTTATAGTACTGTAGTTTCTTTATGTTACCTAGGGTCTCTAAATGACATTGACAAATTAGGCAGCTCTGTTAGTTAACTTGGTCAGATAGAGGACCTTCAGGGCCGATTTTTGATATTTGCGGACCCTAGACGAGAGAGTCAAACATGGGGTTTAGTGGTGGCATGATTTTAAATGACAGCGCCGCCCATTTCACTTTCACCAAACATATATTACACGTGAATTCCCGAAGCATAGAGATAAAAGCCAGCTGAAGAAAATACATATATTTTTCCACGATTGGGAGTAAAAATCAGTTTCTAGATTGGTTATAAAAATTGTGGCAGAATTTTCATTTTAAAGCATATATTCATTATAAAGAATATATATAAGATGTATGTTGTTATAATACAATTCAAAATCCTACTAAATATTGAAGTATAATTCCAATTGACTGTAACGCTTTATGAAAATAATTGTTTTTACTATAGATCTTGGAAAAAATAATATATACAAGGCAGGAGTGAACGCCATTTTTCCCTCTGTGTATTTGTAGCTCGGGGGCTTCGCCCATGGGCTTTAAACTTACACTTCCAACAAAATCACGCTTTACTTTTTTTTGTATAATGTACTACGTAATTGTTTAAAAAAGTCATTTTAATAGGAACAGTACTAAAAAATCTAAATGGGTTTATGCCGAACTTCCCTCGCGCGAATTAGATCAATTTACAAATTTTTAAAAATGTATGCCGCTGGGGTTTGAACCCGCCGCATCTGCATAGCGATCGTAACTGCACCTGCGTAACAATCGACTGCATCGAAAAGTCGAACTGCGCCATTGAGCCTAATTGAAATTAGTGCGACGCGCGCCTCTATTTAAAGGAACGGTCTAATTGTTGAAATGTTTTGACCCATTTGTGACATTATCCTGTATCTGTTGAGTCCTATTTTCGACAAGTGTAAAACCTGACCCATGTGAAAATTATTACTTTCTTCTATTTCAAAATTAACGCAAAAATAAACAAAGTGTAATTTTTTATGGTGTTCACCTTGTATATGTTTGTCTGATATTTTCCGGGTTTCATTCCAGGTATATATACAGGGTGTATACGAATTCGACCGACAAACTTTGGGTGCATATTTCTCTCACTAAATACAGCCTAAAAGATTAGACAACCTTCATCCTTATCTACAAGATAAACTCTGCACAGGTCAAAACACTATGAATTTTTCAAGATTTATTTTATTAAATAAAATAAAAATTAGAAGAAATCCATTAGCTTGAATATTAAGAATAAAATTTATTATCAGCTATGGCCTAGCTATCTTCTTTAAAGAATTCTGGACTTCCAAAAACCATTAAAAATTAGTGTTCCTACACATTACATGCATTCAAATCTCCAAACTTGAATATTTTATTTCCACTGGTAGTCCGATTAATTAAATGTCATGTTTCATATGTACCTAATGTCATTAAGTAATTAGTATAGTTCGATATTTGAGTAAAATTTCATTCGACGATTTCAATGTTAGATTAAAAGAAAAGTCACAAAAGAGGTTCTAATTTTGAAATGAAAGGAGATTGGTTATAAGTATACGAACGATTTAGGTACATCTTTAGGCAGTAAATACACCCTCAAAGTTTGTCGGTCGAATTTGTATACACCCTGTATATATATATAATGTGTATGCAAAATATCATCTTCCTCCGACAAATAGTTTTTTAGTTATACCGCCGACAGACAAACGGAATTGAGAAAACCTGTTTTTCGTCATCTAGAGACCCTGAAACCTGAAGATCTGAAGAAATCTCGGAAGGTGATTTTTTCGTGATTACAATACTTCCTTCGTCTTTCAGACGATCGAAGTAAAAAGTAACAAAATGAAAATAAATTACAAGTAATAAACAATACCTAACTAATAAAGGAAATATAGTTTTTTTCTAGAATTTAATTCAGTGAAATCGTTTAATATCTCGTCATAATTCAAAGACCGCATTGCTTCTGCTTCTATCTGAATTATGGATAACGTTAACGCTCTATCCAATACAGTTTGGTAGATATAATTTTTAAGTTTGAAAAGTGAGACATATTTTTCTAGAAGGATTACTAATCGACATAGTAAAATATACTCTTAAAACATTTCTACATTGGAAAGTTTAGAAATAATAATATTTTTTATTATAAATTTTACATCTCATAAGGCGAGTTTAAAGAATTCCTCGTAGGGCTGTCAATATTCTGAAATTCTTAAGATTGGCATCCCGAATCTAAAAAGATTCAAATCCCTAAGATTCTAATTTTCGAATCTGAATATGAAATTCGAATTTGAACCTCTGTAATACGTAACACCTAATGTGAACGTAAGATTTGAATCTGAGCTCAAGATTCGAATCTCAACATAATATTCGAACCTGCGAATCTGAACAAAGAAATTGCGTCTTCCAATCTAAATACATTTCGACGATGGGCTGTCGGTATCAGAAATTTATAAGATTCGAATACCGAATCTGTGTGAATTAGCAGCCTTACGAGTAACGTTGTGGCTCCCGGGATATAAAGTAAATATTAAAACAATAAATGTACCTATTATAAAAGTAGAAATAGTCTAGTTAATAAAGTTTATTGATATGAAACTAAAGTAATTGTTTTAAATACAAACAAAACCATTTTTAATCATTTATTTTACACTACCTACCTACCTATATAACTAAGTACTACAGCCATTAACAATATGGGATTAACCCAAAACCTTTGATTGTGTGAGTCACACAATTTTAATTGGTACGATAGAAATGTATGATATTTGTGGAATTGCTTTGGAGTACTTCCGATTTACATATGACCTCTCAAAAAGTAATTGTGCGATATCAAGATGGAGACGGGCATATTAAGAAGATTACATCAAAATCTAAATTAATTACGTGTGGCGTAATAGAAGGCTATATGCTGGGGAATATTATTTTTACATTATACAGGGTGTTGTGAAAATGTAACGCTATTAAGGAGCGCTTCCTGGGTAGGAATAAATAATTAAACAAATTGTATAATATTTTTTGAAGATATGGGAGTCCAAAATTTTATGATTATATTCTTTAATATATTCAGTATTAGGATAGCAAAACATTGCAGACTTAAACCTAATAATACGATTCTTGAAAGTAAGTTGATATTTCTGAAAATTTGCATGGTACGGCAATTTTACATTTTGAACAACTTTCCTTGGTGATATTTTGACGTATTTCGAACAGAAAAGTTACTGTACTTAAATAAAAATTGTTTTTATCTAGCATTCATGAGAGCTCATGAAGATAAGTCCAACATTTTAGTATTAACATTTCTACTCAGAATTTTACAAGGAATATCTACATGTGTGGTTTCTCGCTATTTTAGATACATATTGTATTAGGCGAAATAAATTACTTTTTTCGACTACCATTTCCTAAAGGAGCTATTTATTATTTGACACTTTCCATATGCCAAAAGCATGTTGTTATTGCATACTATGCAATATTAGTATATTATTATATGAGCGATTATGACAGCCATTATTCACGAAGATGACATTTGCGCCACAAGCTGAAGGCGCGTGGCGCAAGTCATCTGAGTGAAGAATGGCCATAATCGCGAATATAATACGATATTTTATCTACTCCTATGCAATAGGAGTCTTGTGTTCATATTTCCCAATTATGACATTTGTGACATATGTTAACTTCAAAAGTCATTTAATAAGAAGAATTAATTTTATGATTGGCTACAACCTATTGAGTAATGAAAATAGAATTTTCTGATTGGTTGCAATTTGCAAACTATTGAATAATGAAAATAGAATTTTATGATTGGCTGCAAACTGTGAATTATGAATCATAATTAATGGCCATTGTGCAGTAGGAGTAGATAATTAGTATATTATTATATGAGCGATTATGACAGCCATTATTCACGAAGATGACATTTGCGCCACAAGCCGAAGGCGCGTGGCGCAAGTCATCTGAGTGAATAATGGCCATAATCGCGAATATAATATGATATTTTATCTACTTCTATGCAATAGGAGACGTGTGTTCATATTTCCGAATTTTGACATTTGTGACAGCTGTTAACTTCAAAAGTCATTGAATAATAAAAATGAATGCTGTGATTGGCTACAACCTATTGAATAATGAAAATAGAATTTTATGATTGGCTGCAAACTGTGAATTATGAATCATAATTAATGGTCATTGTACAGTAGGAGTAGATAAAAAATATTATTGCCTGCATTTGTCACTTTATTGCACGCTTCTGTCAAACTATTTATTAAATTTGGTGAGATTTTAATTTAAAACAACGAAAGTATACCTAACATGATTTTTAATGAATTTTCAATTTGAAATTACGTTGACGTTTTCTAATCCCTTTTAGCATAAATATATGGTAGCCGAAAGAATTATGTATAGAACTCGTATTTAAAGCTTCTTTTTGCACGTGTGAGATTTAATCCTAAATCCGTTTGAAGTTTATTTATTATTGGTAACTATGGATCATTTTTGAAAACACAAAAAGTTAATAAGTACGATCATAACGAAAATGAAGTGCACTCTTCAAACACTTAGAGGACAAGTACGTAAAATCTAAAATGTTATCTACTTAAGCTGGGATTGGTATTTTTTAAGACACCATTGAAATTGAGTGCAAAATAGAAGAACTGAGGACATTTAAAATGTATAATTGTGAACAATTTTCATTCATGGATTTAAGTTTGTCGTGGGTACTTTTTATCTGACCTTTCCAGGAATGAAGCAAGCCTTCCATTAAATACAGTACAAATTTGAGAACATCCAGTCATATTCTAAATGTCTTGTAAATGCCCCATAAACACGATTTTATGGAACCGAGGGTTTAAAAACTTGTGAATAGTATGTACACCTTCTTTGCATTTAAATCGAATTGATACGAATTGGTGGAATTGAATTAAATTATCTGAATTGACCGAATTGCGTTGAATTTATTAAATTGCGTTGAATTGACTTTAGAATTAGCTGAATTGAATTGGAATTATTTACATTGAATTGATTTACTTTTCGAAAACACTGCATTGAATTAGAATTTTGAACTCTAGTTTTTAGTTTAATTAAATATTTGTACCTTCATACTAATTAGTTCTCAAGTTTTCGTCAATTCTATATTTGTGAATTAGTTCTCACGCTATTTATGCTGTTACTAAAATTATTCATAACCAAGTTCAATGCACTTCCTTTATTTACAACGTTGGTCGGACTTAAGTTGGGGGTACAGCAGCGTTAAAATTGTAATAAAATGTTTGCCGATTTTTGCACCAAATCCGTGGGAAACGAAATTCTGGATTTCTGTAAGAAAAATACTTACCTGATTAGTTTCATTGGTCATTCACGCATCCCCACTTGGCTCCCGAATAGAGCAAAAAAAATGTATGCGTGTATGGATATATTAATTCAAATTCATGAAAACGCGAGATTTGAGATCAAGTGGTTAGGTACAATTGATGATAACCAAGTTTTATTAATTGCAATGATATCTAAATTTTGTTCAAATATAACATCTTTTAAATTAAAAATTTTTAAAACTAAAAATGATCGGATGATTCACAAAGAAACAAACATACGTCGAAAAACAAGAATGTTTTACTCTGAATCGTCCTTTCAGTGAAATGTAAATGTATAATTTAAAATGGTTAAAAGATCAGTTATCTACGGCATTGGGCTAATTACTATATATATGATAATTACTTATAAATGTGTGGCGTGCAAATTTTACTCTCCGATGATCTACCCGCGGTGCGTCTAAAAGTGCGATGGCCTTTCAAGTAAGGGTTTGTAATACTGTAATTTTATTGCGGTTGTGTAAGAGGATTAAAAGTAGTTTCAAAATATACGTGTGTATAAGTTACAAACGAGTGAGTAGTACGAGTTAAGCGCTTAAAAAAGCCTCAAAAACGTTTAAAAAAGCTTTAACTTAAGCAAAAAAGCATTAACTCTTACATAAAAAAATGAAAAAAAAAATCTGAAGAACAAGCATGTAATGTGGCACTAAAAATATCAAATGCAAACACAATTCATAGAAAAACTTTAAATGTAACACAAAAAATAAAATAGAAAACTTGGGCACTAAAAAATTAGTCTTTCAGAAAACTATTAGTTATTAAATATTGTTCTAAATGCTCCATTGTTAAATTTAGTCGCCTTTCACTTAAAATGTTCTTATATGTAAAAAAAACTTCTTTCTACGTCAACACTAGTTATTGAAGCATATTTTAAATTTACTACAATAGTCGGATCAATCTCAAAGTCTTCTGCAATTTCGCCTGCCAAAATTGTGGAAATTTTATGGCCTTCTTTTTTGGAAAAAAAACCTTGACCAATTCGCCCAGGTACTTCACAAACAGCATCTTTGAAATTATTAACAAACACTTTTTTCGCAAGGTGCTTTGATCGGGAACGTGCATGTGACAACATTTATCCAGGAACATTTTGAAGGAACTATTTTGTCATTTTTCAGTGTTATGTTAGGTTTTACAAAGATCGAAATTAAACTGTGCTTGTGCCCTGAAGTAGATGCAAACGAAGTCACATTTGTTTGTTGTTTTGGCTAATTTTTATACTTCTTTAATTGTTTTTGATGCAAAGTGGTTTTTACATGTGGAACGGCCTATTTTTTGTCGCACTGAATCTAAAATGTTAGTACTTAAATAATTTTAAAGGAGTTTGTAAACCCTTACCGTCTTAATACAAGCTTTACAAATTAATTTATTGTTTTTATATTTTAATTCATTATAGCCTCTGACACAAAGGATGATAGGCGTATAACTATCCCCAGATCTGCCGTTTTGCTCTTGTTTGTATTTTGAATTAAAATCATACAAAACGAGGAGTAACCGAGTTTGCTGCGTGCGTGTTAGTTAACCAATATAATTCAAGGAAATACCCGAGTTTTTTAGGAATTCCCAAAAAACCACTGCACTGACTGCATTTTTAGGCCCTGAACACACGGGATTCCGTATCCCAGATTCGGAATGCGGGATACAGAATCTGAGTCTGTTCAGACACGGCGACTGAATCTCAGACGCGGGCCTTCAGTCACTTGCAGTGCCGTGCTGTTATGGACCTAGCATTGCTGTTCTTTGTTTCTGTCGAATTAGTCTAGAAGTGCTGTATTTAAAGTCAGGGATTGGGCTCTACTAAGCTAATAAATTTTTCATTGTCAAATAATGTACATTCTATGATCGTTGTATAGTAAGGAACGCCTTGCTTATTCGATTTAAATAGAAGTTGCAGAAAATCTGCTACGCCTATGATATGATATCATATGTTCTGGCTGGCAAAAGTAGGCGAGTCCAGGCCGTGGTACACGTGGACTCATATCCTCTATATGCTCCAATGGTAAATCGGTATCCGAGATACAGAATGTGTCGCCGGCGGCCGATTTTCCTTATCTCTCCATTTCGGCCGCCGGCTACAAATTCTGTATCTCGGATACCGGTTTACCATTGGAGCATATAGAGGATATGAGTCCACGTGTACCACGGCCTGGACTGCCGACAGAAACAAAGAACAGCAATGCTAGGTCCATAACAGCACGGCACTGCAAGTGACTGAAGGCCCGCGTCTGAGATTCAGTCGCCGTGTCTGAACAGACTCAGATTCTGTATCCCGCATACCGAATCTGGGAAACGGAATCCCGTGTGTTCAGGGCCTTAAGCCCGTCTAACTGCATACAAGCAAAAAATGTGCTCGCAAACGAACCAGATTGAAATATTCGATTACGAAATGAATTAGGCCGAAAATAAATGCAAACTGACAACTTAAAAGTAAGTACAAATTAGCAAAAAAATCCGAAATATGCATAAAAAGGCTAAAAAAGCAAAAAACACAAATTTTGCAGAGGTTCCCTTTATGATGTACCTATACAAGGAACAAGGAAGGATATTTCGAAATTCAACCCCTAAACGGGTAAAATGGGGGTTCCAATTTTGTATGGAAAAATAATATTAAAGACATTTCGACTTGGCACGTCTTAGGAGTACTCCTAAAAACAAATAAGCAAACACGTACTTCGTGATTTTCCAAAAAAACGATCCCTTAGGGGGTGAAATGGGGTAACTAAGCCTAAACATCGATATGGGTGTCGTTATTAAGGTTTTTAGGGACGTTAATTGCGGAAATAGCATTTATTTTTATGTCCAAAACGGTAGACATGACATACATTTAAAACCCTATAGTGGTGAAACGAGGTTTCAGAGACAAATTATTTTTGGGCAGAACAACGTTTGCCGGGCCAGCTACTCTAAAATATAAACGCGGGCCACGTACAAATAATTTTGCTCATCCCAAGAGTCATCGTGCTGATTGCTCTTA
Source organism: Agriotes lineatus (assembly GCA_940337035.1). Lineage (NCBI taxonomy): Eukaryota > Metazoa > Arthropoda > Insecta > Coleoptera > Elateridae > Agriotes > Agriotes lineatus. The sequence continues at coordinate 27,342,467 of OW679201.1, read as the reverse complement.
GAAAACTGCCATCGGGACAGTTTTCATTACAACCAGCGCTCGCCCCTTGGCGTGTATAAAATTATCGGTATGTCTCGCCCTTGTTATATTACTAATGATAACACGTAAAACCACGTTTTATCAGTGACGTCAACCTTATCTTTTATTTTTAGTTTTTAGGGACTTGTAAATACTTACCTGCTGGTACAATAAGGAAAAGTTTTTTTCGAATGAGGTGTAACGCAAACCAATGAATCTTTAGGTATATTTAGTATTATAATATGACCCATATGCTTCATATACCGATTTATATGAGAAATGAGCTGGAAATACATACACTAGACAAAAACCAGCAGAAAAGAGAGACAAAATCGTCAAGCATGGGAAGTAAATAGTTGAAACATTGATTAAAAAAATACATAAAATAGCCTAAAACCATTTTTTTTTTAATTCTAGAAAACATTAGTCCACTCAAAAAGCATTAACGAAGACAGTTAAAAATTTATTAATAAATAACCAGTAAAACAAAAGTGGGCGTTGTGTCCAAGGTGGACGTTATGACCAAATGCGAAGGTGGACGTTGTGACCAGAGTGGGCGTTATGGCGGTGGACGTTGTGACCAAATTTGAAAGTGGACGTTGTGTCCAAGGTGGACGTTGTGACCAAATATGAAAGTGGACGTTGTGACCAGAGTGGGCGTTATGGCGGTGGGCGTTGTGTCCAAGGTGGACGTTGTGACCAAATTTGAAAGTGGACGTTGTGACCAGAGTGGGCGATATGGCGGTGGACGTTGTGTCCAGAGTGGACGTTACGACCGACGCTGTAAACTGTTATTCTCAAGAGGCGTCGGTGGACGTTGTGACCAGAGTGGGCGTTATGGCGGTGGACGTTGTGACCAAATGCGAAGGTGGACGTTGTGTCCAGAGTGGGCGTTATGGCGGTGGACGTTGTGACCAAATTTGAAAGTGGACGTTGTGTCCAACATGGCGGCCATACTAGGTGGTGGACGTTGTGACCAGTGGGCGTTGTGTCCAGGCCCCGCTTTGGGGATTCAGCCCGGAGACGTTGAGCGAACAAGTAGCAAAAAGTTAAACTTCGTGCGACACTCCCGCGCTTGTCGCGGGGGCGTCGGCATTCCGTTCGTGCTGTTACAGCAAGTTGTTTGTAAAACTGTGTTTGCCTTTCGAGAGTGAGTTCCGACAAAGTCGTTGACGGTAACGCACGCAGCGTTGCATGTTTTTTGGTGCTGACGATGGCCACGTTCTGCAACGTAGTTTAAGGAGTAATCCTTCCTTCCCACTGGTTAGGAGATTTCGCTGGCAGGACGTGTAGAGTGCCCTCAATTCTATAGTTGTATTTGGTCTCATGTGCGAGACCCATCCCAATTAAACTCCATTCCATGGCGGATTCAGGCCCCAAAGATGCTTTTGTACCGCCCCCGCTGTCAAACCTAGCCCTTGCCGAAGGCACCGCCAGTGGCTGCCCACGCAACGCTCAGGAGCCGCCCAAAAATACAGGTATCGTTGCAAATTATTGTGTAACCTAGTAGCCATTTTTCATACTACGCGAACTTATCATCGCGTGTGTGTTAACGCTATTGTGCCTAATTCGTTGCCTGCAGAGTGACTGAACTGTCATGCATGTAGCCCACAACTGGGGCTAATTAATTAAACTACCGCATTTCTGGTCGCCATTGGTGTGACTAATCAATCGCTATTTATGTTACTGACATCGTGCCCGCCATTGCTGTAAATTTATGCGTTGCGGCCGTTTGTAATTCATAGCTAACATCTGCTCTGTGTTTGAGCCACGCTTGCAATATAGCCGCTGCTAATCCATGTGCTTTGGCCATTCTTGTACGAGGGGGGTTCACGCCAAAACTGGAATTTCCTCTGCGAAAGTAAAAATTGATTGGATAGTGTAATTTTTTATTACATGCAATACTGAATGTACTTTAGTCTAAACAAATAATCAAGTACGCTTGTTGTTATAGTAGCCGTTCATTTGTTATTAAACATGGCAGATAACACTGTCAGTTGTACTTTAAAGCAGCGCATTATTATTCAGTTTCTTGTCAATGAAGGCGTTAAATCTGCTGAAATTTTACGCAGACTTAGTGCACAATTTGGTGAAGGTACACTAAAGAAGTCGCAAGTGTTTGAGTGGGCTACTCGGTATAAAAATGGCCGCGAAAATGTAAGTGATGATCCAGGAAGAAGAGGTTCTAATACAACAAAAGTCGTTTCTGCCGTTATTCAACGTGTTGATGATTTGATTAAGTAGAATCGGCGAATTACTGTTTCGGAAATAGTGAACAGGACTAATTTAAGTACTGGATCAGTAGAAAAAATCATCCATAAACACCTCAACTTTAAAAAAGTGTCAGCTCGATGGGTGCCACATCAACTTTCTGAGGATCAGAAACTGACCCGCTTCCACATTTCGTCTCAGCTACTTAACCGCTTCTACGAGGAAGAACATGCATTTTTGGAACGTATTGTTACATGTGATAAAACGTGCGTTCATTACCATACACCTGAGTCCAAGAGGCAAAGCATGCAATGGAAACATTCGGATCGCCTCCACCGAAAAAATTCAAATTGGTGCCGTCCGTTGGCAAGATGATGGCGTCCATATTTTGGGACTGCAAAGGTGTTATTTATGTCGATTTTCTACAACCAGGTCAGACAATAAACAGTAAATATTACTGTAGCGTCCTTGACAAAGTTCGTCAAGCAATTCGAAAAAAACGAAGGGGATTGTTATCAAAAGGAGTAATCCTTCAACAAGACAATGCCAGGCCACACACGGCTAAGATTACCATGGATTTTTTGAACAAATTTGGTTGGGAAATTCTACCGCATCCTGCTTATAGTCCGGACTTGGCTCCCTCAGATTTTCATTTGTTTGGACCGCTTAAAAATCATCTAGGGGCAAACGATTTCAAGAAGGAGACGCACTTAAAAAGTGTGTTCTAAATTGGTTTAGACAACAGGAAGAAAGTTTCTATTTTTCAGGATTTCAAGCTTTGGTACAAAGGTGGAATAAATGTGTAGGTCTTAATGGGGAGTATATTGAAAAATAAAACTGGTTTAATCTATATATAGTTTTTAATGACATCCTTAAAAAAATAAATTCCGGTTTTGACGTGAACCCCCCTCGTAGATGTAATTAAACAGTGGCTCTGGGCGCGCCTAAATTAAGCGAGATTGTTATTGTGAGTTGATGTGCTTCGATCGCTCGCATGCGTAACTAACCAGTTGCGCTGTGCGTGACCTAAATTAAACAAAGTTGTTGTGAGTTTAAGTATTTTGGTCGCTCTTATTTGTAATTAAATATTTGCTTGTGCTTGATCTAAATTAAACATTACAGTGTTGCAAATTTGCGTGTTTCGGCCGCTTTACTCTGCACTTGGCCTAACCTAGTGATACGGTCGCTATACAGTAATGAGCTTCGCCCCTCTCTATTATGTCTAATTAGTCACTAACTTTCTGCAGTTCGCTTAACGGGTCAACCAAAGCCGGCTGAATTATGTTGACCATTTGTTGAATTTGTGGGCATTAGAAATAAGGGGCGAACTCCAGCTGGGGCCCTAATTTAAGGCCTACAATAATTAAGGCGACGTGTCCGTTGCCCGTTTTGTAACGTCAGACAATAGACGAATATCTGAATAAGGGACTTATTATTGTGTTCGACCTGTGCATGCTCTTTCCAGGTTAAACAGCTAGTGTCAAGATTGATGTACGACGAAATTTGAGCGTTGGAGTGTGCAGGTAGGTCTGGCGACGCCCCCCCCCCCCATCCGCGGTGGCAGCAAATACCCGAAATAGTAATTAAGTATTTCTTTCCCGAAATTGTAGTCCGAGCTCGACAGTTCTCGAGTACCTTCCTGACGTAGTAGCCTGTGTACTTCTCGTCCCGTCTAACCGTCCAGGTCCGGTTATACGGTTATGTTTAAAGACAGACTTGGTGGCGCCCTATATACTTTTTATTGTTATTTACCGCCCCTCTGGCCGTTGCCCTTAGGTGATTTCGTGAAGGACCCTCCCTTGCTCCACTGATGCTTAGCCGGCATTATCTTGTTGCGACATGGGCAGTAGCCTAGGTGAACCTTCCGTACCGATTTTGTAGTTTCGCCCGTGCCGGCCGTTTAGTTGTTGTATGAGCCGGCGCGGTGTCGTAAAGACCGTAACAAGTTGTTGTCTGATCACCTCCTCGAAGGCTCTTCTCAAAGCCTTTATACTAAAATATCAATATTTCTTACCTTTTCCGTTTGCACTGTTAAGTATCTACACTATATCTCTATCAGTTACATTATGCCAGCCAGCTGTATAAGCTCTATGTCGCCCAATTTATGGGATATTCAACATAATAAACCAAAAGAATACATTTTTTAGACTTACCTTTTATGCAGTTAGCTTTTCTGATTTTTTCTGTGGTTGTGATAACAGACTTCATTCACTTATTTAATTTTTGTTAGGTTTGTCTCAATTAACTTTTCTTACAATATGCGTAAACTGAAGAAACGACAAGCAAATTTATATCTGACGTTTATTCCAATAATTATATTTCGTTCTTTATATTTTTCTTACTTTTTTATTTAGTCTTATATTTATCACAATAGCTAATATTGTTACGTAGTTTACATTTTCATAAATTCTAGAAGTGAAATCTCTGAAAGTACCATTTATAAGTAATTAATTAAGAATCGAGGATTAAAAAAGAACAAGTCGACCATTTAAAAAACCTGTCTATTTAGATTAAATTTAACACAAAATGCATATATTAGAAATGAAGCTATATTTTATATTACAATTTCAATTAAAGTAACCTTATTTACCTTAGAATATTTTACCAAAACTAAATAACTAATACTTGAAATTTTAAGTTTTTACAATTACAGTAACTTCAAATTAATTACTCGCTAATTGTACTCTCAATATACAAATAATGTATGTCAATGCAGTTAAAAATGTACATGTTTGGAACATCATCTTTTAGTTGCACAAAAAAGACACAAACACAATTTTTTTTTACATTTCTAAAAGGACCATTTTGGTAATGCAACACAAGGGGTGAAAAACTGTACGCCAAAGTTTTGCAATTTCGGAAAAAAATTTACAAGGTATGTAAAGGCACGGTTTTAGAGAACAAAATACGTTTTGGCCAGCTATGAATACGAGCTTTGGCATACAGTTTTTGAAGATATTGATATTGCACTACAAAAATAAACTTTAAAATCAAAACAAAGGTTTTTACAAAACTTATAAGTAGGTTTACAATACGAACATAAACATTCAATCAATTAAATTAATTAATCGTGATCATTACACGGAATGAGATCAAAATCCCATTGCTCAGAATCTTGTTAAAAAAAGGCTCATTAACGCTACGAACTCACCCGGATACAAACATATTCGAAGTACAGGGCGAATCAACTACAACTACTTAGACTACTGTATAACTCGGTTTATTTCTGCGTAGATGGCTGCTGCGTGGCCGAGGCTTGTCCTTGAGCGTACTGCTGTGCATACTGTGCCCACGCCGCCTGCTGCGAGTACTGGCCATACGCCACGGCTGTGTTATCAGAAGCCGCAGTGCCACCAGCCGCAGTTGTTGTTTGGGGTTGCCCCTAACCAACATTATTCTTTTAAACAAAAAGATTGTCATTTTATCTCAAAAATGAACCTTGGAGCAGTTTACAACACGCAGTGCATTATTGGAAACTGCACAAACAAAACTAGCACCATGGAGTAAATAATGAAAAGGTTCAGCTGCTAGTCAAAGTTTGTAAATTCATTTATAATTTTTACTAATAACTAATTTATTTTTAAGTAATTTGCAACTATTATGTTTCACTCGTAGCAAACTTATGGTCTTGTCATGATCATACAATTTGGCAATAGCGACGAAATTCTTTGGTGCACATTAACCTCAAATGAGATGAATAGTGACATCTGCAGCACCCTCTACTCACATTTGCTTTCCAATGGAATAATAATTTTACAATAATCTATACAGACAACCCATTTAACAGTCATTGCAAATTACTCCATAAGGCTGAACCTCTTTACTATTTTTACTCTATGCTAATACTCGACACTACAGATTTCTTCGAGAAAAAATCTATGTGCACGTAAAAATGTAAGCTTTATTCTTGCTAATGTCATAATAAACTGACAATCAAAAGAAGAAATTGATAATAAACACAAGCAATTTCTTGCGGTTTAATGACAATATAGAAAATAAACTATTACAATTGGCGCGCAATGTTACAGATCTGTTACTTTCATGTAATTGGGCATATTTTAATTCAGGTTGTATATTTAATAATAAATATCAAGTTTTAACAGTTTGATTTTCTATGTAGGTAGCCTATATTCTCGGTTCATGACTATGTACTATGGAATTATTAATTTGCTCTCCTAATGAATACTTTTTATACTATTGCAGCTGAACTACTGCCCATGTTCATACTTTCATCAGCCTGTCTGAAGCCTACATGCATTCTATAGCGTATGCTGCTCTATGAAATATGGTGCAATCTTGTGTAATAAGCATAGCACATACATGAAGAAGAGAGCTGGTTAGTGACGCTCGGCTTGCATAACTTCATTTTTACCGCGCTCCTTAGTTGAGTTAAGAGAACGTATTCAAGGGATTTAAACACATTACTGTGTGCAGACCTTGGCAGCTTTGAGGTGTTGAGGATGTGTTAAAATTTTTATTATTTGTGTCAAAACCCCAGATTCAATTATTTTCAGTGTGGTTAGTTTTGGTTAGGTCGAGTGCTCTTGGTTGTAGTAGCCTCATTTTGGGGTAAACGGAAATTGGGGTCGCCTTCTGGCAGTCGGTGGTTAAAAAAAAACGCCTTGACTAGATTATAAATCGGAAATTTCAAATGTTTTCCGTCAGAAGAAGATTGCGGCCAAGTCGTAGTGACCATCTCTCTCAAATCTCACCTTTGAGGATCTGTAACCCGCAGCCCTTCAGGGGGAATTGCCAGAGCCAAATTTCCAGACAATAGCCAGCCAATAGGGGTGCTTTTGCTGTGTGACGGACCAGCTTGTGCTTCTATGATTCAGTAATGGCACCGTCAGGACATTAATTAATGTAGTTCGCTAATAGTTTATGGTGTTGCGCCCAAATAAACTAACAGTGACGCTTTTTGAAAGGACATTGTATGATTATGCAGCCTGTTCCTAACTTTAATTCTGTCTTAGTAACTTACGTTCAAATATTTGGGAGTCATTAACTGTTATCTTGTAGCTGCACATGAAAATATATTTGAATAATGATTCTTGTGGTTTAGTTTTGTGTAAAGAGTGCTGGCGGCCTATAAGAAATTAATAACAAGGTAGGTTTGTGGAAGGTCAAACTTGGACATCACACACAGCTGCCATCAAACCAAACTACTCTTCCCCATATCAGACTTGGAAGTAGCAGTATTTAAAAAATTTATAAAAGTCTGCCCCCCCCCCCTTGTTTGAATAACAATATTAATAACTAAAGTAGGTTTTTTTTCTATAATAACTGTCAAAGTGTTACAATGTTGGTAGAAATGTAATTAAAACGCTAAGAAATTTTTATACCTCGTGTTGGTAGAACTTCTTCAAAATTATGGTTTGTCAATTTTGAATGTCAAAGTTTCTTAGTTTGAACTCTTGACAAATTTCTTTAATTTTGCAATATTTTACTGTGCTGTTCGTTTTATTCAGTATTATGACATATCTGTCAAAATGACAATAATTTTTTTAGTGGAAAAAAAGAACTAAAAAACTATGTACCAACATTATTAAAACTAGGGACCCTGCAGGAATGCAACTTATCCCCTAGAAAGTTGACCTTGAAAATTATTATAGAAAAAAATGTACTTTAGTTCAACAGCACGTCGCCCTAATTGACGTATCACCGAATCCGAACCCTCCCTCCCGACGAAGTATAGCTGGCAAATATCCTGTTACAGGAACTGTTTTAGCGTAGTTAGGGCGAATGTTGTTTATGTACCATCAAGTTGCCTTTTTGAATTTACTGATTAAATAAGCCGCTACGTGCGGCCTTAACAATCTCAAGGGTTAGTTTTCTCATGTGGGTAATACCTCGTAACACTACGAGTGCAGTACAACATTTTTTAAGCGCAAGAATACTAGATGACGACGTAGACTATGAAGAAAATTATTCTATACTGGCGATGGGAGATTCTTTGTTTTAAAGTCCAAGCTTTTGTAGTAGGAATCCGATTTCTATTACAATAATTTATAACATAATTTACAATCAGTATTCTTTATGACCCTTTTTTATTAGTTCTCAATAATTATTAATTTTAATTTGATACCAAACATGATAATGTTAAAATTTATAAATAAAAAAGTTAAAATTGTCATTTTGGATTCAACATGGCGGTTGATTGCCATTTTGTTTTATTAGATTATAAATTGGAAGTTTTTGATAAGTGGGAACAGGAGCAAATAAAAGCGTTTTCTAAAAGTGCGAAGATATCGAGAAGCCCACCAAAGCAGAGTAACAAAGAGGAGGCAAAAGAAAAAGAGCAGACGGGTGGCCAAGAAAACAAAGAGATGGAAGCAATACTTAATAAACTTGATGAGGTAAAGGAGGAGTTAAAGAAAGAATTTGAATTAAAAATAACAGATATGAAAGAAGATTTTGCGGAAGTGAAGGAAGAGCTAAAGAAAGTTAAAGCAGAATGGGAGGAAAAGGCTAAAAACTGGCAAAAAGAAAAGGGAGAGATGGAGAAGAGAATCAGTAATTTGGAGAACAGGTTAGAGAAACAGGAGAAAGAGAATAGAAGAAATAATATTGTAATTAAAGGAATAGAATTTAAAAATGACATCAAGCAAGAAGTCAAGGAATTCCTTCAGCAAGAGATAAATATAACAGCAGATATAGAAGAGGCATTTAAGGCGGGGAAACAAGAATCAAAGGTGACTGTAGTGAAATTAAAAAGCTTTGAACAGAAACTAAGGATACTGAAACAAAAAAGTAAGCTGGGAAACACCGAAGTATACATAGATTGTGATCTAACCATGGAAGAACAAAAAATACAAGCAGCGATCAGAAAGGTAGGCCGAGAAGAAAAAGAAAAAGGCAAACATATTAAAGTAGGATACCAAAAAATAGAAATAAATGGTACCAAATATAAATGGACAGATGCAGAAGGTGGTCGCCTGAAAAAGGTGGTCAATACGGAGCCAAAAAAGTAATCAAAGACGTAAAGGACGGAACCAATAAGACGAAACTAGCAACGACAAGGATTACGAATAAAAAAAACTACATAAACCCAATCATATCAAAAAATAACAATAATACTACAGTAACAAAAGAAAAAAATACTTGGTGGAAAATAGGAACATGGAATATACGGAGTTTAAAAGGAAAAGAGAAGGAGTTGGAAGAATTTGAAAGAACGGGACTAAATATATTAGGGATAACAGAAACCAAAAAAAAAGGGATAGGAAGCTCAACATTGGGAAATGGTCACATACTTATATTTAGTGGAGTACAGCAAAACGAAAGAGCAACAGCAGGAGTAGGGTGCATAGTACACAAGAATTGGGTACATAAGATAAACAAATGGGATGCAAAGTCAGAAAGAATATTGTCGGTTGAAATAAAAGATACAAAACAGAATATAAAAACAGTTATAATAACGTATGGACCAAATAGTGATGATAAAGCAGAGGTTAAAGATGAATACTGGCAAGAATTGACTGAAACAACGGAAAGTGCAAAAGGAAAAATATACATAGTAGGCGATTTTAACAGTAGAATAGGAAAGAAAGACAATACGTATAAAGAAGTAATAGGAAATTTTGGTGAGGATTTTAGAAACAATAACGGCGAAAGGTTACTAGAATTCTGTTTGCTACAGAATATGATCATAACTAATACATGGTACCAACACAAACACATACATAGATACACTCGAGAAGCACCTAGTAGAGGAGAAAAGTCTATAATTGATTATATATTAGTAGAAAAACACAATAGGACACTAATAAAAGACACAAGAGTAAGAAGAGGACCAGAAATAAACAGCGATCACTATATGCTAGTAGCGGAAATTAAAGAAGACATAGACAAAAGTAATAATAAAACTGAAGGAAGTAAAAGGAAGATAGAATTCGAAACAATAAAAACATATAAATTAAAGGAAGAGGAAATAGCTAAAAAATATGCTAAAGTAGTGACAGATAAATTAGAAAACAAACTTAGAAAGAATAAGGATAAAACGGTAGAACAGATGTGGACAGTATTTAAGGAGACATTAGTAGATGCAGCAAAACAGGTATGTGGAGTTAGCAAAATAACAAACAAAAGAAAACAAACAGTTTGGTGGACTGAAGAGATAAAGAATCAGATAAAAAGAAAGAAGAAGGCATGGAGCAATTACCTAACAAATAGAACTACAACAACATATGAGGAATATAAAATGCAGAGGAAATATGTGAAAGACATAGTAACAGAGGCAAAAAAGAAAAGTTGGAGAGACTTCGGACTAAAACTAGAAAAGGACAGCAAAGGAAACCAAAAGCTATTCTTTAAGGTTGTGAAAAAAATGAGACAAGGAAAAAAGAATGAAGAAAGCTACATAAAAAGTACAAGTGGGGAAGTATTGACAGAAGAATCAGACATAATGAATAGATGGAAAGAGCACTTTCAAAATTTGTTGAAGGCTACAGAAGAAGATATAAAAACAGACAAGAGAATTCCAAGGGCACCGGAAGAAGAAGAAAAGGAAACAGAAATAAAAATGGAAGAGTTGAGAGCAGCGATTAAATGGTTAAAAAATGGAAAAGCGCCAGGAGTAGACAAAATTACGACAGAAATGATAAAAAAGATGGGAGAAAGAGGAATGCAAGTATTACTGGAACTAAGTAACATGGTATGGAGAGATGCAAAAATACCAAAGGAATGGGAAGTAGCTCTGATTATCCCATTATACAAAAAAGGGGATACCAAGGACTGTAACAGCTATAGGGGAATCTCGCTGCTAGGTACTGTAGTGAAGATATATGAGAAAATACTTGACAGTAGATTGAGAGCAGAAATTGAAAGTACATTGAATGAGGCTCAGAGTGGGTTCCGGAAAGGTAGGAGTGCGCAGGACCATATATTCACAGTAAGGCAAATCATAGATAAAATATTACAGCAAGATGACAAAGCAGCTATAGCATTTATTGACTTAGTAAAAGTGTTCGATAAGGTGCCAAGAGAAAACGTGTGGAACAGTTTACATAACAGAAACGTAGGCAAAAAATTAATAAGAGCCATTCAAAGCCTATATAGAAGGACTGAGAATAAAGTTATAAGTAACAATATGAGTTCTGCAGCATTTACTACGAAGGAAGGACTAAGACAAGGAGGTGCTCTGAGCCCGTTATTATTTATTATATTCATGGATGATATACTAAATAAATGCACAAGTAAAGTTAAAAAACTAAGCATAGGCCATAAAAACTTGCAAAGAGTAATGATATCAGAAGGAGCTTTTGCAGATGATATCATGTTGATAGCACCGAACGGGAAAGATCTAAAGGAAGGTTTGAAGATATAGAGCGAAACACTCAAAGAATATGGAATGGAAATGAATAAGGAAAAAACAAAGGTCATGGCAATAGGAAAACAGCAGGAAATGAACATAGAAATAGACGGCATAAAAATAGAGACAGTTGGTTCATATATATATATCTGGGAGTAGAAATTGAAAGTACAGGAGGGCAAGAAAATGAGATCAATAACAGGATAAGGAATGCGATTAAAACATACTATGCGATCAATAACAGTATCATTAACAAGAAAGAAGTGACAAGGAAAACAAAAATAAATGTTTACAAAGTCATCTACAGACCAATCATTACATACGGGTGCGAGTCATGGATCCTAACAGGCAGGCAGAAGAGCAGGATACAAGCAGTCGAGATGAAATACCTACGGAGAATTAGAGGAGTCACAAAGAAAGATAGAATTAGAAATATACAAATAAGGCAAGATCTAGAAGTGCAGCCATTAATAGAATTTATTGAACAAAGACAGCTTAGTTGGTGGGGGCACCTACAAAGAATGGAGCACATGCGTCCAGTGAAACAAGTTTGGGAGGCCAAAATACAGAAGAGTAGAAAAAAAGGAAGACCCAAAAAAACCTGGGATAAAATGAATGGAGAAATACTCAAGAGACGAGGATGTACATGGAAGGAAGCACAAAAGAAGGCAAGAAACAAAAAAGAGTGGGCAAAGTTTGTTTACCAAAAACAGTGAAAGTATTAAAAATAAGTGAAACTGTAAGAACTAAGAATAAACTAAAGTGCAAGCACGTTAATAAATAAAGAAAACTGAACACGCCACACACCACAATCGTGGTAAAGTGGCTTATGATTATATATATATATAGATTATAAATTGAAATATATACAGTATCTATAAAAGATTGTCCGGTCAAAAGAGCTATGAATGATGCCGCTCTTTAAGTATTGTGGATTTTATCGGCATCTGTATTACCGGCCCACTTATTTTCGCAGTTTTGCTACATTTAATCTAAAAATTGTAAACAAATTTGTTTTCATCGTCATAATGTACAGAATTGATTAAATTAGTTTAGACTGCAATGGTTTATTAGCAGGAACACATTCACATTGATCATATGAATTTCATACGAAGAAAAACTATTCGGTAATGAATCGCTTCTGTTAGGTATCTCAAAATTACGATATTTTTTACAATGCAAATTTTCTTTCCCTATAGCAACCACCTTAAATGTCTGGATGCAATATTCTATGCAGTAAAATTAAATTCAACAAAACTTAAAATTGAATAAAAAGTATTGATCAACAAGAATAAAACTGTCATTTTCATATTTCTCTAGCAAGCACATAAAATCCCGTGATTCGTCACAAATAGCTAGAATTGGGCTAAAGACACTTACTTGAGAATTCCAACCTTGTGGATACTGGCCGTAGTAGTTCCAGTTGGCATAGCTCCCATATCCACCTTGTCCATAGCCACCTTGACTGTAGTTTCCTTTCCACTGCTGAGCCTGTCCTCCTCCTCCTCCGCTCCAGCCGCCTTGGCCCCCCCAGTTGCCCTGATTCCACACGCCTTGGCCCCCCCAATTGCCCTGATTTCCTGACTGCCAAGAGCTGCTGCCTTGCCAGTTGGCCGGCTGACGGTTGTTCTGAGAGCGTTGGTTGCGGTTAAAGTTCCCGCTGTTTTGGCTGCGGTTCCGATTATCACGATTGGACGATCTGTCTGGTCGGCCACCGCTTCCTATACCAAACACATTTTGTAGAGTTTACAGATAAGAATCAAAGGAAACGTACCGGCCGATGATCGATTGTTATTGCGGAAATCTCGGGATCCACTGGATGGACCACGGTTTTCTCTGCGGACGTCGCGGTTCCAGCTGCCAGGTGGTGGACGGCGATTCTGCCAACTGCCACCCTGACGGGACCTGTCATACCGTTGATTTTGATATGAGCGATTGTCACGGTACCCACCACGGTAGTCTCCTGCAAGAATGAGTTGAAAATATCCACTAGTCGGACTGTGCAAAGTTATTTACGTCTGGACGTGCTATGATCCCATCTGTACGGGTGCCCACGATTGTCACGGTAGCCACCCCTTTGGCCACTCAAGGGGCCAAAACCAGCTTCTCTGCCTTGCTGATTGTATTTCTGAATAAGCGCTTTGGCTTCTTCTTCGGGAAGCTCCACATAGCTGACATCCTCCAGCCACTCTCCGCGCTTTGGCAAGCTCATGTTAGCTAAAACGTTCGTGTAAATTACATGAGGCACTCGCATCTTGTGTTCATAACAACTTTGGCACCAAGCTTTGAGAGAAGTAAGCGAAGGGGATCAGTGCTCAAAATTGTTACATAACACAAACGGTAAACAAATCTGAAGTGTGGGACAATGAGAAATCAAAAAACCAGTGCTTATGTTAGAACATTTACAATGGGACAATGACGGGAGCAAGTGAGAGAGGATCGAGTGAAGATGAGAGGGCAAAATAAATGACAAAACATGAAAGACAAGAGAATAATCAAATGCTCATGGGTGTGTACCTTTCATTTCAAGTATAGCTGAATCAGGAACATCTTTACCGTCCTGTGTCTCTTGCTGGGCCCGGCGCTTAGCCTGTTCCTCGTCTGCGACTACAACAACCACGGCACGCCGCTTGAAGCCCTCGAACAACCGCATTTTGCGGCGCTGGGCCGATGGGAATACGTTTGTCTGCCACAACGCTCGACATTATAGTTATGTTCATATGATACTTCCTCATTCGTCAATGATGAGTTATGAAGGTTGAGCACATCAGCTCTTAGTGGTTTCGAGTGCCTCAATTTTGAGATGTTAATCTACGCTTGTGTGGTACCCATTGTTAGTTCTATTACAACCCAATGTTTGAGAGTATTCGCAAGCACTTCCTATTCGTTGCACATATACTAACAAAATATGGTGTAAATTTGCTTTTTGCTTAGCTAATAATAATTGTTGAGCTCCCTTATACAACTGTTTCTTTCCAAAACACCAAGTACAGTAGACGACAACTACAGCTGGTATTCAAACAGTGACTTGCAACTGTTCTTCGTAACCTAACCACTATACTGATTATGGCTGCAATTGTTAATATTGAGGTGCAATTTTATTTGCTTCAGTGACAACCATTTTGAAGTACATGAATCTAACTATTCTAATATTGTATCTAGGATCAACTTAACAATTACTTTGGTAACTTACATGTAAAATATATAAAGTTGATTATAACTCACTTACTGCTGCATTCTGGAAGTATTTTTACCAAAATTACAACTGCAGATTTTTCTTGAAAATAGACAGTTCAACATCCTTTTTTTTTGTTAGTAGTTTCACCTATACTAACGACGTTCGTAGTACTAGAACACTAGAGAGGTAACCTCCATATAATGAATTTGTCCGTGGAACGAGGAATTTTTCCGGAAATGTTGATGGTTGGATCTGCAGTACCAATCTTTAACCCTCTGATAAGTCTAATTATAGGCTTGTATCGCTACTAAATGTGATCTCAAAGATATTATATTTGAAGTTGTCACGTTCTACAGGCTTAAAGCATTTTATTCCCAAATGGGTACTTTATAAAGTGCAGCATATATTCATGGAGAGCAGATCTACAGTCTGTAGCAAGGTTGATGATAGCAAGCTGGTGGCGGTGTCTTTTTTCCTGTGTCCCGTGTAATGAATGGTACCGACTTTCATTTAATAACTAATCAACTAATTACTCTACGAATCAGGAAACAACCACCTGCTTGGATAATGTCCTATTTAAAGAAAAAAGTCTGTTAACAGTGAAAACAGGTATTTCATCTTTATAATAAACATGGAGGTGACTAGTTGTGCTATTGGTTAACGAGTTGCCTCAATTTTTGGAGGCTGACGCATAGTGATGTAAGCTGATGACACCAACTACTAATCTAAATTTAATTCCAAACTTCAATAGAAAAAAACCTGCAATTAATGCAAGTAGCTCTTCTCTTTAGATGAGATTGATAAAAATTGTAATAGATTTTTTTTGTTAAAAATAAACTTATCATTTCCTTGCATATATACAGTGTGTCTCAGTCACTACCAGACATGGCAAAATTAAAATTGTGAAATTATGGAAGGATCAACTATTGCTGTGTCTGTATCTAAAAATGTGATTCGTCACAAATGAAACAGCAGGTAGTTGAATTAATCAAATTTACATTACTGTCAGATTGCTGTTATTTTTTAAATTTGCTGACACAACACAGCTATCGCGATTTAATTATCAGTATTATTGCAAATAAATAATATTTAGGAATAATGTGGTATAGTAATTACCTTGTATAAGTAATGTTCAGTATAAAAGCATAAGTAATTAGATGCAATGTAAAAATAAAATAGAAAGCAAAATTTAGGTTCAGTGTTCGTGGTTGAACAAACTTACACGATTTATTATTTTATAATGTTTTTGTATTAACAAATTTGGATGATTTTTAGTAATACATAAAACAGAAAACTTAAGAATTTGTATTTTGTAATGAAATAACGAAGAGAAACAACAGATAAGCACTAAAAATCCAATAACACTAACAGATACGAATTAATTAAATGTTTAAACGTATTCCCATTGACTAGTAGACGGTAACTTAATCTGTCATAAAAATTACGACGTATATTTCGTAATGTTTAAGGGGTTATGTTAAAACATGCCTCCGTAATAGTCCTTTAAGAGATCCTAAAATTTGCATGTCTTCGTGAAGTGTAAATTCATGATTTTAGAAAGCCCCACAAGAAAAAATCATTGGATGACAAATCTGGAAAACTTGGAGCCCAGTTAATAAGGCCACCACGATCATTCCATCTGTTGGGGAATACTTCGTTTAGGTAGTTACGCACTTCTCTTAAATAGTGAGCAGAAGCTCCATCATTCTGATACAAAACTGTGTTGATATTATCAACTACTGCAGTAATAGCAGGGACTATTTGAGTTTGAAGCGTATCTAAATAAATTCTGCTATTCAGGGTATCTGCTACTCAGGGTACCGTCGATCAATTAAATTATTGCCCAATATTCCAACCCATCCATTAAGACTATGGCGGTATTGTGTATGTGTTTGCATATTACATGTGGATTAGCTTGGCTCCAATACTGATAATTTTGACGATTTGGTTCTCCATTTAATGTCAATGTGCACTCGTCAGTGAAACAAATATTTTCTAAAAAATGTTTATTAGCACGACATTTATTAAATATTAATTTACAGAAGGTGATTTGTTTTTCACTATCTGCTGCTAATAGCTCTTGCTGCGTGAAATATTTGTGTTTTTTAAGACTGCGGTGAACATACGAGCGAGACATAATGAGATCATTTGCAATTTATCTCACACTTACGTTGGGATCGGTTTCGACAGCTGCCAAAATATCTACACCATTGTTAACATCTGGTTTTCGTTTCTATTCTTTTTGCAAAGGCTACTGATGCACCCAGTTTCTCGGAATTGTTTTACAATTCGTGCAACTATGTGTTTGCAGGGGATAGGCTGTTCATTAAAATAAACACTAAAAAGCTCGCAAGTTCTTCGCAAACTGTTACCTGCTAAATTCCATGTTACCATTTGAATTTTTTCTTCTGTTGTATAAGAATATATAGCGCATGGCAATAGTTGATCTTTATATTATTTCCCAATTTGAATTTTGCCATATCTGGTAGTCACTAAGACACATTGTATATAAAAATGAATGTTATATATAAAGAAAAATGTTTATTTCTATAATACTAACTCTGCTAGTCACAGTTACTTGACACGTAGTTGCAGTGAAATAGCTACTCTCGGACAATAGAGTTAAGCAACGCTGTTTCTGGTCAGAACTTGGATGTGAGTTCCACGGCTGCTTCTCCCGGCGCCTAGTGGTACAGCTGCCACGGAAATATTTGGTCCCGGATGTCATAATAACATCATGACAGTCGTTAGTGGGGTTGGACGTCCCCATAAAATGTACAGCAACGCCTATAACTGGCCTAACGGCTGTTGGCTGAGTACCAAGATAAAATAAAAAAATAATAATTCAAAGAAATTTTAAAGTTTTTTTCTCTTACACAGGAATTACATTATATAAAAAGTTGCTCCTTCACGCAAAGAACTTAAATTTTAAATAATTTCCATGTAACATCAGGTCACTGTTGGTATCTAGTGTTTTTACTCTGTGGGAGCGTACCTGGGCACTTGCTTGGACCAATAATATTTATCGGTGATATTGTCTGTGGCCTGTTCATATGCCTATTTGTTTTAGTTTTATTTTTTCAGGAATTTGTAGTAAAAGTATAAATAAAAACTATTCTTCAAGTTTCTTGGAAAGGAGTTAATGTAGCAACAGTACAATTTGAATATCAGGTTTTTGCAACACTTGAGTGTCACTTTTGTCATAAATATCACTGCATTATTGTATTATTTTACAAAGGAAATATGCACTTACTGAGAATAATTGTTCATTTGTTCATATTTCTCATTCTGTATGAGATCAAGTCAACATATCGCGAAGTGGCAGTTGAAATTATTTTGAAAATGTGGAATGATTATAGTTCCGACTAACTAGCTCAATTTGACGATTTAAGATATTATGATAAAATCTCACTTTATGTTTTATTAAATAAAAAAAATTTTATATGTTGTATTATCTACAAATGGAAACACATATCAACTGACTGTTCACAATAGTCAAATCGTTGCCACGTCCGTATTTCCAATAATTATTATTTTAATATTGCGCCGTGTAACTGCTACATTCCATCAGGCATTGCAAGTTGTTTCGAGTGCATATTTATTATGTAAAAGTAACGGCCTCCTAGACACGACAAGACACAAGTCCCTTATCCATAATAGTATATTACATTACAAGGCATGAAAGTGATACTTTACAGATGAGGAAGCTTATTGAAGAATACGAGAACACGAAGCGTCTGAGTACTTCTTCAAAGCCTCCGAATCAAGCATAGACACTTTGATACTGTGTAATGTACTAAATTTTTTCTAAAATCTCTTTAAAAATTTAAAAATTAATTCTATCGTATCAAGGCGCACGGTGAAGGCGACCGGCCACCTAGGCAAGGTAAAAATGACTAGTCTTCCAAAAATCTCAAAAGTGACTAGTCTTGCAAAGTGACAGTTTCAAGATCAAACTGAGTCTCGACATGGCTCGCTTTCTTGGCGATTTCAGGAAAAAATTTGTTTCTTCCAACTAACAGGCCTCTACTGTATTAATTTATGAACAAAATATGGCTGATGGGTGAACTTTCAACATTAAAAAACATTTTGTCGAAACCTTTCTCATCGACACATTCATCAACATGCCCTTCAAGCGAAAAATGCTGTACATTTAAACTTACATTTTCAATGGAAAGTTACTTTAACTAATTATGCTAGTGTTTATAAAAAAGCAACATTATAAAATGGTGTATTTATTTTTTTGTAGGTGTTGAACAATTACCATATTATTCTTCACTTGTGTGTGGTGAACATTTTACAGCCGACGTATCTATGTATTTATGTTAATTGCGGTGCTGAAAATGAAAATTTAATAAAAGACCGACTAACGTGTGAAATTAAGTAGAAAAGGTTTGTTCTTTAATCATCCATGGTGTGCAATTGACTCGAACCAGTCATTGCAAACCAACTTCTTTACTTTGTCATTTATGGGCTATCAACAAAGTACATTATACCGGCTAGTCATCATTTTAACAAAAAGCTAAGTGGAAGACATAAATAATTAATATTCAAAATTTTAAGAATGCTTGCCGAATGTGACTACAAAGTAATCAGAATTGTAGCAGGTAATTATAAATGTCATGTTGCACTATTCACTGTAACAAAGAAATCATACGAAAATTGATTTAGTCGATATTGAAAAATTTAAGCAATTTACACTTTAAAGTTTGCAATATTTTACTTTTACTATTTTGCAGATGAACTTTCATCTTTAGTAGTTAAGATTTTCTTCTCTTTTAAACGTGTTCAGGTATGTAGCTATATCATCAAAATTATATAACCCTTTTAGTAGAAGAATGTAATTTTATAAATGGTCAAAAACAGAGATTATTAGCACCACTACTGTATTAGCGCTGGAGTCTAAAGTCTACACATTACTCTTTTTCTGTGATGTCATAAATAACAAAACGTAGCGTTAAAAAACGTATCTTCTATAATAATACGAAATTGAAAAAAATCATATTTGTATCATAGATCAGAAAGAATTTGACATATGTAACATCCGCATTATCAGATCAGCTGTAAAGTAGCACCATTGCTAGTTTTCATTATATAATTTTTATTTAATCTTGTTGGTGCCACTTGCAACCTCTTAGCTGTCAAATATTTCAATTTTCGAATTAATTATTCTCAGTTTATTTACAAAGGTTTCCTGTAATAGAATATGTAGAAGAGTGCAAATGTATAAAACTTACAATTGAACTTATTTGATTGCATCAGATTCAATATTTATTTTATTTAAACGATAACCTTAATTTTATTTTTTTACATACTTAAGTACTGTTCGTACAAGTACAATGCTGACGGGATATCAAAATATTGAAACAGGGCCAAGAACTACAGTCTAGTCCACTTATAACGAACCCACTGAAAAGTATAATCAAAACGTCCATAAGGTGCATGTTATTTTTTGTATTCTTTAATGAATTCACATACAACGAACTTCTGGATAAAACAAACCAAATTTTACCTGACAAACGACAGAAATTACCGCTTATAAAAAGATTATCCTAAAGAAAATGGGAACTACAGAATGCCTGTTTGCGACTTATTTATGGTATACGTAAGTATGACAGGATAACTTATGAACTTAAAGATGCTGGGTGGTTAAATATGATCAACAGGCGACTCTTTCATCGCTCCATTTTGTATTATAAAATTCTGCTATTTAAGACTCCACCGTACTTATATAACAAAATCTCATTTCGTACAGATGTGAATAATTTGAATTTGAGGTTTAGGAGTAATATCCCTGTTCCATTACGTTACAGTGAATTTGGAAAACGACGTTATCTATATAACATTGCGAAATGGTTTGGTGACTTGCCGGTACACCTCAAAGTACAAACACTATCTTTATCCTCGTTTAGGTACCAGTTCAGCAAAACACTTCATTCATTGTGGTTTTCGGGCAACAGTGAAGGTAAAGCCAGACTATATTTTTAGTATTGTGTTTTTGTTGTTTTTACAACGTACGGTTAAGTGGAAGAACAGCTCACTGCTTCTGCTTTGAGCTGAATCTCGCCCTCCATATATTTTTTCTTTATTATTAATGATTGAATATAGGTTTTTTTTTCTTTTTATGTAAATTGTGATCCAGTGTTATATGTGTCAATAAAGACCATATTATTATTATTATATCCCTGATTTAAGAACTGAATATGTACATTCGTGTGGTGCTCGGCTGTTTATTGCAAAAGTTATGTGCGCGTATGTGCAAATAAATAAGTATACATATGCAGGTAGGCACAGCACAAATCAGTTTCAATCAGATTAGATAGAGGTTTTGAGGTTATGTAGCTAAGTGCATGTGCTCAATTTTAATATTAGTTTTTCGTGAGTTATATTCAGTTGCTAAAGTAATTAATACATATTTTGTTGAAACAGTGCATATTTGTTTCAAATAAAGCAATATTTTGCCAAATTCAAGAAGTGATTGTAAAAACTTGCCCTAGCCTAGAGGTTATAAATAAAATGAATTGTTCCAAGTGTAAGAAATCCTTTGAACAGGAGGGAATCTATAAATGTGATGGATGTCAAAAGGGATTATGTGCAGCCTGTTCTCAGCTCACTACCACAGAAGCCCGTTGCATGGTTTTAAAAGGTCCCAGAACTCTAAACTTTTATTGCACGGAGTGCAAGGAAGGTATCAAGCAAATTCCTGAACTCAAAAATGTAATAACTGCAATGCAAGAAGAGATGAGAGAGATTAGAAAACTCCTAGCTGATAAGATGCAAGGTACTGCGCTGGATAAAGAAACAATCATAACAGAGATGTTGGAACGAGAACACAGAGCAAAAAACATCATAGTGTTCAACATGGAAGAATCAAAGTCTAGCGATGCAGATGGAAGAAATAAAGAAGATATGTCCAAAGTGAAGGAAATAATTGAGCAGACTGTAGGTGGGGATCTTCCAGCTGGAACAAAGTGTTTCCGACTGGGAAAAAGACTAGATTCCAATAAAAACCGACCCCTAAAAGTAGTTCTGGACACACGTCACACAGCGGTTAATGTGCTGAAGAACAAAACCAAACTAGGTAACAAAAGTTTGAAATTATACTCCGACCAAACTCCGACCCAGCGCCAATATCTATCAGAACTTCGTGAAACTCTTAACAAGCGTATAGAGGGAGGGGAATCAAATATAACTATAAAATATGTGCATGCAGTACCGCGTATCATTAAAAAAAACGAGTAAATGGCAGCCTTACAGAAAATAATATATTAGTTAATATCCCCATTATGTACACTAATGCAAATTCAGTAATGTCCAAATTTGATCTGCTAATTGTGGAAATTGAAAACCATAAACCCACTGTCATTGTTGTAACCGAAACTTGGCTACACCCAAATGTACCAGATGTGCTTGTAAACATTCCTGGCTTTACTTTATACAGAAGGGATAGGCCAGATGGATATGGAGGTATTGCTATTTATGTTTCTAACAAACATCCACAAATTAAGATTACATCTACCATTAACACGACATATGACACAAATCCATGTGAAACACTGTGGTTAGATATTAAATTGGCTAATACGTCATTTGTTTTATTGGGAGTGTACAGACCTGGGAGTTCCACTCTTCAAAATGATACTTTACTCTTTGAAAAAATCAAGGAAGCATCTTTTAGAGAAAATTTATTAATTTTAGGTGATTTCAATTTTCCACATTTAACATGGCCTATAACTCATAGTAATTATGGAAATGATAACTATTATCAATTTGCGACTATGTTTTTAGAAAGCAACCTTACACAACATGTAAACAAACCAACTCGACTTCGTGGCACAGACAACCCATCGCTATTGGACTTGGTGCTAACCAACGATGAAAATATTATAACTGATATTTATCATCACCCACCCATAGGGAAAAGTGATCATTCAGTATTAATCATTAATATGCAAGTATATAGCAGTCTCAGCAATAACCCCGCAGCCCAGCAACGAAACTACCTCAGAGCAAATTACAATGAGATAAACAATTTCATAGATGGTTACAATCTCACAACACAGTCAGGCGGTCCAGATGTAGAAGGAAAATGGTGCGAATTCAAGAACATGATTAATCAAGCTATTGAAAAATTTGTCCCTTATAAGAAAACAAAAAGCAAAAAGTCATTAAACAAACCATGGGTCACCAATGAAATTCTTGGTCTCATCAAAGAAAAGCGAAAACTGTGGGATAGGTACACATCTAACAAAACGGTGGAAACATATGCAGAGTATAGAAAAAAGAATAATGTTATCACAAAGAAGATTCGCTTAGCTAGAGTAAATTTTGAATTAGGGATAGCAAATGGAAGTACCAAAAGGTTTTATAGTTACATACAAAAACAAATATGCTCAAGATCATCAGTACCAAAAACTATTCGTTCTGGGGGTGAATTTACACAAGATCCCATTCGTATAGCAGAAACGTTTGCCGAACAATTTAGCAAGCAATATGTAAGTGAGATTGACAGTATAATTCCAGACATCAATGGTGTAGACAGAACAAATAACTCTCTAGATAGCATTGACTTCACCACTGAAAAGGTTGAGCTTGAACTCCAAAAACTGAAAAATGACTCTGCACCAGGACCTGATGGTATAAGCCCATATTTCTTAAAAAATAGTGCTAAAAGTATTAGTTATCCATTATCAGTTATTATGCAAAAATCTCTAGATAGTGCTGTGTTGCCCAACGACTGGAAAACAGCCTCAGTCACGCCAATATATAAAAAAGGTGATAAGGCTGCTGCTTCAAACTATCGCCCCATCAGCTTAACATCAATAATTTGTAAGTGCATGGAAAGAATAATTTGTAATGATATTCTAAACTTCCTGAAAACTGAAGATATAATACCAGGAGAACAGCATGGCTTTACGCGAAGAAGATCAGTAGTGACTAATCTTCTTATAAACTTGAATGCATGGACCAAACAGCTCAATGAAGGGAACCCTGTTGATATTGTATATTTAGATTTTGAAAAAGCTTTTGACAAGGTACCACTTAAAAGACTGATCGTAAAACTGGAACACTTTGGAATTCGTGGTAACCTCGTGTACTGGGTCAGGTCGTTTCTGAACGATAGAAAATTTTATGTAAAAATAGGTGACAGCTTATCAGAACTAAATAACGTAACTAGTGGAGTTCCGCAAGGTTCAGTTCTTGGACCTATTCTGTTTATTATTTATACAATAGACCTGTTGACATCTATCAAATCGCAGAAGAGTGTTTATGCCGATGACACTAAAATTTATAGTAACCCTTTAACTAGTAGTGATGTAATTCAAGAAGATCTCAATGCTATCTTTGAGTGGACTAAGAACTGGCTGATTAATTTAAATGTTAACAAATGTTGCGTGTTGCATCTAGGAAACAACAACCCAGGGTTACCATATTTTATTAATAGTCTGGAGGTGAAAGCTGTTACGTGCCAGTTAGACCTTGGAGTCACGATTGCATCTGATCTAAAGTGGGAATCTCATATAACACATATAGTTAAAAAGGCAAATAGTTTGATATTTCTTGTTCGAAAATCATTCGTGCATATTACACCAGCTATGTTTATAAAAATATATAAATCATATATTCGGCCAATTCTAGAATTTGCATTTCAAGTGTTTTCCCCTTATCTGCAAAAGGACATACATTTGCTTGAAAGGGTTCAACGACGGGCTACCAAAATTCTTCCACACAACTTCTACAACTTACCTTACGATGAGAGGCTTCAAAGATTGAAGCTGACTACTCTGGAAGCAAGGCGTATGAGAGGAGATCTAATCGAAACATACAAGGCTCTAACTGGAGTGTACGACTGTCCAGGTATTGAAGATATGTTTATTCACAACACAAATGTGCAATTACGTGGCCATAGCCTGAAGCTATCAAAAGATCGTTTTGTGTGTAATGCCAGGAAACACTTCATCACAAATAGGGTTGTTCATAATTGGAATCGATTACCAGAAGACATTATTAGCGCTAGAACTGTAAATCAATTTAAGAATAAACTTGATTCATATCTGCATTCTGAGTGATCTCATTTGTTATTTGTTTGAATTTACTTTATATATAATTTTTGTTTCTATTGTTTATTTAATACTATCGACATTGTTTATTTTACGTTAATGCCAAGTATGCTTTAGTTTATATTATGTACATTTGAATTTTCTTTGTAACTAATTTTTTGTTTCTATTGTTTATTATTACTGACTATTTATTTCTTGTTAATACTAAGTATGCTTTAGTTTATATAATGTATATGTACTTAAAGAACCAAGGGGGTTCAACAGCCTTTAGAGGCTGCCTGCCCTAGTGTAATTTAATAATAATAATAATAATAGTTCCATGCAAGTTTGTTACAATCGTGAATGAGCTTCATAAACAAAAACATAATCTTTTACGTTATCATTAAGTTTGCAAAGTGAGTAAAACAAAAGTGATATATGTTCAGAAATAGCTCTGAGTAAATCGATTGTTGGTATCATTCGGAAAGAAAGGGAAACAATATTGACTAGCTACGCTCATGGGAGACCAAATACTACAAAGAAAATGAAAAATCTGGTGTGATACACGCGCACAACTTCCTTTTACAGTGATCGTATAATTAGCCAAAAAATTCGATTTTTAATTTTTAAACATTTCTAAAAAAAAAAAAAATAAAAAAAATACAAATTCTACAAAAACCGTGCAAACTAGAGAGTTAGTTAAAGACACAAATTTTCTCTAGAATTTTAAGTTGAATTCAAAAATGTCATAATAAATCGGGCGTTCTATTTAAAATAGGAGTTAATAAAAACAATAGAAGAAAAAACAAAAGAAACCCATTTTCAAGGTATTCAACTGGAAAATCACCTATCTCACATCAATACACATTAAAAATGTAATAAAAATTAAGTTTGAAAAAAATCGTTAAGAGCCGTTTTTGAAAAAATTGAAAAAAAACTGAAAAATTTCTTCAATAGTTCTAGAAAAGTTCTAGATCTCTAGCATCTAGATAGTACACGAAATTTATATATGAAGTTTCAACGCCATACCTCTTTTCGTTTTTGAGATATTCTGTTCCCTTTATCGTAAAAGGAAGTAAAAAAATCCATTCATAATGACGTGGACCAGGGTCTTTTGAGGTGACACAGAAGAGACATAAAAATGTGCCCATCAGTGGTGCTGTGTTACAATCGAAAGCGGATCAATTGGGAAACAAAATGAAGGGAAGTTCTGATTTTAAATTTATTTACAATATACAGGGTGTCTCAAAAAGAATGGGACACCGATTAGCCATAGATTCCTTACGACATAATAAATCGATTAAACCTAATATACCTTAATACAAAAGTCCCTTCAGTAAGAAATTATAGGGTCTTAAAGTTCAATTTTTTATTTTTTATTTTGTTGTTAATTTCCACAAACGTAGAGATATCGATTTGAGTATTGGTATACATACTTACTATTATATACTACACTAATAGGAAAAATTTCATAAACTAGACTTTACTGTAAAGGGCACTTTACCTAACTTTCAAAAATGTTTTTAGCTCTAACTTCGTTATTTGTAACATTTTTTAAAATTTTAGGTTATTCTCTGAAAGAGAATTAAAAAGCACAAAAATAATGTACTCTTAGTTCTTAAGCCTAAAAGCAACCGTTTACCGTAAAATGCCCATCAACGGTTTTTGGTTGTCATTAAGATGTGCAATAATCAAGTAGCCATGATCACAAAAACAATGGGTAATGATTGTAATCTAGTAAACAACAACAAGAAATCAATTAATGACGTTGGTGACATCAGGTTTTTGTCTTTTGTGCTTACGAAAGTGCTGCGATATAACGAACCTTTCAGCATTGGAGAATTCGTTATGTAGCGGCATTTTCTTAAACATAAGAGGACAAATTCTTATGTCACTAATATCATTAATTGATTTATCATTGTTTTTTACTAGATTACCATTGTTTTTGTGATCATGCCTACTTGATAATTACATGTATTAGTGACAACCAAAAACCTTTGATAGGTATTTTAAGGTAAACGGTTACTCCTACGCCTATGAAGTAAGAGAACATTATTTTTGTGTATTTTAATTTTCTTTCAGATAATAACCTAAAATTTTAAAAAATGTTACAGATAACGAAGTTAGAGCTAAAAAAAGTTTTAAAAGTTAGGTCAAGTGCCCTTTACAGTCAAGTCTAGTTTATGAATTTTTTTCTATTAGTGCAGTATATAATAGTAAGTACGTATACCAAAATTCAAATTGATATCTCTACATTTATGGAAATCAACAAAAAAATAAAAAATAAAAAATTGAACTTCAAAGCCCTATAACTTCTTACTGAAGAGACTTTGTACTAACGTATATTAGGTTTAATCGATTTATTATGACGTAAGAAATCTATGGTTAATCGGTGTCCCATTCTTTTTGAGACACCCTGTATATACAATTTTTCGCCTGTTACAAACTCCAGATATAATGAACTGATTTTGATGGTCCCTTGATGTTAGTTATAAGCGGTTATAACTGTAGTTACTTAAGTCATTTTACAAGAATTAAAATCGAATACGTCTAATGAATTATTGTCTTCATTAGTGTCTATTCATAATAATAGGATCAATATTAGAAGCAGCCCTCGCCGTTCACTGATATGATTTTACGCGGGGCACTGTTGTGCCCCCTTTGCTTTGCTGTTCGTGGATGGAACTGCCAACGGTAACTGTTTCAACTTTTACACACTAAACCTAAGGCCGCACTGCATATGGGTAGTGGGTAGCTTGGAGGCTAGAGGGTAGAAGCTAGTGAATAGAGGGTGGATATACTCCGCCCGCACTGCCTGATGGAATAATCTATGTAGCAACGTAGGTTGTTACCATTGCTACGACTGTAAAAGGAGAAAAGCAAAAGCAACCGACTTCTCAGTCGGAGCTGGTCATGGGTCACACAAAAGACTCTAATCTTAAGCTGTAAATAATAAAAAAAAAATGGGCGCCAAGTAGCAGGTAACCCGGCACTTTGCTAATCAAAAAGGTATGTGACTATAGCTGCTACTAACCAATCCTGAAAAACAATAGAGGAACGGCAATGGTAGTACATACACAACAATAGAAAGTAAACTAACAAACACAGCAAATCAGATGTAATTAATTTATAAATGACTGCGTAAATAACAGGTAAAATATCATAACATAAAGAGTGGTTTAGAAACTGACCAAAGTATTTATATATAATTTAATTAATTAAAGTATGATGTTCAATGTAAATAAATATTTTACAGAAAGAAATTACCGATTGACTGTTAAATTGGCAATTTGCATTACCAGAAGGTTCTCGGTAGTACGTATGACCACGACAATATAATTACAGATTAAGTCGAGCTGAATTCGACCCTAAACCGACTAATGCAAGGGCATACAGTAATTAACAATATCGCTGTCACAGACTCAAGATCTTATTTCTGATTATAAGGTGCTTCATAACCCGGAATATAACTTGTAGTTGATTTAAATTTCCTCAGTTTTCAATGTGTCGAAAAATGGTAAGTATTTAAGCAAATTCTTCCTCAATCGTCTGCCGGGTTCTATATCGCTTTCCACTTGTAAACGGCCTAGATTAGCATTTATTCCATGATTGGACGGGTGGTGGCTAGCTGCAATTATCGAACACAACTGATTCGCTTGCTACTCATGTGGCGACTCGCTAGGCTAGTTGGATAGGTTGGACGGAGCAATGCGGCCGGCGGCAATCCGGCAGCATGTGACGGAAAGGTACCTCGCGAGTTACTCGATGGGTTGCTTGGCGAGTCGCCACCCACTACCCTCCAGGTAAACAACTTGCACTACGGCCGTACCTTAACGGCCGTTCTTATAAAGGTCACTAATCTGACATTAACTTTAAATCGGTTAAAATAAACAAAAGCGCATAAAAATTTGTTTACTAACGAATAATACGTCATAAGCGCCAACGTTTTGATGAGCTTTTGTTTATTTTAACAGCGAATTAAAGTTAAGGTCAGATTAGTGACCTTTATAAGACTGGCCGTAAGTAAATAACGCAGACGTATGCGGTTTATGTCATGAACACCTAAATAACATTATTTATCACGAACTTGTAAACACACTTATCGAGCCTATTTCTATGAATCTTTTATTACCAAATCGGACCTGAAATAAATTGTAAAATTATATCTTGAATAAACAAATTTACGTACGGAAGTTTAGTTCAAGCTTTACTGTCTTCTCAAGCGTTTTTGCCGAAATTTTTTGAGGTTGCATAGTATAAATAAATCTAGTTAATGAGACCTAACCCCGTTTTTATCATTTATGTGTTTACTTGCGCATCGCGGTTTTCCGCTTTGCGGCATTCTTCTAGAACGTAACCCCTGCAAACGGGGAGGCTGCCTGTGCTTGACGTTAGTTGCTCCAATGGTCAATAGTAACCTCAGTAAGTAAGTACACGATTCCAAAGGCGAATAATTTCTTCTGGTTTTGAGTTGGCAAAGTTATTAACTGATCATATTTTCACTGACTAAACCGTTTCTATTGTTTTACATAGCACATTATTCATACCGAGACATTTTTGACTTGTGCCATCCTACGTTTCTCTTCCAAGAAGTATATAACGTTTAAAATAACATTTTGGATTTGCGCATTATAGCACGGCACTTTTAATGTAATTTTGGACAAATGTCACATTGACAGCACTATAAAATAAGCGGTATTTAAAGCTAACTTGACCAAAAATTGCTGATTTTTTGTTTCGCCTAGTTCCTTGTTATAATTAAATAGAGAAAATTATTACGTCACAGAAAAAGGGCAACGTGTAGACTTGAGACGCAATGGCTATTATGGTAAGACATTTAACATTCCTGATAAATCAAAACGTATAAATTTTTGCTATACAAATAACAGCAAACACCAGCAAAGGAACTTAATATTTCAATCTTGTTAATCAGTTTAACTTGACAATAATTTATGTGGCACCCTCTCAAAAACAAAAATTATGATATGAGCTATAAATGCGACTGGTCAGGTGAGAGACTTGTAATAGAACTAATCTACTGTCACAAAGAAGTCACTAATAGAGCAAATTCTCTCACAGCAAGCTTGTATAAAGTTTTAGCGCCCTACAACGGGTGGGCCAGAAATTATTCCAGCAAGGCGGCAAAATTTAAATACGTCGTTACTACGATATTGGGATTAATCAAGGATATGCCGTCAACACCAATACAAATTTTGCATACCTATCATAATTTGCCTTCATCAGAATCTCGATTTTAAAGTTTTGAAGTCCTGACGTTTACAATAATTATGGAAAATTAAAACAAAATATTTGTGAATAACAAATTATATTTTAAAATTGATTAAGTAATTCAAGTAGTAATATTGTTTAATAAAAAGTCGTGCTCAATTGTAAGAATATATTTTGATTCAAAATGATTTTCACGCATTTTAATTGATTTGTTGGTGTCAGTTTGCCGCATAAGTTTTACTATTTATATAGGTTATGTGCACTTTTCAAAGAGTGGACAGGTGACACCAGCGTCTCCTGACGTGTGGGTAGTCTCTAACAATTATTTGATTTGACAGATGCATTCAGAAAGCGTTTCTATTAGTAGGCTTTTTGTGCCTTTGGGAAATTTGTGTCTCTTACACATCTCTTCACATACCGATCCATCATTAATTATAGTTTGGTTCACAACCTTGCCTCGGCAGGTGCTTTTAAGAACTTCTCTATTAGTGGCTTCTTTGTGCTTACTGTAAAACCGTAATAAACTAAAAATTTTATAATTACACCTGTTTTATGGAGGGCAACTAAATTTTGCTGAAAAAACTAAAGTCCATTTCAGCAGATTGCCACACTGGAAGCAAAGGCACCAAAGTTACTGATGTTTTGATATTCACTGAACAGTAGGATTAATTAAATGTAATGCACTGATTTCCTGTCTTGATAAACAATTCCAGAATATGGTATATATCAAGAACTACAAACCAGAAATGTATGTTGTGCCCGCCTGCGTATCAGCCAGCAAGCAAGCTTTAGGTCATCGTCGTTGTATTGTTCTTTTAAGTTCTTCATTTGTTTTTTGATTGGTAGTAACTACGGTTTAGCAAGGTCTCATTTTTGAAAAAAATGCCGAATTTCATGTTTAGGCATCTGTGAAACAACAGACAAATTTTCTTGTATAAACCTAGTAATGAGTCCCTCTAAAACTAAGCTCCTTTTCTTCACCAGTCTCCCACAACAGCCAACATTGTATTCACTGAATATTATCAGAATTACCATGATGCGGGGTACAATTTACAACTTATTAGATAATCCATGATACAAAAAGTTGTCACTAGTTTTAAATCTTGAACTTAAAACTTTTCAAATTCTATAAATGTAAAAAGTATCGAGAGATAAACAAAAAACTAATCCTCAGCTGCCTGTGGAAATTCAAACGTATGAATGATATGTTGGTGGCACTGTAAGTCTATGTCAAATTCGAGGTTAGCAGGTTAGGTTTTGCGTCAGTCTGTGTCAAAACTGACGCAAAACCTAACCTGCTACCCTCAAATTTGACACAGACTTACAGTTTGAATTTCTACAGCACACTGAGGATCAGTTTTTTATTTTTTTGGATCTCTTGATATAACGTGAGACAAGCTGAAGGCTAATAAACAAAAGCTACCTAGAATACCTAACCTAACTTTTAATTCTATTACATGCTAGGTTTGCAAATGCTACGAAAAAAGTTCATTAATTTTGTTGTTCACCCATATTTGACGATTAAGGCCAACGCGCACTTGTGCGACGCGCAGAGCAGCGCGGCGAAGCGCGGCGACGAGCAGTTATATCTTTAATGTATTTCTTACCTACTAACGCGCACTTGACGGAAGCGCGGCGCGGCGCAGCGAAGCTACCCTAGCGGAATTCTTGCCAGAGAATATTTTTCTCTGCGCCGCGCCGCTCCGCGCGTCGCTTCGCCCAAGTGCGCGTTACCTTGCGACCCAAGTGGCCGGAATTGGGGTTTACGAAGTTTTCCGAAAGCAGTTGGAACTAGCCGAATGTATTCCGACAGACGCTAAACGCAAGAGTTGAATTTTTTTCTTGTCTTTCGTTGAAGCTTGAAAGCAGAACTTTTTATAAAGAATGACTTTTTGTCGTAAAATCAATAAATATCAATAATAACATTTTTATGGGTGGTCCAGTTCATTTGTTGAGCAGTATATTTTTAATCATAAATGCTTGTTTTACTTAGAAACATCTATTTCGTCTTAAATTTAAAATTACTGTCTCATTTTCATAGAAATTAACTACAAACCCATGAAGCATTTAACGTTAAAATTCGTATAAAATGCTGTGACCTGAATTGTGGCTTGCAACATTTGTTTCGTTTGATTGACGTCTCGCAAAGGATTATCTTTACAGGGGGGCTTATGTGTTTCTAAGCAGACATGATATTTGATGAATTATAGGTTATTGGGATTTCCAACATTCTTTTAAACAATCTACAAATCAAAATAATGTGAATTATAAAATAACTGAAATAATTTGGATGCAAACTTCACTTTCTGCCTCGCCGCTGCATTCACATTCAGCATTTCGCTATTAATTTTCAGTAATAATAGGACAAGAAGTCAAAATATTGCCGACAATAATTTTTGCGATTCAGATACGAGTTTCTGTGGCAATGAAAATAACCACGAGTGCTTGCACGAGTCGTTATTTTCTAAAGCAACAGAAACGAGACAATCTGAAGAGCAAACATTTTCGGCAATATTTTGACCTAGAGTCCTATTCGTCTTGCCAATTTAACTTTTCAATTATTGAAAATGGTCAATAAAAATTCCTAACACTAAAATTTTAAATTCACAAAACTAGCGGTCTTTGAATTGTATCCTTTCCTTTTCTAAAACTAAAATCCAAATTATTTTTCATTAAAAAATTGTTACCTACAGAAAAAATTATCGCTGAAATAAAGCTCCTCGAAATATTGTCACTAGAATAATCGTTCGATTGGTAGTTTATTTTTAAATTGAAGAATGCCATTGGTTGACTGAAAAGTTAACTCGATCAATTCCTTTCAAAACTAGTTGTACAAATTACTCTTGTACAACTAGTTTTGAGTCATACTTTTTTTCATGATTTTGCAGTTTGATAACGAGGGCGAAGCCCGAGCTAATCAAGCAAATGAATGAAAAAAAAAGGACTTTCAAAACGTGTTGTATACGTAGTTTTTTTGCATAGTGATCTCTTGGTCGAAATTTAATCGAAACGGACTTCGGAGTTGACAACGGCTTTTTTCTCTTTTTTTTCCAGCTTCTTCACAAAGCAAAGAGACAATTAGAGTATCTTCGTCCGAGCTATCCATTTTATTTATTAAAGCTACCGAACACAAACAAATCCACAAAATATTCCGTTAACACCAACCCGGTTGTCGACAGAAACGGCTCTCAAGTGCGCGTTAGCACGGCTCTTCGGCTCTTCGCCGCGCTTCGCCGCGCTGCTCCGCGCGTCGCCCAAGTGCGCGTTGGCCTTTACTATCTAACTTCCTTTGATTTTTTTTTAAGATTTGATGTTATGCCCATGTCTCACTATAAAAATATTGATAGGTTAGAGGTCTTTAAGCTGACAGTAGAGTATCAAAACTAACGTTTAGACTACTCTAAATTGTGTTTACAGTTCAAGTCTGATTTAAAGTGATGTCAAGAGCTGTCTAGAGCAATTCTGTAGATTCAAGTTCACACATGTAACTAGTAAGAGTCGTATCAGACATCGGCAATTTCAGTTTTGGTCACATGCCCAGTGATGGCTCGCTTTTCATTTTAAATCTTAAAGTAAACATAAGTAATTTTTATTTCAAAAATACAGACAGATCAATAAAAAACCAATTAGGACAGGCTGTGATATGTGTTATACGTTTGGCAGTACTGAAGTGTATTGTCAGTCTATGTCAAATTCGAGATTTGCAGGTTAAGTTTTACGTCAGTCTGTGTCAAACAGCAAGCAAAACCTAACCTACTAATCTCGAATTTGACATAGACTGACAATACACTTCAGTACTGCCAAACGTATAACACATATCACAGCCTGCGCTAATTGGTTTTTTTACTGATCTGTCTGTATAAACTGTACGATAAGCTGCTTCCACAGACGCATTAAGGCCAGATCAACTGGTTCAACTTTTCGACAATTTATGGTCTTCAACGGGTGGAGAGTGGCAAAGCATGTAGGCTGGTTAACACTGAATTAAAACCACTATACGTGGTCCAAGCACTCTGACGAGGGTGCGATAGAGCGCCTCTTGAGTTAATGATTTCCATGCTTGCAATTTTGGCACATCGGTTGACTTCATCGAGTACAGGATGAAGAAACGAGAATTTCAATGCACTGTGTCCAAGCACAAGCTTGTTATTTTAATCCCATCTATTTGTATTAATTACAGTTCTCATTACTTGGTATAATTATATCTTCGATTTATCACGAAGTTGTTGGAATGCGTTATGTGTATAAAGCATCCGGCATCCATCACGGATAAAATTAACAATTAATGTTCAAACAATTGTGATTAAATTTTTTTGGCCTCAAAAATAAAGCTATTCAATTCAGTTCATCATCCTTTTATTAGCCTGTAAAGTTTAGTAATTTTTTTCACTGATACAAACTTTTGCCAGTCCACAATATGAGAAATATTTAGATCTCGGGATGTCAGAATCTGTCAAAATTCTCCACAAGCTGCCACTATCATGTCTGCCACAAAACATAAATTAACAACCGCCGTCGTTATCAGTATTATAAAAAATACGCGAAGTTGTGAGTTAAAGAATGTATTACGAAGAGAACTGAGTTAGCATAGTTTACCCAGGAACTGAAAGAACTGCAAGTGCGCGAGTTATAACATTATAAACATTTCTACCACAGAAAATGTAAAAAAAAAAACAACAGCAGTTTAACTAATATACAAATAATTACGTACACTAAAACCCTGAATAGTAATTGTAGCTCTAGCAACAAATTTCAAACTATCCCGTTTATACGCTGGCGTATTGAGTTTATAAGAGTGGTGTCGCTAGATCAAATGTCTGATCTATCAATACTGCTCTGGCCGGTGTACGGACACCGATATGTGGTGACATTCTGACCCCTCAAAATGTGTTTCACTGTCAAAATGTTATCAGATTAGGTTGCAGCCCCCTGTTTTGCTAGCTTTTATGCCGTTTTACATTGGAAAACATAAATGTGAATTAAATATGTACGTGTTTTATTAGAAGTGTCCTTATACCTATCACAAGAACAAAATAAAACAAAAGTAAACATAAATGTGGTTCGATGCGTGTGTCCTGGTAAAATTCTATTAATGCGGTGACCACATATAACTGTCCAACTTGAGTTAATCATCAAATATGAGGTTTAAACAGCAATTTCGCACATCACTGCAAATTCCCAGTAAGTTCGATGAGCCATTCCTCTAAATGTTTTTATACAAACTTATACCATAGGATACAAGCTTTATGATTTTACGAGTATCACACAGTTCTTGCTATATTACAAAACAGCACCTTCCTTTAAAAAAAACTTTTCATAACCTCAAATATTTGCTTTGTATAATCAACCTGTTTACATACACCTCAACCTGTTTACATACACCTCAACAGTCTACAGCCCCATAAAATTAGGTTATGTTGATATTATTATTATACCTGACCAAAATACATTCCAAATACTGATGGAAAAGCATAAACGAGCACTAATCAACGTGAAATAGACTATGACATCAGATGTACTGTCTCATCCATGTAGTTTATTTTGCTTGTACAATATTTTCCCTCTGATATAATCGCTCTATCTTAAAATATTCCACCTCAGTAATTTTAATCAAGTCCAGACAGAATTATTACACCATAATCATCCCCTTTACTAAGGCACCACACAAGGAACATTTGAAAGCAAATCACTAAAGGCCGAGTTCCCAACAAAAAATCCTTCTAAATAAACAGAGCGTGGCATTAAATTATTATTAGTGGTTCAGCAACCATCGTAATCTTCTTCATAATCTCATTCACACATTAAAACTAACACATACCTGTTGCTGAAGACTAACAACTACATAACCT
The DNA here is from genome assembly GCA_940337035.1 of Agriotes lineatus. Taxonomy (NCBI): domain Eukaryota; kingdom Metazoa; phylum Arthropoda; class Insecta; order Coleoptera; family Elateridae; genus Agriotes; species Agriotes lineatus. The sequence goes on along the minus strand of OW679201.1, from coordinate 27,306,632 downwards.
AACTAACTGTTTGCTAAATAATAATCCGCTTTGCTGATATCATTCCTTTACGTAGTAGCAGTAATAATATGCTTTCATTTCCAATTGGGCAACAACCCTTCTTGCTCTTCCAATACTTTCCACAATTCATCCTGGCTTATTTCGGTGCACATGAATAATCAAAATTAATGCCCGCAGAGTTCTGTGTTCCAATTCTTCAAAGCGCACAGCAATGTAAGAACAAAATTTTTCAATTGCAGCAGAGGCAATGAGATGTCTTCCTCGTTTCGTTAAATAGGCTAATTATAGCCACTTCGTCCTAACACTAAAACTAACGTACTAACCTTTTCCTTAAATCTAACACGACGTTCCGCTGCAAGAGAAAAAAGAAATAAAAGGGGATGTACCTTAGACTGTAGTCAACCAAATAACTTCCCGTTCGATGTACCGTGGTTAAATATACTTACTGTACGTTCTACATACCATTACACGCTGAGGACGATGATGTTCTTAAGAGATATACTTACGAACGTACTAATTTTTTGCACGTTTATTACATTTAAATTATCTAAGTTCGTGGATGTGTGAGTGTGATTAAGGTGCTTACCAGCAAAACTGATTTGAAAAAATTGATCTTACTAATGTCTAATTATTATTGCCGCTTAAAAATCGTTGAATTTTGCGAGTGCCATTGATCTATCTAATCATAAAAAAGCTCGACGGACAACTAAATATTATGGCAAACTATACTAATGCCGTTTATTTTCCTAAACCTAATTCGACTTATCGAGGCATACATCTTCAACTCTTCCAATTTCAACCTCACTTTGTAGCTACTATCGGTATCAGTTCACTCCAAAACTGCAACGTATCGTCGCTCTGGTTGCAACTTGCTTTATAAAAACTCCAAATCCCATTTTCCACATCTCTAAATCATATCCTTGAGCATCACAGGTGTCACGTTTGCCTACTTGTACAGCTTTTAATTTATTTGGCTTCAGAGCTACACGTACACCTTCAAAAATACTTGGTTCCAAATGTGCAATTGTAAAATGGGCTTAAAGGCTGTGAACGTCAGTACTAGTAATCCTAACACGACGGCAGTGTAACCTGGCTGAACATACTCCAACATTATGGAATCATGAGTTCTAGCTGCTGAATAAGCCACTAACCTCAGTTAGGCAACGTGTAGAATGTGCAGATTTCAAATTTCTATCAGTTCTTTCTATACAAGTAGCTAAAACTGTGCTAAGCCTAATTCCATATGACTAAAGAACATATAAGTTCGATTGCAATCTAGAAGTATTACTACTACAATATGGGAATTTATCATACTAGCGCGGTAAGCACCTTAATTTGTTTGCCAATTGGTCCGACCACCATTTTCTAATATTATAATAAAAATTAATTCCGTATTTGTGTACGAGTCTCACCTGATCGATGACAAAATTGCGCCGCCGTAGTGCGGCTGCTTCCACAAGAACATTAACGCACTTCATAAGCCTGTCCAGGATCACATTCCAGCGGCCCTTGTAGCTGCTTTTCAGAGGATTCCCGTTCACCTTGACAAAAAAGTTTGTTACGATATCGGAATTATGAAAAATAAAACCATTGAAGGTTAGTTTTTGGCTTGAGCATTACTGATCGATACAATTTTAATCGTTCTCTTCCGTGACAGAAAATAAGCAACTACTGGCAGATAATTTTGTAAATTACTTAAACTATGGACTCAATCAAATCCTACAAAAAGAGATCTTAAGAACCCCTTTGTGCCAAGGCTTTCCGCTGACACAAACATTTCAGACCGTCGCAACTATAATTTTTCTTATTATTATAAACCAGTGGCCTATTTTAACCAGATTCTATGAGCCCTCTTTGCCCTTAGGCGGGGTAGGTGGCTAGCCTTGCCTGTCGAAGGTAAAGAGTTCCCTTGTTTTAGGGGTAAATGACTACCACAGGTGTTAGCATGGCCGCTTAAGAGGCAAGCATTTGCTTGTGGGGCCATCCGCTCACCAGCAACTATAATTTACATTAAAATACTTACGGTCATTTTTTCCAACAAATGGCTGTTTCCAATAACGGTGTATCTCTTGTCAGGATTATCTTTAACCAGCTGCCTCACCCAGTGGGTTTTTCCAGACGCAGGGAGGCCACACATCATGACCACCTTAAGAACGTTTTATTAATTTTCATTTTTAAAAAATCTGAATTGCTTACTTCACATTCGGCTCTAGTTTCAGGCCTTGAAGGGCCCTGAACTTTATCTTCGACTGCCTCGAGATACGCATAGGCGGCAAGGGAAGCTGGGTGAGGGAACCAGGGCTCTTCGCGGCTTCCCAAATTCAGCTCAAACGAATAATTTCGAGTGAGCACATGAGGGAACAGGGCAAAATCTTCTTGGGGTAAGTCGGCACGAGGTATACTAGTGGCCTGAGGTTGTGCTTCGCCATTCACGGTGAAAGTGAAAGCAACTGTGTCATCCCCAATATCCTACCAAAACAGACGTTCAACTTCTCGATAAGTTTGCGCTGCTATAAAATACCTACCATGTAAGCGCCAATAACATCGCCAACTCCAAATTTAACTCCATAATCGACAAATGACTTATCACTAACAAACTTCCCTGAGGATTCATATCCATACGAATAGTCACCTTCCCCAAGCTGCAAAGCGGAGTCGACTGTGGACCACCCAACTCGAAATAGGTGCTTTGCAATGGGCTCGGCTGGCGTTTCATCAACTTCCATAGGTTCCTGTTTAGCTTCGGACTCCTGCTTCGCTTCTCCAGCTTCCTGCTTCGCTTCTCCAGCTTCCTGCTTTGCTTCTTCGGCTTCCTGCTTCGCTTCTCCAGCCTCCTGCTTTGCTTCTCCAGCTTCCTCTTTCGCCTCTGTCGACTCTTCTTCCTGCTTTGCATCTTCAGGTTCCTTTTTTTCTTTCTTCTCTTCATCTTTGCCTTGTTCAGAGTCTTCATTTTTTGCGTCGGTCTCTTCTGCCGCTTCTTTTTCTGCCGCCTTTTTCTCTTCGTCTACTTCGGTCTTTGCACTGCCGTGTTCTGCCTTTGAGCTCTCGCGATCTCCTTTAGAACTGTCTTTCTCACTTTTCTGTCTGTCTCGCTTGGAGCCGTCTGATTTGTGGCCATCCCGTTTCTTGTCGGACTGCTTGACCAAATCATCCCATTTGAGTTCTTCGGTGATTTTGACCTCAAAGCAAACCTAAAGAAACAAATTTGAAGATAGATTTTGGGTTTCATTTGTTTTTAAGTTTATTATAATATTCGAGAAAATTAACTGTAAATTTGGCAATGTTTAAATGGAATGTGACATATTTTTTTACAGAAATTGCATGCAAATATTTCTACATCAATCATTTGTTTAACAATTGGCTCCTATGTCGGAATATATTTGACAAAATTGATCACTTGCAGTCCAGTATCGACATGATTTTACTGCCAATTTACTGCAATATGGAAACCTGTAATTAACTTTTAAACTCGTGTTTTAGAAAATCGTTTTTAAATGCCAATACTAAATTAAATATTGCCTCTTTTATTAAAATTCGGTTGATGTTTGTTCAATTGACATGTCATGACGACATGACGCGTCGATGAAAGTGATTAGTAATCTTTACTGGAACTATTTAGATTTATAATGTACAGGGTGCTTACATATATTTTTGACAACCACCTACAAGGTTTATTATTGAAGATAAAAAAAAATTAATACAAAATGAGCATCACAAAATACTAAAATATCACAAACATCAATTTGCTTAAATCGAACATCCTACATTCTTTTAAATTTTTTAAGAGCTCGTTTTTCGATTCCCGATAAGAATAAATGCATACAAAGAAAACTGTTATTCGTAAAATAAATGGGGAAAGCTACGGCCATCAACAAGTGCAAAAGTTTGACCTTGAACAGGACTTCATATACGAGAAAGAAAATACAGAAGAGGTTGCAGGGAGGAAGATGAAAAATTAAGGCAAAAATAAGACAAAGAATGAGAAAACGAGAATGATGAGTGAAAGATCCTCAACGAGAGAAAAGAGAAGCATTGATGAAATAAGATATATAATAAATACGGGTGGACACCCAAAAACCTAGTAACAGAAACTGGAAACCAGGGTGAAAAAGAAAAAAGGACTTTGGCAGAAAGTACGGATAATGAGATAATAAAAGCAGAAAAGACCATAATGGAAAAAGATATGAGTATACATGTAACAAGAATACAAATAAGACTAGATACATGGGAGCACTGAAAATGATAAATAGTAAAGAGAATAAAATAATGGAAATATATAAAATTCAAGTAATGGGGATGAGCAATACTAAGAAGATGGAAGCAGGATCAATACCTTTACCAAACGAATATCAGGGTGTAAACTAACTCACAATTTGAAAATTCCCTGACTTTTCCAGGTTTTCCAGGATTTTTCAATCAAAATTCCAGAAGATTTTTACATATTACATATTAGATGCATGTCTAACGTACTGTTAGGAATCCTAACTGTAACATAATAAACTCTATAGACTATATTGAGAATGGACGTTAGTAATTAATATTATTGAATCTTAGCTTAGTGTCTAACTCAAATGTAATTATGTATAAGGACGAAGTTAACATAATACTTGCCCTGGGAACGTGCCGAACAGTGTCACAGGTTCTTCCAGAAAAAGGGCCGGACATGAATCGTAAATATTATTGCTTTTACGTGCCACTTGCGTGGGACCGATAAAATTCTTAGGTTTCCATGGTCTAAATAGCTTTTACAAGTTTACCTGTAAAAGCGGGAATTTTGGTGAAGTCAGATCTTAACAGACCTCGGTAACGGATAGATCGCTTCCGAATAATTTGTAAATAAACATATTTTAAGCTACGAAATTCTTGAATTTCTCAGTAGAGCCTTTAATAAGTGTAACCGCGTAATCAGGATTGAGCTGAAAACCCCAAAGTTAGACATATCGCAACAGTAGGTACACCTGCTGCCAAGAAGATTCCCGCGCGGCACCTGATTTTGCGCAATTTCAACGTACTTACTACGTTTACATGATGCTCTGGAAGCAAGACAAACCAAGATAATCCCGTTACACGGTGGCTCTCGAATAGAATAAACTTTTGATAAAATAGTTTGTCATTTTAATTAATTTTCCCTGACTTTTTTTATAAATTAAGCAAATCCCTGACTTTTCCCTGATTCCAGAATTAGAATGTAATTCCCTGACTTTTACAGGTTTTCCCTGTTTTCCAGAAAGTATACACCCTGGAATATACATGAAATTATTCAGCAAACAAATTAAGAGCAGAAATAAAATATGAACTAATACACCAAGTAAATTCAAGAATAACAATATAAAGAAAAATTAAGTATCATATAAATTTACACTCCAGTAGAATGATCTCAGATTGAGGATATTAGAAAATTTTATGAGAATTTGCAAGGAACATATGAATTAATAAGAGAGAAATGAAAAAATAGTTAAAAGTATAATCAATTATTATATGTCAGATACTCAGGAATCGAAACGAGTTATTACAGATGTTGAGGTAATTGAAGAAGCACAATTAGCAACAGATCATAAGCTAGTTATGATAGAAATGTGGTACAAATTTAAAGAAACTATAAAAGGATATGATGTTGGAATCAACAAATGAGAGAAGATGTAAAAAACAATATTCGCATGAAAAAAGGAGCAAGATACAGAAGAGTACATAAAAAATGGAACAAAATGAAAAAAGTAGTAACTGTCAAGAGAATAAGAAGTAGAAAAAGAAAAATAATCACTTATAATAACATGAGTAGTCCAAGTTATGTCGATTATTTTTGCGGTGGTATCACGAATGTCCATTGCACTTTGGTATGAGTACTGATACCAACACAAAAATAATCTACTTAACTACGACCAACACCAATTCGATGGCTTCCTGTCCTCAGTAGTATCGCACCACCTGGAATCCGACGAACAGCAGCTCTGGTCAGAGAATACAAAAAGATAACTGCCAACGACCGCCTGCCAATCCATCATGATATCCCATATATTACACGACAGAACCAACGACTTAAATCAAGACACCCCCCTATCAAGAGCGCAATGGAAGTAGCTGAGGAGTTTAGACTGGTGAATGAATGGACCGATGCATGGACGGAAGGTTCAGCTGATGATTACATCCGAATACCTGATCCAACTCAAGGATCCCACGGATCAAAGCTACCACGCCGGCTCTGGACGAAACTAAACAGAGTGCGAACTGGGCATGGCAAGTGTGCTGACTCCTTATATATGTGGAGAAGAGCGGAATCCCCACAATGTGATTGTGGAGCCGAACGACAAACCATCCGCCATATAGTATCAACATGCCCCAATCGTGCCTACCCTGGTCAGCTTGAAGATTTTGCGCTATGTACACCCGACGCAATTGAATGGCTAAGTAATTTAGACATTGACATATAGATCTATATTGTATTGTATTGTGCTTTGTTTTTTTGTAATCTTTTTACTGTGATCGTATTGTATACATTCCATACGCTAAATAAATAATCTACTTAACTTTGACTCAGAATGGTATTCGAGGGACTATTCAATGAACTCAGTAGTTTGTATACTAAGGCACTGAAGTTTAGCTTTTCATCACGAATGTGGATTTAGTTGCAGAGGCCTGTAGGGTCAAGGCAAATAAACCCTCATGAGGGATAAAAAGGAACTTCAGTGCCAAGGTGTCTATGTTTTATTTGAAATCGAGAAATTACAACATTTTAACCAACTTTTGTAGGTTATGTTGATATTTCTCTGTCGCCTCGCCACCTACAAAAAAGTCGTAAAACAATGGATTACTTAACTGCCGATTTCTCGTATTTTAATGATGATTTCACCGTACTTTACTGCCGATTTCAAATAAAACTATTTTTTCATATTAGTTTACAGTAAATCTAGCAACAAACTATGCAATTTCTATAGTAACATAAAACTAAAATTGATTTTTCCTAATAAAAACTAAATTTGTTTAAAATAGTCACTTGAATACCTTCTAGGAAGATATACACCATTCAGTAGTAGTTTTTTTCCCGGTAGGTAGACATGGAATAAGTCACTCCAGCACAAAGATAAATTGCCCATGTTGCCACGTTCTAAGAAGGTAGTGCAGAATGGCAAAATCGAAGGAATTTTACAATCGAGATATTCGAATTTGTCAAAATCCGAAAAGTGAAATTTTTCGGAAATTACCTAAGTAAGATTTCAATGAGATTTTTTTAGAGTGTGTTATTTTTAGCTAACTGAACAATCTCAAGGTCAGAAACCCCTAATTTTTTTCAACTTTAGCTAAAAATTTATTTTTAAATTTTTAAATTTTTTTTTTGAAATTTTACCCAGACGTAACATTAAATTTAAATTTTTTTATGTGAAGACTAAAGATTTATAACTGGAATAATAGTGTAAAATGTTAATTACTTCTTTAGAGTTTTTATTATTTACCGAAAAGTAGTATGTTTGCATAATTTTTACATTTTTTATGCAAGGTTTGCAACCTAGCAATGTGTAACCAGATTACATGTAGGTAAAACCCCCAAAAGTATTTGATTTAGTTACGTGAGGTTACTTTTAGAGAACAAAAACTATGGGAAACTATAAATTTAGTAAATAGTTCTCCCTAGCTGCAAAAAACTTCTACCTTTTCAGCATGAATAATAACAATCAACACTAAATTAACTCGTACAGGAAGACCTATCTTTTCAATGCCTCAATATTTTCTACTATTAAATCTCGCAGAGCCTCGTGGTTAACGCTTGTTGCAGATAAGTAGTAACTTATGGGAAGTTTCCAATTTTTAATAAGTCCCTGAATATAAAAACTAATGCCGGAGTTGCAACTTTATCTTCCCGTCCGAGGTAACCTAAATTTTGAAATCCCTCAATGTTATCGTAGCGGAAGTTGTAGTCAACGCCCTTCTTTATACTAATTTCGTCGAAGAGACAAACACTGCTTTTCGTCGGTTGTCATTCATCGGACTTGATTCGCTAGCTTCTGAAGAAGGTTGGTTTCAGTTCCCATAGATAATCTTTACATTTTGCTAAGACACATTTAGTATATTTCTAATTTTTACGATTAAGCAATTCCAGAGATCCATGCTAACCTTTTAATAGAAAATGCAAATTATTTTTAGTCATATTTTATGTAGGAGACGAGGCGCGAAAGGCACTGACGTAACAGGGGTCAACGGCAGTTCCTGTAGGACCTAGAACTTGTTCTAAGAATTGTCGTATTTTATAGCCGATAGCCGAACTGGCAAATATTATTTAAAGAATAATGCGATTTATGTGGGCATTCAATATTTAGCTTTAGTATAGAACTGACGTCTGATGTATTACAGTTACGTTGAATATATTGGAAGTTCTTAATTGTTTCTCTACCCTTTTGTACTACTATATTTAGAACGGTCTAGCTAGGGATTATGTTGTTTGCCACAAGGCATAATATTTATAGACATCGGCGTCATGGATACCTATCTGTCAACAAATTCTAATTTATACTAAAGCAAATATGTCGAAAGTAATTAAAAAGGACACAAAATTACAAGTTACAAAGGCCTACCGCCATTATAAAGCCAACAAGCCGTAAGTAATACAAGACGTAAGTATTTATGCATAAAACTTAACTGTTGGTTTAATTTTGGGCTTTGTACTGTTTTAGGTATCTGAAAGAACTACTAGTAATGTTATTGGGCGGAACAATTTTGAAATTGAACGTTTTGGCCACGACCTAAATAAGATACATACTATAAAAATTTTGTATTTCAGGAAGATTTGCAACGACAGACTATGACAGCGGCAAAATTTTGCCCTAACTATTCCAGCGACAAAACGGGACCTAACTTTTAAAACGGTCTATTTCTAGTATTCTAATTCTTCTCATTTTCGCCTAGTTTGTTAATTTAGTGACTTCTAAATTACCTAATATGTAAATTAAATACGTATTCATTAAGTTTCTTTGCCTTTAGGAAATTCAACTCATAAAAACTACCATAAAAAAATACTCGTCCTTCGGACTTGTAATTTTTTCAGAAGCAGTTTATTTTGTTAAATTGCCAAGCCAAGAAATTCTCATTAAAATGTCAAGTTTACTTCTACAAAAAAAAAGCTCTCGTGTAATTATAAGTGAAAAAATATATAAATTGTATACAATTTATAATTACAATAAAAAAAACTACTTTCATTATACCATTATGTCTTCCCAACAAAGTATGAAACGTATTCAGAATCAGCAAGTTGTCTTTCATGAAATTTATCTTAACCAAGAATAAAAGTGGCACAAAATCCAAAACCAAATCTGCCAACCACGTTTTGTAGATTAATATAAAATGGGCATAACCTAACTTTTGTTAATGACTGACAGCATATTTACAGGGTGAAATTCATCACCCTAACATGGCCTCCAATCGGGAAAATAACTATTGAACGGTTTATATATCCGCTGATATTTTTTTGCTTGGTTAAAAAACGTTAAATTCTGAATTTCCACTGTAATTTTTTAACAGATGACAGGTGAACTGAATACTTAAGTCAGAAATATAAAAAATTAAAACGAAAAATAAATGACAAATCTAGAAGAGACGTTGGAAACATGGGGAGAATATTACAGTAAGAAACAAAAAAAATCACTAAAATACACTATAAAGACATCTCTGAAGTTGTTAGCAGATTAAAGACCGGTAAAGTGTGTGGAGAAGAAAACATCAAAGCAGAAATGGTAAAAAGGGGTAAAAATAAGGTCGAAACAGGGCTGTGGAATATCTGTAGAAAAACAGGACGAAGAAAAAATACCAAAAAACTGGCAGAATGATCTTACAACAAAGGTAAACTGTCAAGACTGATAATTACAGATTCATTGGCTTCTTTACTTCAAAATTGGAGGATCGACAAGCAGCTTTCTGATCCCATAAACAAACAAATGATGTCAGTCTATGGAAATCGATCAACAGCTAAACCTAATTTTCATAGATCTACGGGAAGCCTTTTGACAATATAAACAGACGACTACTATGGAATTGCGTATAAGAAATAGAAGCCCCAGAAAAATTTTGTGATTTCAACAATACTACAGTAGAACCTGCCAATAGGATTCTAAGCATAATAAGCTCTCGTCATTACTGTGAATTTGGCCTAACGTTACACACAAAATCACCCTATTAATATGTTCCTTATCCCACGGAATACGTGCCTTATGACGACTATGCACTCACTATTGTTTAGAATATCCACATCTCGTCTTGGATACACAGTGATCACAATCACACTATATTTTAACTCGTAAGTAAATACGCACAAAAAAGATAAGTTTGGCATTTGTACAAGACAATTTAAAACTACAACTGTTTGAGGACGATATAACTTTGAAATGTATGACCTTTACGATGATGCTGATTTGATTAAAATAATTAAAAGGCTTCGACATGAGTAAAAGAAAATGTCTGCAAAGCAAACTTTTAAAAAAATCTGGTATTTCTATACCAGTAGCACGTTGTAAAAACCTTGACTCCATTCTCAACATGATTTGGAATTTTAGAACAGTTGTATACGATTATATGATTATGTCATCAACACCACTCTATGTGACCTTGATTATTACATCATATGATAGCGTTGGGAGTATCAACTTACTACTGGCAACAAAACAATCATAAAACACTAGTATCAATTGTAGCAGATCTATCAGTGTTACAATTTGATATCCCAAGTATCTTACACAATACTTGGAAAAGTAACCAAACAAATTTTGATTAATGTAATTCTGAATTTATAGCCACTATCGTTAAATCTCCCCCTCGTCTTGGATACACAGTAATCATAATCATAGTATAATATAACTTTTAAGTAAATACACAACACAAAGATTACTAAATTTAAGTTTGCTATTTGTATGAGGCAATTTAATAAGCTAAAACTGGTTGAGGATTATGTAACTTTGAACTTTGTGACCTATATGATGAAGCTGATTTCATCAAAATAATTAAAATTAGAAGGCTTAGATGAAGAGTTCACATAAATATCTGTTCTCATTTTAAACTTAATTGTTGTTGTGTTGACAGAACAAGAATTTTAAAATCTGGCGAGACTTTGCAGTGATAGCCGGGTGAAGAAACTAAATGCAGTAAGACACAGTTTCATCTTCGCTGCATATGATTATTATGTAAAATCAGAAGCTCCGCGCCGTCAATGCTGCATGAAGATTTTAAGGTTCTAAGTTTTCATGTCGATCTTATATTTATTACGCCAAGTATCAGGCAACTCACAATACACTACTGTCGAGATTTATTCTCACTTCAGTCGGCGAGCAGTAAAAAACTTTTATGTTGTGTTGCGTTCCGTACAGCATCAGCAAAAAATTAATTCAGCACTTAAAACACTTTACGAAATAATACTGTATTGCACACAGTTCCTCTGAACTGAGATGGAGCTAAGGACATTTTCAGCATATTTTGCAATAAAATCTTATACATTTCTGGTTATTTTTCAGTTAGTGAATATAATTTAAAGTCAAGTGCGTTGTAGTGAATGATTAGTGAAAGTGAGGTTATGTTACATGCAAAACCACACGAGAAAAAAAGGACAGCCTATGAAGGTATTCTGGGCCCCTATTTTGTCGTTGAATACACGTTACAACTAGTGTTGCAAATCGTTCCATAAACGGTACAGAAATTTAAGCATATAAACACTTTTGAGGTTATGACAAGTGCTTTTTTTGCTGCGGTATATTAAATTTCTAATTTACTTTTAAGAAAACCTTTTGAGATTTGCATAATACAAACATGAATAATTTCCAAAGAATAAGTAATTTAATTAATGAAACTACAAACAAAAACCATCATATATAAAATATGAACATAGGTGCTTGAAGCAGAAAACTCCATTCGACACAGACTAGAAAAATCAATATATTAAACAACCATATTAGTAAACAGAAACCCAGCTGGGAAGATAAACCGCATTATCTCGTTGATATCCACTACTACCTACATTTTTCCAAATTCTACAGTTAAATCTACAACAATAAGCAGTTGCTTCTCAAATGTACTAAAATACAATACCTTGCCTGATTTGGCACCATGTGTTGCCCTGACGCCTGCCCAAGCGTAACCGAATGCGCCTTCATGATAAGGTTTTCCCGATAAGAACGATTTCTTATCAACTTGTAGATGAAGGTCAGAATCGTCTGAAAACAAACACACTATATTATCAGTACGTTACGGAATTTTCCACAACCAAGCAAACCACAAAGATAGCAACAAAAATGAAAATAGATTGGAAGGGTTCCCACGAAATTTCTACTAGGAGTGTGTGTGTGAAAGAAAGACCCAAATAGCCAAATACAAATCAAAATCGACATTAAAGAAAGAAGACAAAAAAGGAAAAACTAATGATTTATTAAAACATTTTACAATTAAATCACATAATATAAACAATCTACATTACTTACACCAACTTAGTTGTACTTTGTTATTATCTAGTGCAGGTTCGTCTTCTTTAATGGGGCTTTTACTACGCCTTCGCTGCACCCTTTCCGGGGAAGGGCTACTGCGACGACGCTTTTCGCCTTTCGGCTCGTCTGAAACAGCTTTAGGAGGCTCTTCTCCCGCGACGGTCTCCATGGCCTCACCCTTGTCTGACTTGGCATCTTCTTGCATTTCCTGCAAACCCATTAAACAATAATTCTGCAACAACTCAGCCAACAGAACTTACATGATCGGCGTTATCTCCATTTTCAGAAACAACCGTTGTCTCAGGTTCTGCTTTTTGTTCTGGTTCGTTTTCTTCCTCAACTTCAGCTTTGTCATCTTGCGCAGCACTTTCCGGTGCTTCTGCTTCAGCTGGTTCAGGCGAAGGTGGTTGCTTTGGAACAGCTTCTTCAACCTACACAATAAGTCAGTTATTTTTGCGAATACTTTGTTCTTTAGTATCGTACCTCTACTTTCTTCGTCTTTTTAGGGGCTTCCTCCTCTGCTGGAGATGGTGGGTTTTCCTCTTCCTTATTAGAAGATGCAGTCACATCGTCAGCTATACTCTCGTCTTGTGAAGTATTTATGTCCTCAGTTGATGTGTCGGCAATTGAAGTATCAGGAATTTCTACGAAACAATTGATGCAATTAGTTTTGAATTTCCCTCCAATTGTTTGACATAACCTCACATTTATGCCATGATTTTTGTAACCTACTCAACCAAAGTATCTAAAGACTATTTTGAATAATGACAATAAACACGCATTGCTTACGGCGTTTTTTTCGCTAGGAATGGTGAAATTATAAAAATAGAGGTGAACACAATACAATTTAACCTTGTACTAGTCGTTCCAAAAACATCGCCCCCCAGCCAATCTAAATTTCAACCGCGACAAGTCTTAAATGCCCAATATGCACTGCCCAATTTGAACAATGAGGCAGCCCAGTGTAAAACCTGGGACGAATTGTTACCTGATTGCAGCTCCTTCTCCAAAGCTTCCTTAAGGCGCTTCACGAGCACCGGCTTGTTGCCTTTGGAGTCCAGGCCCCTGTTGGTCAGCTCCGCTCGGAGCTCCACCACTTTCAGCTTCCCGGGATCTATGGAGCTCATTTTTCACCAATTTTACGATTTTTTTGGGAAAACAACACTGTCACACGTACAAAACCATCAAACACAAAACTTGCACGCGCAAACTTTGCAAATGGCGTTCTGACTTTACGCATGCGCAAACAACGACAGTTGCGTGCTTCTGCGCCGCCGTTGCCGAGCAACCGGTTGTTATTTCAGTTCAATTAAATTTTGTGGGACAAAATTTTCAGCTGGTAGAATGGACGATGAAATTGAAGATATTCCAGGTAAGAAAATGCACAAATTGAATCGCTTATTGTTGAAAGGGCCTAAATAGCAGTTTGTGGATAAATACGAGGGATGCTCTGATAGTTAGTAGCAGGCCATGGAAGCTCAATTGGCTAGAAACAATTGCAACAATTTTTAATGTCGCATTAGTTGACATTTGTTACCCACAATTGTCAAACGTTCCGATTTTGTAAGTTAAGTAATTGTGCATTTTTAATTGAGTTAAAATAAGCATTCCGCGAACTGCCGTTAGAGCTATGATTTTCTATGACTATAAAAGACAGTTAGGATACCAGCAAAGCCATGAAAATTTGTTAGCAGCTTTTGACGATGCTGCCCATTTTCAGGTGTTCCTGGTTTCTCCCTGGTGGTCTAGTGGTTAGAGTGGCAGACTAGCGATCAGCGGTCCCGGTTTCTAACCCCGGGGGAGGCACAAATTTACGTAGAAAAACTTGTAATATCAGTCCTTCTCAGGATTAACCAGCAACACCTGAAGACGGGAGTAGATCAAAACTCCCGAAACGTGGTGTGATTTACACCCTAGACCAGGGGTCGGCAAACTTTTTTTGGAAAGGGCCAGGACGTAAAATTTGTAGGCTCGGCGGGCCAGGTAGAAAACTCGAAGCCATTTACATTGGCAATCTACCCATAGAGCAATAAAAAAACAGGTTCAATTTTTTTATTAGGAAGTGATACTTTTACATAATATTTATATATACATATAATATACATTCTAATACAGAAAAAACGAATAAAATATTTCCATCTATTAATACACGTATTATAGAACTGGTTACAATTTGTACTAATGCGATGAATGTAATTGTTTTTTTTTTGAGAAAATATTTCATCATACTGGAGTTAGAAATTAGTAGGTACATTCTATCATTAAACTTGTTTGCAAATGGTCATCTGCCAATAATGACCTGTATTGTGATTTTACATACTTTTTTCGAAAATGTTCTTTCACATTGGTAAGTACTCTCAAATACAGATGTAAATCCCCGAGCGTATGATTTTAATTGAACGTACTCGTATTTATCTTCCGAAAGATATTTATAGAATGAACCTCTGGTAAAGAGGTTTTGAACATTTAGCTTCTTCACAAACCTTCAAAAGTTGTCCAACTAATCCTTTTCTCGTGCCACACATATTTTTATAACCATCAGTTGTGACACATTTTAATTGATTCCATTGCAAATTGTACTGTATTAGCGTTTTCCCGACTTCTTTGAAGATATCTTCGCCTGTTGTTGTTCCATGCAGACTATTTATAGAAGCTAATTCTTCAGTAACCTCAAACTCAATTTTGCCTTTTTTTAATTAACTCTTGGAGTAGCTAGCTCCTGATCTCCTCAACTCTTCTATCAGTTGTTCTCGCCGAAAGACTGACAGATCAAAACATACCCATTTTCTCTGGACACATTTTTTCGGCTGCCACAACCAAACATGATTTAATTAATTCACCATCGGTAAATGGTTTTCCTTTCGTGGCTAATAAATGAGCTATTCGTAAGCTGACTTTAGTTAGTGCTTCATTATCATTTTTTATTTTTACGAAAAAAAAAAAGAGTTATGATGAACTTTCCAGTTTTAGCGATCTTTGATTAGTTTCCAATTTTATAAGCCGGGGTCGAAAGCTCAGTGGTAAGCATCCTGAGTACTGATCTAAGGGTCGCGAGTTCGATTCCCGGTCCCGGTGAGGTTTTCAAAAATAAAAAAATGCAGATTTTTATTTTTTATTTTATTTAATTCGCACTCAGCCAACAGCCGTTGGGCCAATTATAGGCGTCGCTGTGCAGTTATGAGGACTTCCAACCCCACTAACGACTGTCATGATGTTTTATGACCGCCGGGACTAACTTTTTTCCGTGATAGCCGTACCACGAGGCGCCGAGAGATGCAGCCGTGGAACTCCCATCCAAGTTCTGACCAGAGAGAGCGTTGCTTAACTCTGCTGATCGAACGTGGACGCTTGTTCCAGCTACACCACCCAGGACCCTTGAAAGCTTCTACAGAATGCCATCATTCGGAAGTGATGTAAAGCCGTGGGTCCCATGTTACTACGATGTGTAGCATGTAAAAGATCCCTTGTTAGGGTTGGAACTCCTTAGTCTCGGCAAAATTCTAAGTAGGACTTTGACCATATGACCAAAAGCAGTCGGTGTCTAAGGTACTTGGTACTCTGCATACCTAGACCTTGTCCATTAACAAACAAACAAACAAACAATTTTATAAACAAAAGTACATCTTTCCCTTTAAAATTCTAAAGTTATTCCCCACCCCTCAAAACAGAGAGAGCCGGTAAATGTAAAAAATATTTGAAACCATTTTCAAGATATCGCCTTGTAACACTTTAAAAAACTCACCTAGTAGTTGTTTTCATTTGTGCGACGTGTCATTATTCTCAATCCGACTATCGGCTGCTTCTTATTCTATTTCATGTGGTCACAATATTGTGTGTCAAAAAGTGTGCTTACGTTTTTCCAACTCAGTTCATTTATATATGTCAGTGGTTACAGCGCGTAATTTGATTTATTTTTAAATTTTTCATGTAAAAACAGTATTAACCCGCGGGCCGGATTAAAAACAGACGGCGGGCCGTATATGGCCCGCGGGCCGTAGTTTGCCGACCCCTGCCTTAGACAGTGGAAAAAGTCCGAAAAACATATCAATAATTGGCTGTTAAACAATAAGTTAAAAATTAATATAGAAAAAACTAAATGTATGCTATTTAAACAAATAATAAAGATGTACAAGTTCCTGTGTAAAAATCACTGATAAACAAATTGAATGTGTAGCCAAGATGAAATATTTAGGTCTAGTAATTAATAGATAACAAACTTAGCTGGTTAGATCATTTAGATTATATTAAATCCAAGATATTGTCAATAATGAGTGCACTTTATATAAATAGAGATTATTTATTTATTTATATCGCACTCAGCCAACAGCCGTTAGGCCAATTGTAGGCGTCGCTGTGCATTATCTTAGCTTTAAGGGTAAGGTCAATGTCTACAGTGTCTTTTTCTGTCACATTTCAGTTATCTAATTCCCATATGTGGCACATGTGGATCTACAAAGTTTAACACTATGCAAATCTTGCATAATAAAGCGATAAAAACTATTCAGACTTGATAGATTAATGCCTATCTCTGATCTATACAGAGAACAAGACACTGTAAGCTTGTGTATAAAATTACAAATAAAACACAAAAAACTATTGTAAATATTCTGTATTCAAGGGATATTTATGGACATAACACTAAGCGACAAAACATTTTAACTAGTAACATTAGAACGAGGAGTCAATCACCAAGGATTTTTTTTTTATAATAAAATTATAGTGCCTCAACAGCGAGGGTTATTGGCACTTTAAATTAACGTTTAATTTAGAGTATATTAAATTAACACCGGTTTCTTTTAGGAAACGCAAACACTTTTGTATTTTAGTTGGTGTTCCAAGGATCTTCTTGATATCTGTGTGTAACAGTGTTTTTTCCGTACATTGGTATATTTTGGACAGTCTAGTAGCAGGTGATCTACTGTTAATATGGTGTTGCATTGGTCACATGTCGGTGGCTCTTCTCTCCTTAGGATGTGTGAATGAGTGAGGTGCGTGTGGATTTAAGTGTACAGGAGATATATCCTTGTGTAAAAGATTTCGTTTAACCTCAGATATCCTCAGACCTCCCTAGATTACTGAGATTTCCAAGGGATCTCCCCAGAACTTCTGAGATCTCCCTCATATATCTCAAGAGTTCCCGCGATTCTCACAAATATCCCAAGATCTCCCAAAATGTTATCTACGACTCTCTGAATACTACTCCGTTGCATATTGTTTTTTAATTTCCTATATGCATTGATTTTTACAAATATATTTTTTCTTCAAATGTCAGTAAAATGTGACATTATACTGCTTGATTGATGATGCTAAACTGTTACTTCATTGCCATGGCATCTAAACACTTTTTCTGCCGCTCGTCAGCGGCATATAAAGTTATTATCTTTGCTGAGCAGATAATAGTATATTGTATACCTAGGCGGTAAAGTGGCTATTTTCCAGGACAAAAGAAGATATGTACAGGCGAGGTGCAGCCGAACCTGGCCACTTCTGGAGGCCTTGAAAACCACTTTACCGCCATGGTTTAGATATTATTTTTTATCCTACACTATCAGAAAGTGTAGTTTTATTTAATAAGTAATACAAACACATATAGTCTGTTCACTAAACATAAAAACACAAAGTGGCCTTTGATTTCTAAAATTTCATGAGTGTACTTCCAAAATTCATATTTTCTCTAGGAATGTAATTACAGAAAGTTACTAAAACAAATAGGTTAAGAGTGTGACATTTAATTAGCATCTGTCATAACTACTTTTAAGGATGTTAAACAAATACTGTGTTGGATACTATTGATGTAGCATTTATTAATAGGTATTTTTATTACATTATATAAAAGGTCAGGCAAGAATTTCCAGAATAATATGTACTTTGACACTGCAATAATGACATTTATTAATTGTCATTTATAAATTCAAAGTAGCCTTTATGCAGGTGTGGAAACCTTTACAAAACAAAATACAGAAGCCCTAGCACAAAAATTTTACGTATATGCCAACTTCAAGAAAATTTAAATGTTTTTGTGTTTACTGAATGGCCTATATATACATAAGGGGCAGCTGTGGAAATTCAAACGTATGAATAATATGTTGGTGGCACTGTAAGTCTATGTCAAATTCGAGATTATCAGGTTAGGTTTTCAGTCAGTTTTGACACAAACTGACGCAAAATCTAACCTGCTAAACTCGAATTTGACATAGACTTACAGTGCCATATCATTGCAAGGCTAACTGTGTCTATATAAATCTGCTTATTTTCTTGGCTAGCCAACAAAGTTCTTTTATCGCATTTCATTTGGTAATGTACTACATTTCTACATTCAAAATCGTTTAGAAATGTGGTACTTTTCTGCATTAGCTACACTTTTCTTCATAGCAACGGCGATTCGTTCTACATTTGGCAGTACTGAAGTATATTGTTGGTGGCACTGTAAGTCTATGTCAAATTCGAGGTTAACAGGTTTTCCTTCAGTTTTGACACAGACTGACGCAAAACATAACCTACTAACCTCGAATTTGACATCGACTTTCAGTGTCACCAACAATACACTTCAGTACTGCCAAACACATAGCATCAACTCTAGCTACATATTGTGCCTTAGCACATAGAAACGAGTTCTGCTCAACTTGATTAGGCCTACGTTTTAACATTTGGTGTCACTTTTATATCAAAATTTAATATTTTACATTTCTTATGAAATGTGATAAAATATTATACGCAACACGTTAGGAAAGTGATTTTACTGAACAAGTATGGGTGGTTTGAGTACGAGCATTAGCGAGTACTTAAATGGCCATACATCACTTTTCTAAACTTGTTGCGTAATACCTATACTAGTTTCTTGGCTAACCGGGAAAAAACTGCCCTTTCTCGTTTTCATAGAGTCGAAAAAATTTAACTTTCTGATAGTGTAGGATAAAAAGTCATTTTTTCAGATTTTGTTCACAACGTTGTTTATAGTGAAGTCATAGTAACGCTCTCCAAAGCACGCTACATTTATCAGTCTACCCAATCTTCTACCTTAAAATAATTCCTGGTTTCTTAACATTTCTTAAATAATTTGGTATAAAAGTTTGAAGAAAAAATATTATATGTTATTCGGAAAAAAATAATCTTTATGTGGCTCGTCTGGACTTATCTGGCGAGCTTGCTCCCAGCCACGCGTGACTCCATCATCCATCGTGGATTTCGTGAGGCCCAATACCTACAGCTTTGTCTATTTACAGTTTCATTAAGGAAAAATGAAGCTTCATCCGAGAAAATAATATTTTTTACAAACATCCTTTATCTAATAGACTTGTCTGTCCATGTTTTCTGTATTTATTTATAATTTTACAGTAGATCGTGCTATTGGCAGCGTACATATATCAAACAAGTAGAGACACTCACTGTCGGTTCCTTTGATGTCAAAATTCCGATTTGGATGACCTTGAACGGCTCCTGGAGGGTACTTTCTGATAGTACTAACAGATGGCGCCACTACTTTATCACATATGATTGGTAGCAGAGCCAGTAGCTGGCTCTGATTACAGTGCCTTTATATAGACAGTGGCGACAATGAGGTGTCCTATTTTTGATTGGCTCCCTAGATCACGTGGTTTCAGTCGCCATGTTTAGGCTAAATCGCTTGTGATACGTGTTATACGTTTGGCAGTACTGAAGTGTATTGGCAGTCTATGTCAAATTCGTGGTTAGTAGGTTACGTTTTTTTGTTATTTGACACAGACTGACGCAAATCTTAACCTGCAAATCTCGAATGTTTCCAGTACTGTCAAACGTAAAACACGTATCACAGTCGACTCTGATTACGAATTTAAATGAACACTCGTTACAAATTTGCCTAAATATGGCGGCGGGGGTGTGGCTTAGTTGTATTGTCGCCACTGTCTATATAAAGGCACTGTAGCTCTGATTGGTGCGTGCTGCCATCTGATAGTCAAGCTTAGAAATACCCCCCGAGTTACTGTCCCAGGCACTCTAGACAGGTTTCAACATTTGGCTTGTATGTCTCTACTTGTTTGATGTATGTACGCTGCTATTGGCAGTTGATGAGCCCCATTAAAGAAAGCGCAGACTTCTCACTGTAATTCTGCTCCATAGCAGCTGTACATCATAAGAATTTCAATGTGATCATTTTCCGAAAGAAATATTGTTGCTAATTGTAAGATTTATTGAGTTCGGGTAACAGAAAGTCAAAAGCGCCAATTTTAATATTAAATAAATTATGAAATAATAAATTTTCCCAATTAAAACTTTCCCTGTTCCTATTTTTCTTAGTGTTGCTTCTACTTCCGCTCTTGTATTGGTTTCTTCCCTTTGTCCTTGATTTATCTTCAGTTCTTCACAGTCTAGTTATTGTTTAAACTTCTGTGAAAGTATTCTTTCCATATTTCCAGTATTTTACTTTTGTCTGTCTTGACCTGATTATTTTTATCTTTACTCCTCTGATTTCTTTTCGTTGATTTCGCCCCATTCTTCTTATTCTAGTCGAAAACGTCTTTCTGTTTATCTTATACATATCGTTTATGTCTTTACCAAACTCCTCTCAGCTTTTTTGTTTTGGCTTCATTACTACTTCGTGTGCTTTGTTTCTTCTTTTTACATATTCTTTCTCCATGACAAGATCCACTAAGTGTTTATTATTGAAAGGAACTAACTGACATTACTTAGTTCATTTCAATAATTAACGATCCCAAATAGTACACAGTGTAGAGGAAGGTTACAGTGAGTCCATTGCAACACCGAATCGTCAGTTTATGTCATCCTATAAACATACATAAAAATCTCAAAATGGCTGAAAATGCTACTTAGGTACCTTGAACATTAAGCAATTCTATTATATTGCCATTTTAATTTACATTGTCGCAGTCCCTATTAACAATGAGTTGGAGCGACGCATTGCTGAAGCCTTCGAAGTGTTCGATCATGGAGGCAACAAAACCATCGACGTTCGAGAAGTAGGCACAGTTGTACGCGCTTTAGGCTGCTGCCCTTCAGAGGCAGAGGTTCAAGAAATAGTAGTAGCAATTGAGGATCATGCAATGCCTGGAAGCGTGCACCTATCTAAATTTTTACCACATGTTGCTCAATTAATAACCGAACACAGGTTTGTGTTTCTGCACAAGGTGTGCCAATCATCTAGAAGGATTTTTAGGTATGAGCCTGCATCACCGGCAAAGTTACTAGAGGCTTTCCATGTGCTAGACCCTGATGGACGAGGGTTTTTAACCAAGGATTACATTTCAACATTGATGACTCAAGACGGCGAACCGTTCTCTCAGGATGAACTCGACGAAATGTTGGAAATAGCCATAGATCCGCATACTCAGACTGTCCCTTATGAATACTATATCAATAAACTGATGGTAAGGTTTGCAAATAGAATATCTCTGCACTTATATTCTGCACCTACTTTAGTATAAGCCCCCTGAGAATGTTTACCAAATAGCTGATGATATCGAAGCTGCTAAACCTCCCCCTCCTCCACCTCCTAAACGATTTTCAGAAGTCATGGCAGAAATGCAACAATTGCAACAAATGGCTGAGTCTTGAAGTGATACTATGTAACTCTATTTTTTATCTATGATAAAAATGTCTGTACAGTCTCAAATATATATTTATTTTTATTATTTGTTGGAATTATGTTAAGACTTCAAACACATTTTATGACATCAAACCATTGGGCAACAGAGCAAATATCCAGGAAAACATAAAAATGTAGGTATCGTTTAAAGCTTTTCAAATTAAACAATTATGGCTATAATAATACTTTATACAGCTTGTCCGCGGATTGAGTTCACATGAGGTGTAAATGACATTTTTTTTAGTTAGATGCAAATATTCTCGAAATCACTCTTGCCTGTTCTCAAACTAAGATTTTGAGAAAATCAATCAACATGGGGTCCCGAGTGGTGTAGCTTGAACAAGCGTCCACGTTCGATCAGCAGAGTTAAGCAACGCTGTCTCTGGTCAGAACTTGGATGGGAGTTCCACGGCTGCATCTCTCGGCGCCTCGTGGTACGGCTATCACGGAAAAAAGTTGGTCCCGGCGGTCATACAACATAATGACAGTCGTTAGTGGGGTTGGAAGTCCTCATAACTGCACAGCGACGCCTATAATTGGCTGAGTGCGAATTAAATAAATAAATAAATAAACAGGGTGTTTTTAGAATTGAGTTTAAATTGTCAAGATTAAACTACCACTATTAGAAGAGATAACAAAAGAAAAGTATTAAGTGTTTAGAATTAAGAGTAATTCTAGACTCTCAATTTTCAGATAAATCGACCTACTTTGATTTTTTTTAAGTTTTTTGGATTTTTTATACCAACATACTTTTTATCGTGGCTGAAGGAGGCACTGTTACTGGTTCACGAACTAAGATGTTTAAAAAAACAATAGAGTTCCTCCTACGGCAACGATAAAAGGTATATTGGTATAAAAAATTAAAAAATGTTTTCTGAAAATTGAGTCTCACATTACCCTTAATTCTAAACAACTTTCCTTAATACTTTTTTTGTTATCTCTTCTAATAATGGTAGTTTAATCTTGATAATTTTTTAAAACACCCTGCATATTAATTAATTTGATTGATTTTCTCAAAATCTTAGTTTGAGAACAGGCAGGAGTGATTCCAAGAATATTTGCATCCAACTCAAAAATTTTTTGTCATTTACACCTCATGTGAACTCAGTCCGCGGACACACTGTATATTCGAAGCACACATGCAGTAAGTTCAGCAACTGGTAATCTTGTTTAGGATCTACCATTTTACTACAGTATAGTTGTAAGGGGATTTTTATGATAAGTAGAATAAAAAGTATTAAACTATTATGACTATTATAAAGAAACTCGAGGGCGAAGCCCGAGAGCCAGAAATTGCACTGAAGCAAAATAGCATTCTCTCCGAGTTGCATATACTATTTTTTCACGTTGCAGGAAGATGTAAAACAAAAAACCTGTATTTTTTAAACGTCATTTATGACATTTTAGTTACAATTATTTTAAAATTAGTAGCCTATGGTAAATTTTAAAGTTGGTGGCACTGTAAGTTATTATGACAAGAGCTCACAATTATGTCAAATTTGAGGTTATCAGGACAAAAATTTCTCTAGGGAGTTTTCATTATGACTGACACAACAATTATGTCAAAGTCGAGGTTATCAGGTTAGGTTTTGTGTCAGTTTTGACACAAACTGACGCAAAACCTAACCTGTTAACCTCGAATTTGACATAATTGTGAGGTCTTGTTGCTCAGTCATAGTTACTGCGTTCGGAAAGGTACCTCTGACAGCTCTGTTTCCTCGAGATAGTTCATTCATCTCACTTCCACCCGCGCCGATGGCTATTATCAATCACTTTCTGCGAATGATTTCGAGGAAACAGAGCTGTCAGAGGTACCTTTCCGAACGCAGCAAATGTAAACTCCCTAGGGACATTTCTCCTCTCTAGGGAGTAATTCATTATTTCTCTGAAGATTTTGGTATTGTAGAAACCGTGCTTTGCTCCCAGACATGAAAAAAATACATTTCGCAATTTTCAATTATAACTTCCAGTTGTCTTGTATTAATTGCTGTTGAACGTGCTTACATTCCGTTTCCTTAGCGAACTTTTTGTAATGAGATACGCTGTCAGATTAACTTGTCATTACAGGCTTAATGATTTTCACTGGTCAAATCTACAACAGGGCGTTTTCCAGAGGCAATAGCCGTTCAGTTTATTGCCTGTATTTAGGCATTCTCAAAAATCTCTAGATGTGGCGAAAGAAGAATTTTAAAGTTACTAAATACTTGCCTTAAGCATTCTGATTACTGATCTAAGGGTGACGAGTGTGGTTCCTAATCCCGGTGAGTTTTTAAAAATAAAAAAGTGCGGATGGAAGCCTCTACAGAATGACATCATTCAGAAGTGATGTAAAGCTGTGGGTTCCATGTTACTAAGATGTGGAGCATGTATAAGATCCCTGGCTAGAGTTGGAACTCCTTATATCGGTAAAATTCGAAGCAGGGCGCTGACCGTTTGACCATAGCAGTTGATGTCAAAAGTACCTGGTACTCTGCAGGCCTAAACCTTGTCCATAACAGACAAACAATTTTTATATAAAAGTGACATTAAATGTCAAAGCTGAGCCGAACTTGTTTTTATGTACTGAAATATAGTAGTAAGCAGCTCCAGTTGATGTTATGACGTTATGAGTTTTTCAGTACACACAGACTGACGCAAAACCTAACTTGCTAATTTCAAATATGACATAGGCTGATAGTGCCACTTCACTTCAGTATTGCCAAACGTAAAACGAATTGTTGTTGCTATGCTATAATGGTTGCTATGTTGTAAAATTTCACTTTACGCAATGATTTTGAATGTCGAAATATAGCAAGGGGTGTACATAAACAGTCGTCATCCCAGTAGGTTTTGACTTCAGAAACGTATGTCTATTAGACGGAGAGCCAGCGAGAAAAATACTTGTAGTTACGTCATTTCATTAAGAAAATATACCATGTTACCTACTATACTCTCTTAACATCGCTGATAATTGATTTGAATGTCTGCCTTGTTTCCGGTGGTGGAGAAAGCTGCAGCAGGGGCACAAAGTGTTAGACATGACAGATAAAATAAACATATCTGGCAGTACTGAAGTGTATTGTTGGTAACACTATCGATGTATGTCCAATTCGAAGTTAGCAGGATAGGTTTTGTTTGTTATTTGACACAAACTGCCACAAAACCTAACCTGACACCCTCGAATTTGACGTAGACTGACAGTGCTACCAACTATAAACTTCAGAACTGTCAAACATATAACACGTATGACAGGCGACTCTTATTACAAATTTATTCAATCTCTCGGTATTTCATTTTCTTATGGTCCTTGGGAAAAGTATCCCCAGTAGGTCACGTTTAGTTATATGAAACTGACCTGACAAAATGTCAGGTATACTTTTTAAAATTAGGTTATAATTTTTGACATTTGATACATACACGTAGAGCTAAATAATTAGCTGACTAATTTTCCTGAACTATATATATACCTAACAAACAGCTGTTATTAACAAATATAATTTTAGAGCTAAAAATGTTTGTCAAAGATCAAAAATTATAACGTAATTTAAAAAGGATACGTGACATTTTGTCAAGTCAGTTTCACCTAACTAAACATACTTTTTCGAGGGAACAGAAGAAATATATCTATCTCCACCACCTAAAACCAGGCAGACTTCCGAATTAAGTAATTATCAGCAACGTTAAGAGAGTATAATTAGATGAAATATTTTCTTAATGAAATGACATAACTATTTTTTCGCTGGCTCTTAAGACTATATTAAAATTGAGAAAAAATGCAATAGTAGATTATGCAATGAGGGAGAGAAATGCGTTATTTTGCTGAGGTACAATTTCTGACTCAAGGGCTTCGCCCTCAAGTCAGAAATTGCACTGAAGCAGAATAGCATTCTCTCCGAGTTGCATATACTATTTTTTTCACGTTGCAGGAAGATTTAAAACGAAAACCCGTTTTTTTAAACGCCATTTATTGACATTTTAGTTACAATTATTTTAAAATTAGTAGCCTATGGTAAATTGTAAATTTGGTGGCACTGTAAGTCATTATGACAAGAGCTCACAATTATACTCCATTTACTTGACATCTGCACTGTCAAACTGACATTATGTTATCACCACTGCTATTTTTCACATTTTAACAATGAAATTACTGTACCGTCTAATAAAAAACACATTATTTTTGAGGTGTAGTCAAGAATTTTTTTTTAAATTTGACACTGACAGTGCAGATGTCAAGTAAATGGAGTATATGTGAAATTCGAGGTTAGCAGGTTAGGTTTTGCGTCAGTTTGTGTCAAAACTGACGCAAAACCTAACCTGATAATCTCGAATTTGACATAATTGTTCTGTCAGTCATAATGAAAACTCCCTAGGGAAATTTTTGTCTTATTTAGTCTCTAGGGAGTAAATGTTTTATTTCTGTCACAATTTTGATGCTATAGAAACCGACTTCTACTCCAGGTCGTGGAAAATAGTATATTATATCATGAGGGACTAAAGTGCATCATTAAATCCTGCAAGTCAATATTATTTCCTGAGGGCCCGTAGGGCCCGAGGGAAATAATCACTCAAGGGATTTAGGCACTTTAGTCCCGTGTTATATACGCTATTTTTGGCACTTTTGGGAAAATTATAATCAAGCATTTGAAAAATTTGGAATCTGTCAATTTGGAAAGGGACAATTACAATTTTACAGCAGGCCCTGGATAGCCCGAATCAGTTGGCAGTACTGAAGTGTATTGTCAATCTGTCAAATTCGAGATTTGCAGGTTAAGTATTGAGTCAGTGTGTGTCAAATGACAAACACAACCTAACCTACTAAAACCTCGTGTGTACATACATTTACCATAGTTACGGTAACATTTTTACTTTAGCCCCTAGGGGCTAAAGTAATTATTACTTCTGTCTCTAGGGATTAAGGGCCGGTTCTACAATGTGAGTATATACCTAGAATAAGCTATCCGAGGTATAATTGGCATAGTTATCTTTGTTACAACAATGGTTTCTAGGGTATTTATTCCCCGGATAACTTTATCCTTGGAATGTAGAACCGGCCCTAAATGAGCTACTTTAGTCCCTGAACTAAGTGACTAAAGTGCCAACTTTAGTCCTGCAAGTGCAAAAACATCATTATTTACAACAGCAAGTTTTATTAACTGTCAAACAATGTGTCAAAGGCAAACAGAACTGAACTGAAATTACAATAACTGTTAGAAATGGTGACAATTTCTTGAATACACAAATTAACTCTTTGCTTCATGCTTTCAAATGCATTTATAAGCATATCTGGAGTTATTTAGTCGCAATGATGTTGAATGCATTTTTTCAAATCTTCCAATGTGTGTACTGGGTTTCCAAACACATTATTTTTAATGTACGGAAACACGAAATAATCCAATGGCGTTAGGTTGCAAGAACGTGGTGGATAAAGGTCTTTACTTATTAAACGGTCATTGAAAAATTCTCGTAAATAATTTAAAGTAACATGAGCAACATGCGGACGCGCAGAATCCTGTTGAAAATATCCGGTTTGCAACTCGTAGTCGTGAAGTTCATTTATAAATGGTTCTAAGATGATGTTCCGATAGTTTTCAGCATTTATAGTCTCTTCAAAAAATATTGGGCCTATTATTCCTCTACGACTTACTGCTAACTACAACCCTATTTTAACAGGATGCATCGATGCTTCTGTAAAGTAATGAGGGTGTTCGGTTCCCCACATATGCATATTTTGTGCATTAAGGTAACCATTCCAGTGCACCCAGGCCTCGTTTGAAAAAAATGTCTTATCGAGTAACTCATTGTTGTTAAAATTTTCATTAAACCACTGACAGTACTGAACTATTTTCTCATAATCTGGACCTAACAGCTCCTGGTACATTTGTAATTTGTATGGATGAGAGTGAATATCTTTTTTTAAAACATTGTACAAACTTGTTTTACGAATGTCTAGTTCTTGGGAAAGCCTTAGAACTGAAGATGTAGGTCGCTCTTCGATCGCGTTTCTGACAATATTGACAACATGTCCCGTGTGAAATCTAGGTCTTCCACCTCCCCGTTGTTTATCAGTTGAAGCAGTTTCATGAAAATTTCCAAGTTATCTGTCAAAATGGCACTGCAAAAAAAAGAATTTCTCTCGTATTAATAAAAAAAAATAACAAGTGACCAATTTTACAAATTTTTATTTGTAACAATAATGATTTTAGCCTAAATAATGCGAATTGCGCTCAATCTGGTCGATATATTAAATTACCTTGTACAGTTTGCAAAGGGAATGTTATATGTCCACCAGGTTGTAACTGCGTTGGTTTTATAATTCCCACTACTGATGGGCATAACCGGACAATTTTCATAACCGAATTATTTGCATTCGAATGATATTAATAACCGAATGATTATTTGAATAATTATTCGAATAAATTTTGGCTCTCGATTCATTTCGATTTCGCCGGTTTGCCGGTTACGCGGTTCAGCGTCATCTGCATCGGCATCGTAACTTGCAAAAAATTGATTTATGTTCATATCATATGAAGACGGAACGACCGCGAGCCTCAGCCGGCAAGGAAGCAAGGGAGAAAACTGTAGAGCGAGACGCCCAAATGGTGTTTTCAGTACAATCTGCCTTGCTTATGGTTATGAGTTATGAATGACGTATTATTTACAGAATTTCAATCACTCACAGGTTGCTGAGATATGGCATGTAGTACGTAGTGATGGGACTATTCGAATGCAAATTACAACAGTATTCGATTCTTGCAAGATCTCGAATGCATTCGATTCTTTTGAGTGTATTCGAATGCTTCGAATCGGCGTTTGTAAATCTCGCCGGGCGTGATCTCGATTCCGATCTGAATGCTGAATTCGGCGTGATCTCGATTCTTATCAGAATGCTGAATTCGAATGCATCGGCGCTTGGCGGCGGTTGGTACCCTGTTTTGCACTTGAATCGTTTCAGATTCAGTTTTCACTAGCACAGCGCTGCGTATCATATGAGTTTAGACTAATATTACCACACAGACTGAAGATTGCACACTCAAACGATACGCACCACCAAAATCACTAATGCAACAAAAAATCTACAAATTTCAACAGATACATGGAAAGAAAAAAAAGAGAAACAAACGCTGGGGTTGTCTTAATAATTTATGTTAAAGAAATACATATAGGCCTGTAACAACAATAAAAAAACTTATTTTATAAACGGTCCCTTTCTCATATTCATTTTCGGTACTATAAATTTAACATTTAAGTATTACAAAACAAATATACGTTATTAATAGGGTAAGCTGAACTGCCTACAATCAAAACAAATTTTTATTTTTGTTTTGTGCACGTGCAGCGTCTCGGTATCCCTTGTTGTGCGTGCCGCCGAGTCGAGGTCACACCTCACCACTTCCCAATACGAGAGCGAGCGCACAACTCGATTCTGTATTCGGTAGTGCGATTTTGCATTCGAATTGCTTGCATTCGAACGCAAGAGCGCACAACTCGATTCTGTATTCGGAAGTGCGATTTTGCATTCGAATTGCTTGCATTCGAACGATCATTCGATTCTCAAAAGTATTCGAATGCGATGAATTCGATTCTGAAAAGTATTCGATTCTGCCCATCACTAGTAGTACGTATCAGGATGAGGTTATTTTTCATTCGAATACTTGGAACGAAAACCGAGTTACATAGGTTATTTCAATAACCGGATAACCGGTTATTTTTCATTTGAATAAGCCCATCACTAATTCCCACCTATATCAATTAAAACATTAGAATTATTAGCTGTTTAACCTACCGCATGGGTGGCCTCATTCTAATTATAATTTTTCTATTGTTAAAACTGACCGTAACACAGCAGTGGTGACAAACTTACTTGAATTTTAAACAATTATTGGAGCGGGTTTACTGATGGCACATATTACATATACATTCACTGCTTTGGGCTCATCGCTGGTATAGTGGGCCTTTGGAACAATAAGCAGAATACTGCAAACCGATGTCCAGAGCTTACTTGTTCCACTACTATATAGCATTTTACAACTTTACAACCACTTATCTGCTAGAATTTGTCCAATTTAAGACACTTCTGCGACCTTACACGGTGGCAGCTTTTATTAAAAAAAAGGGATTATCCTAATCGACCTGATCCAAGGCTCATACTAAGTGCCGACCGAAAAAGCTTCACATTTTAAATATATTGATTACTACAAGACGGTATGGCAGTATGGCTGCGAGTATAGAACGTTATTCAACGTTCATATGTTACTAGGCACAAAAATATGTAATTATTTGTTCATATTGTATTATTATAACATATTATAACTAGCTATTAGCATTGATTAACTTCTTTAATCAATGCTATTAGCTTTTGAGCTATTCTAATTAAAATAATTTTTGCATTTTTAAAATTGAGTTGTACATAAAAAAGTTACCAAAGAAAATGTTTTCAACGTCTTTATTATAGAAAGCGTGCTGCACTTTTGCTAGATCGAATTATGGTTGAATAACCTTCAAAATATGTAAAAATACCTTAATGCTGCTAATAATACTGAAACGCTTAGTAATGCAAATTACATGCATTTGGAAATCTAAAAAAACATTCACGTCAGTGGGATTCAAACTCACGTTAACTAATAATTGCATATGCTTATCATTGCGTTGTAAATACCGCAATCGCGTTCCAATTTTGGGCGAGATTTGACCGATCGGTGAGGATAAAATGGTGCCCCAGAGACGCAGATATGCCACATGTTTCTATAGGGATTTGTAAAATGTTCTACCGAGTTCATAATAATATGTAGCTACTGTAACGGCCTGGCGATCAGGCAGCTGCAGACTTTTGAGTCACCGCTGCCGAGACGGTCTTGGAGCCAGCTGTGGGCAGATGAGTCATGTTCCAGACGCCTGGAGAAGCGACCTTGCAGCCAGATGCAAGGGATGACTCACGCTTTCGAAAACACGCCCGAGGTCAACACATGCGAATGCCGGAATGTACGAGCAAAATCTGGAATGTGCTAGACGGAAATTATTCGGATATATAAATACGCGCCGCAGGAATAAGAAGTCAGTTCTCATTCAGCTCAAAAGGCGTAAGCTGCTACATAAATAGACGCGTATAAAACAGCCACATAAATAATTGATGTTTAATCCAGTATAAATAAATAGAGTGTATAAGCATGTAAATCATTACTGTTGAGCAATATATAAATAATTATGAATTAGTGTATCGTTGTTAGAAATAGTGCCTGTAGTTCGTTAGTTTAAGTAATTTGTGTTCTGTCTTCATAATTCTTGTAATCGTAATTAATCATTATAAATAAATGTTTTATACAAGAAGCGTTGTATAATTTTTAAATAATCCGAGCGTAAAAACGTGACAGTACTTTTTACAAAAAAAGACGAAGGAAGTATTGTAATTGTACAAATTTAGAAATAAATAAATGTAATAATTTGCACATAGTTCAGGCTTTACACTTAACGAGAATGGGACCCAACAGATACAGAGTAAATGCAAAGAGTAAAAAAAGGGCAAGAATAAGTACGCCGCATAGCATAGATTTGAGAGATCCTGGATGGTCCAGTGGAACAAATGGGTAAATCCGAAATTGCATTTGCAGGTACTGTAGTTCGAATCCCACCACCGGTAATGCTTTTTTATTTGAAAATTAATATAATTTTCATTAGAAAGTGTTTCCTTTTATTATTTCAGTATTATTAGGAACATTAAGATATTTTTGCTCTCAGCTTCTTTTAATTTTTAAAATTGTTTAGTGTCACGTCCACTTGCGAGGGACGTTCTGAGTAAAGCCCTTTACAGATTTTTTTATTGGAATTGTGTTAGAATCTTGTTTTCGGTTCTTATTTTATTTGTGTTGTATATTTTATTTTAAGATTTAGTTTAAATACCTACCTGTTTGTTTTGAATACATCATATATCCGGAAATAAATGTAGAAGTTACACAGTAACTTGAGTATTTTTTCTCACATACGTCGTTAGCGTACTGAGGGGCGCAAAAATGTTGGTTTGCCTACAATAAAAGTTTGCCTAGTGACAGCCCTGATCTGAATTAATTTTTAGAAGCTTCGATCGAGTATTGCCATTCACCATTTTCCAGTACTCCATTGCGAAAATAACTTTCGAGCATAAATGCTTTCTGTTGCGGCGTAAACCTAATTTCAAAACTGAACAAACCTAAACGCGCTATGACAGTACTCAATGACTTTTCTCTTAGCCTAAAACTTGCACTTTTCAAAAAAATGTCAACATAGGGATAGTTGATCCTTTCAAATGGGGGATACCTGATCCCAGGGAAAGTTTTGTGTCTTAAAGGAAATACCTCGGAAGAGACTAGTGGGAAGCTGTTTCACTTTTCCAACAGTAGGTAGAGGACGTCAGCGAAGTGGACCGGACAGACGTACAAAAGCTGCCGCAGCCGTCCGTCAGGGGAACGGCCAGGACTGCTGGCATTATAAAATTTAAACATAGATTTGATGCTAATGTTTTCTAAATAATTGTTCTTTTTTTGCTCAATTTATTTCTACATTTCATTTTTTCATTTAATAAAGTAGGTAGTTCAGTTTGTATCATTGTTTTATTTAATTATCTTTCATAATTAGCTATAATTACTTATGTTATTTTCATGGAATCAAGTAGCCCACTCGCGGGGATCAAATATCCCTCATGGACAGGGATACTTGATCCCCGCGAGTGTTTTACAAGAACTGATCTACTTTATTTGTTCTACAAGAAAGAGGTTCTACGTGAACAGCCTGTGGAAGGAGATAAACCACATTTTGAACCTGTTTTAAGAAACTAAGAAAATAACTATTACGGTCTGAAATAATCTATAAAAACCAAAACAGGGATCAACTATCCCACCTCTCCCCTACTAAAACAAAGTTTGAAATATGTACCGCAAAACTGCAATAATTATGACAACTTTAATGTCACTAATTTAAAAAATTTAAATCACGCAGGCCGCCTATATTTTTAACTTCTAATGGGATCCAACCAATGAAATGCTATTGCTGCGTTAGCACTACTCTTATCTAACTTATACAGGTACTCTAAAACTGAGTTTTACATACTAGGATTACTTATGAACAGAATTGCCTGAGAGGCTGCTTCAGGATTCCGTTACTTTGCGCTGATTCTATCCGTCAAGCACGTAAACAAGACTGTGTTTACGTTTTAAACCAATGTAGTCAATGGTACTTGAACGGACGACAGTAGAAACACTAACCCCTGGAGCACAGCCTCATGCCCCATAAATATTATGGCTTAGAAGGGGTAGTGAATGAATCAAACATTAAATGCAGATTGTTTTTATTATAAAAATATACTTGTATTTATATAAAACTAAAACGCCTAACTAAGTAACAATATCAAAGTTCATATGTACAGTTTACTGGACCAGAGCGTTTAAATTACAAAACAGCAATGTAGCAATGCTGCAGTTTTTATTTCCTGTTAGAGCGAAGGTCGCCCATTGAACTTGCTACTGTAGGTCGGTATTGTGCATAAAGTGCAGATTTGCATTTTTCCTGGTCTTTAACTCGTCTGATTGCGTAATAAAACGGGCTTTTAAATTATGAATAATGTTCCGTAAATTTGGACTGAAATATATATTTGTTTAATCTAATTTAAACATATTAAATTTAGTAATTATGAGGCAAAGACTGGTGATTGCGGCATTAAAATTTTCTTGCTATTAAATCGAAATTGCATTTTAAAAACGTGCGACTGGATTTCGTAAATTTTAGAAAATAAAATTTATGTGTGTTTAAATCAAGTTTAAACAACTTATATAAGTTTATTTGATCATGTCCTATAATAATTTTGTGTCATATAATTCAAGTAAACGTTTGTCCACTATTTATTGGTTTTTCTTTTATAGTTTGTATAGACTGAATGTCAAATTGATAAATTTGAAAAAATATTTGATCTTCAGATGATTGTAATGATGACTTTGCTTCAACCAATCACGACCATAGTTATGCTACATAGTTCTAAGTACTGCATGCTTGTTTGAAATTTAGTATAGCTATGTATTGATTTGTTATATGCAATTTTTTGAAGTTGAAGTTTCCCTGCTTTCAAAGCGTGTTAGTAATAATTTGATTGTGTTCTTTATTTTGTAATAACTCGAATTCAATGTTTTGTTTAATTCTATTAAATTCTATTCAATTCATGGTTCTGTTGTTAGAAGGAAATCTTTTTTTGCTATTTCCTTTCTTGTGATTGCCATTTTTGTTGAAATGGCAGGTCTAATTGTTCCAGTGTGTATTGTTCATTAGTAACAAGTAGTTGGTTCAGTTGGTTGTTTGTAATGATCCCCTTCTAACCTTTTTTCACACTCTATTAAGTGGTGTTTTAGTTTCCTCCTAGTTCAATACTTCTGTTGTGAATATCTTGTGCAACTATTAATGTTTGCTTGTACTTTAAAGATTTCTACTTTCTTAAGCCAATAAGTAGGAAATTGTATTTTTATAGCTCTATTAGCAGCAGTTTTCTTCTTTCACTTCCTGCAATAACATCCATTTTTGTGATCGTATCCATAAATATTTTAATTAAAGTATTTATAGTTCCATTAGACTTTTCTTGTATACAATAAACAATCATACTTTTTGAATGTTACTTTAATCTAAATAATATCAAATTTCGCCTCAAAGTTTTAAGGCGATTGCTTTTTAGTACAGTATGATCGAAAACTTGCAACGTCTAGAGGGCTGTGGAATTATTTTGTCAAAAAATTTTGTTGGCAGTCGTGGTAGTAAAAGTCACATTGGAATTTTATATCTGTCAGTTTAAGGTTGTCAGGATTGTCATTTCAACAAATAGAAACATTCTGTTGAATACATAAAAATGTTAGTAACAAAAACAACTGCAGCTATTCAAAATGATTTGCTGCATTTCCCATACACAGAACCACCTAGTGCTTGGCATTAAATATCTTGTAAAAGTTAAGTTTATTTGTCAAAATTGTATAGGTTATATTATTAAGTAGCTTTACTCATCACTGCCAACATAAATTTAATTTAAAAAAACTCTACAGCCCTCCAGACGTTGAAAGTCTTCGATCATACGGTATTTTGTTCAAGGGAGTGGTCTATTCAAAATACCAAAGAAACAAAATAAGTAATCAAACATGTTGAATATAAAATATCCAATAAACGTCAGTTACTTTACTGTAATGACATTATTTCAACCAAATTTAAGAGGATAATTAATATGCTAAGATTCCTAATTAACAAAGCCTGTTGTCAAAATTTAAAGTTTTTTTTTTTAATTTTGGCACTCAGCCAACAGCTGTTAGGCCAATTATAGGCGCCACTGTACATTTTATGGGGACTTCCAACCCCACTAACGACTGTCATAATGTATTATGACAACCGGGACCAACTATTTCCGTGATAGCCGTATCACGAGGCGCCGAGAGAAGCAGCCATGGAACTCCCATCCAAGTTCTGACCAGAAAGAGCGTTGCTTAACTCTACTGATCGAACGTGAATGCTTGTTTAAGCTTCACCATCCGGGACGTTTTTCTAAGCAAAGATATTGGTTTAGCCATAACCCTACTAAGGCGATTATCTCTTTAGGAAAGCAACTTGATATATTTGACTAATTTAACTTATCTTAGATTTTAGATTTAAGTCAAAATTATGCTACATCGTTCGGAATTAATCTTTACAAAAAATTATATAAATATTATTGTAAATCGTACGACACTCATTAATGACCAATGGAAAAATTAGTTCACGAGCCGTAACGAAGACAACAAAATTTTTTGGAAATTTTTTGTAGGTTGGATTACTTCTTTTTAGGGTTTGTGTCGTTACGATTTTCTTACCAAATCTGCATTCGAGCATCAATTCATATCCGGAAATTATTTTTCTTGCATTCCAAAGTCCTAATTTGCCCTCGCATCCTGCTTGGGCAAATTAATACGACGTTGGAACGCACTCAAAAATATTTCCGAAAAGAATTAATGCTCTTATGAGATTATATGTGAATATTTTACTTTTAAATTAAAATTGATTATTTTTTTATATTCGCTTACACCAATAAAAACATTTTTTAAAATGAAAAATGCCTATTTTTATATTTAATAACTTTATACAATGATCTCTTCCATTATCAAATAAATTATGGAAAATGGTTTTGCCATTTATATACTGTTTGTAGAAAAATATAAATCCCCATAATTACTACAATAAACTTAAAGCTTAGAGTAAACAATATCTTTTTCGTTCGTTGCTAGTGCTGTAACTCCTGTTATAAAATCTTCGCTTTGTAGCATCATTTGATTCCACGTTGCCTGAAATTAACAATTTTGTTTAATTACAGATCGATTAGACTCCTGCACTGCTTACAATATGCTCTAAACCCTCCTGCACGGTATGATCACGAGAATAAATCAGACTACTTTTGCTAACTTGAACTGCAACAGGACTATTGGCAGCAATTTGTTCAGCAACTTCCATCACACCCTTCATCATACTTAAATAATAACGATTAATTTTATAACATTGCAAATATTCAAAAGGATCTACCTTTCTTTATCTTCAAACACCTTTGTTATAAGCCCACAATCGTTTGCTTCATCTGCAAAAAATTTACGGCCAGTGTAGCACAACTCACGCGCCAGTCCGTCCGATCCTACAACCTTCGGCAGCCTTTGTAGCGTTCCGACATCAGCTGCCATGCCAATGAGGACCTGGAACATCATGGAGTAAAAATCAGCAGTGTGGGAAGAAGCAACTCAACTTCTTTCACTTGGAACCAGGCATCTTTCGTGCAGTATCTGATATCAGTGGCCGTTATAAGGTCCACACCTGCCCCAATGCAAGCTGAGTGAACAGCTGCCAAGACAGGCTTGTTGCAGCGTTCCAGGCTTGTAAAACTACTCTGAATGAGGTCAATGGAGTGACGCATCACCTTGGCCTTTCGAGCCACATCATCATGCTGGTTCATATCTTCACCTAGCTTCATTGCTTCTTTGAAATCGAGGCCTGTTCAAATAAGAGTGAATTAGTTTATTGTT
Source organism: Agriotes lineatus (assembly GCA_940337035.1). NCBI lineage: Eukaryota > Metazoa > Arthropoda > Insecta > Coleoptera > Elateridae > Agriotes > Agriotes lineatus. Next base: position 27,269,592 of record OW679201.1, on the reverse strand, counting down.
TTGTGTATGTTATATTCACCTGCACTAAATATTCTTCCAGCACCGGATATTATTATAACTCGGCAGTCAGGATCTGAGTGCATATTGTCAAAACAGTTTTTTATTTCTCTGCAAAAAAATGTTGATTTGTTAAAAAGCATTTTAGAAGAAAAAAGGCAGTTTTTAAATACTTGCCGCCACATAGTTAGTGTCTGAGCGTTGAGCTGTTTGGGCCTGTTAAGTTCAACATGATACACGAAAGGTTTCGGAACGGTTACAGAAAGCGTTTCGTAGCTGTTCTTAGCGGATGACATGTTCCTTATAAGCGCAGTTGGGTCTATCAAAAAAATACTTAAGATTTCTATCTACTAAATACAAGTGAAGATTGTGCACGGTAAAATCCAGGCAGACAAAAGAAAAAACTGTGAAATTTTTGCATGTGGATCAGAGTTACTCTACACTTCGTTGTTTATGTTTTGACAAGTGACAATGTTGTACCGCACACAGAAGCTAGAATTCCATAAAATTTGGAAGAAATACGGGAACTAATTGAGCCTAAACACATAGACAATAAGTTGTTCCAAAGCAAAGTTGCTAATTCAACTGTTTTGAGACAGTTTAGAAAAAGACTATCAACAGAGAGAAAGCCAGGTGGCGGTGCTACTTACAAACCTGTGTCAAAGAAGGTTCAAATAGCGGTTAACGCATTTAAGAAATATTCTAACCTTTCCATTCGAAATGTGCCAGTGTATGAAATCTACCATAAAGTGGTATGAAGAGAATAGAAAATCGTAGTGGCACTGAAATCAGCCAATTCACCAAATTGTCCGATGCAAACCTATTGGACGTTGATGAAACAAATTAAAGTGCACACAGCGAAAATAAAAAAAACGTTAAGGACTTTAGCAGCAAATTTAATTCCACAACAGACTGCAGTTTGATGGGCGGCGTTAACAGAACAGTGTGACTATTTATCAAGTCAGTAGATTAATGCAACCGCATATAATTTTAAATGTCTTACAATGAAAGTACAATGTTACAAATTTTGTTGATTTAAATTTGTTTTCAATGTAGGCGTACTTTTCTTGCCTGGATTTTATCGTGCACAAGTTTATGCGACTATACTTTTGATGTAACTTTGAATTGGTTTGCTGAGCTGCCGAAGAACCGTAGGGAACATTTTACAAAGCTGCTTTTTACAGAACTATAATGATTTTGTATTTCTTTACAGCATCTATACTTTTACTAATGTGAATATCTCTAGTCTACAACCACAGAACAATATGTACCTATAATTGATATGAAATTTATAGATAAGTATTTACATAACCTCAATTTTTGGACTTCGAACTTGCGATTTGCGAATTCGTTTAAAGTTAAGTAGAAAATATTTGCATGAGTTTGCACTTTTTTATTTAGACAACTAATAATGTCGAATACAAGGGTCAAAATTTAAAGTTATTTTGAATAATGCAAGTCAGCAAAACACTCTTGTTTTCTACTGCTGTAGCTATACAGGTCAACTATTACAAGCACTTTCACAAAAATTGATATTAATTATAAATGCTTTATTAATTTCTGCTTGTGCCTCAAGTTTTCTACCCTGCATATTTCTTTTGTGTGTAATAAGAAATACCTGAAACAGATTCATTCATAGTCGCCTACATACAACGATGCACTGGTGGAAGTTGTAGATGATATTTCCAAAAGTATGAGAGTTAGATACATAAAACTTATTTCTATAAAAAGTTGTAGGTACATTAGTAAAATATTTATGATTAAACAGGGCGGCTCAAAAAAGGGTGGCGAACCAATTTATTATTATTATTTTAAATAGAACTCTTTATATTAAGGTTTTGGACATTTTATATGCTCCTACATAAATGAGAATGGCTGAGGAATATTTAAAAATTTCTCAGTAAGCTACCCATACTTATGTAAAAAAAAAATACTGCAGATATCACCAACTACTCGTGACTGTTAAACTTTGCTGTATTTGTTGTTTCTATGACACAATTTTTCATATTTTTTGTTTGCATTTGTTTAAGGAGTGAACAGGAACAAATAACAAAAGAATTATCTAAAAGAAAATTCGTGGGTAGTAGTGGTCTACTGTACAAAAAATGCATTGGAATCATATCAAATAATGATGAAATCAATGTACAATATTTGAAAAAAGTATGTGACCAAAAATTCGTATGGCCAGCACTTAAAGGCGACATAGATACAGTTCCTATATCAGACGTTATTTGTAGGTTTGGGGTACCAAACACTCTTTATCGGGGTGAAATGGTGTTTATCAAAGACTTGTCCATCTATAATATTCCATAAGTTGAATTCTCTCTCAAAAAATCTACAATAAAATAAATAACTTGTTATAACAAAGGTTTATTTTTAGTTCACATGACAACTAGATTTTTCTAATAATTTAATCATTATGGTTGTTTTTTCGAATAACTGTGTTTTGGGTCTTCATAAATCTATTAGTGTGTTCAACTGCACTCCAACCTGCTTCAAAGTGCATTTAAATAAGTGATTTTATAGCCTGTAACGGCCCTTTTTAATTTCGGCTTTAGATGCCTAATTTTGGATTAATTTGATTAGCTCTATGCAATTTTGGTGGGAGTAGAAGCAGCTTCACATAAGGTTCCATTTTGACGGGAACTTCCGTCTGGAATCTCGAAGCACAAGGCACAGGGGTGAAGCTGAGCGAAAACAAGAACAGAAAAGCTGCAGTCTGGGAAATAGTAACACATAAAAGTGTGGGCTACTCCGTTGGGTCGAGGTGAGGAGATTTACAACCTGTAACGCAGGCACAGTCATATGTATCAATTTTTGACGTCACATTGGAGAGAACCCTGCTGTTCCCCACCCCCCACCCATTGCTAATGCCTAATTTAGCATTATTAATAACAACATAAAAAATAATAGAGTCAAGCAATCACTCACGAACAATGGGTGGACTATTTTACAGTTATTAAAACAAGACAATGAAACAATTGAAGGTAATAATAAGTAATAATGTTTATTCGCAACCATATATGTAATAAGAGCATTACTGACTTTTAAAAAGTTGGAAAATGAGCTATTCCCAACTTGTAACTTTCCAACCGGTCGGAAAAGTGATTGCCGGTTGGAAATGAATCCATTCCCGACCCCTGTGTAAGTAGGGACAATGGAAATCTCGTTGATCCATTCATGCGCGATCCATTCCTGATCGCTGAGTAGGTAGGGACACTGGGAATCTCGTTGATCCATTCATGCGCGTTACAACCTGTCGTATCATAATATAATAATTTTTCCAATTATTGTTTAGAATAAAGTGGTTGCGAATAATAGTATATTACATACCGAGGTGAAACGTTTCATTCCTGTCTCGAGATAAAGGTCACCTCGACGCTACGCGTCTCGGTTAACTACTTAATCTCTCGACAGGAATAAAACATTTTTCACTTCGGTATGTAATATACTATTATTCGCAACCATATATGTAATAAGATCATTACTGACTTTTAAAAAGTTGGAAAATGAGCTGTTCTCAACTTGTAACTTTCCAACCGGTCGGAAAAGTGATTGCCGGTTGGAAATGATTGATTCCCGACCGCTGTGTAGGTAGGGACAATGGAAATCTCGTTGATCCATTCATGCGCGATCCATTCCTGACCGCTGTGTAGGTAGGGACACTGGAAATGTCGTTGATCCATTCATGCGCGATCCATTCCCAACCGCTGAGGAGGTAGGGACACTGGGAATCTCGTTGATCCATTCATGCGCTTCACAACCTGTCGTATCATAATATAATAATTTTTCCAATTATTGTTTAGAATAAAGTGGTTGCGAATAAAATAGTATACATACCACGGTAAAAAGTTTCATTTCTGTCTCGAGATAAAGTTCACCTCGACGCTACGCGTCTCGGTTAACTACTTAATCTCTCGACAGGAATGAAACACTTTTCACCTCGGTATGTAATATACTATTATTCGCAACCATATATGTAATAAGATCATTACTGACTTTTAAAAAGTTGGAAAATGAGCTGTTCTCAACTTGTAACTTTCCAACCGGTCGGAAAAGTGATTGCCGGTTGGAAATGAATGATTCCCGACCGCTGTGTAGGTAGGGACAATGGAAATCTCGTTGATCCATTCATGCGCGATCCATTCCCGACCGCTAAGGAGGTAGGGACACTGGGAATCTCGTTGATCCATTCATGCGCGTCACAACCTGTCGTATCATAATATAATAATTTTTCCAATTATTGTTTAGAATAAAGTGGTTGCGAATAATAGTATATTACATACCGAGGTGAAAAGTTTCATTCCTGTCTCGAGATAAAGTTCACCTCGACGCTACGCGTCTCGGTTAACTACTTAATCTCTCGACAGGAATGAAACACTTTTCACTTCGGTATGTAATATACTATTATTCGCAACCATATATGTAATAAGATCATTACTGACTTTTAAAAAGTTGGAAAATGAGCTATTCTCAACTTGTAACTTTCCAACCGGTCGGAAAAGTGATTGCCGGTTAGAAATGAATCCATTCCCGACCGCTGTGTAGGTAGGGACAATGGAAATCTCGTTGATCCATTCATGCGCGATCCATTCCCGACCGCTGAGGAGGTAGGGACACTGGGAATCTCGTTCATCCATTCATGCGCGTTACAACCTGTCTTATCATAATATAATAAGTTTTCCAATTATTGTTTAGAATAAAGTGGTTGCGAATAATAGTATATTACATACCGAGGTGAAAAGTTTCATTCCTGTCTCAAGATAAAGTTTACCTCGACGCTACGCGTCTCGGTTAACTACTTAATCTCTCGACAGGAATGAAACACTTTTCACCTCGGTATGTAATATACTATTATTCGCAACCATATATGTAATAAGATCTTTACTGACTTTTAAAAAGTTGGAAAATGAGCTATTCTCAACTTGTAACTTTCTAACCGGTCGGAAAAGTGATTGCCGGTTGGAAATGAATCCATTCCCGACCGCTGTGTAGGTAGGGACAATGGAAATCTCATTGATCAATTCATGCGCGATCCATTCCCGACCGCTGTGTAGGTAGGGACAATGGAAATCTCGTTGATCCATTCATGCGCGACCCATTCCCGACCGGTGAGTAGGTAGGGACACTGGGAATCTCGTTCTTCCATTCATGCGCGTTAAAACCTGTCGTATCATAATATAATAATTTTTCCAATTATTGTTTAGAATAAAGTGGTTGCTAATAAAATAGTATACATACCACGGTATGTAATATGTAATATACTATTTTCAGACACTCAATGGAAATGGTCTACATTTCCTTATTACAAATCGTAAAGAAAAGTATCTCTTTTCTTTATAGCAACCATTTCTTTATAGCAACAAAAAATAAACAATTATTAATTATTTATTGGAATAAATATTACACGTACAACTATTAACGTTAGAGAAATTTATACTTTACTCTATTGTAACTGTAAATCATTAAGTGATAGTGACGATTTTGATAAAAACCTTCTGATTAACTCCTCCATTTGATGTAGAAAATGATGAATCGCTACATGCAGGAGCCAACTGTAATTCAGTAGGTTCTAGGACAAAATGTGATGGGTTCTGGCATCCACTCTCTGACGATGATGGCTGATTAAAAATCATTTTTGAAGTCATTTTATTGTTAACGCTTTCTTCTGGAGTCGTATTTGATCGCCATCTTCCATGACTTTTGAGCCTCCTAATGTCCGCTCCACCCTCAGCAGGAAAATTAGTTGACGTTTGACTTAGACAGGGTCCAGTGTAACTGTCTGGGTCGGGTAGTTTTAAATAATGGGCAATTTTCTTCGGCATCTTGTAGAAACTGTGGATCCCTACAGGCTGCATGGTACATTTATTGTTCATATAGAATATGAAGAATCTTGAGTGATAGATATGTTTCTGATGCAAGCTTATTACATATCTCCTGTACAACTCAATCTCATTAATTCCTCTCATTTCCGTCGTAACGGTGAATATGCACTTCTTCCTTGTCTTAGTCTCATGGAGGGTGACAACCAAAATAGAGCCGGTATCTTTGATATGCTCCACATTTAACTTTTTTAGCGGCTGGGCCTCAATTAGAAAGATTGCGATTCGTAAAAAAAACAATACTTTTCTTTATTTATAATACAAATGACTATTATTTCTAGTTAGTAATAGACACAAGGTGCCCATTTTAAAACTCCGAACCCGAATTTTATAAATAGGTAAGATACAATCCAATACATATCTGACTTGAAATTAAACCGTTAAGAGTACTGAAATATGATTGCTCTAATCTTAATTATAGCAATACTTTTGTTTTAAAATTATTCGTCACCTTGCATCTGCACTGTGTATTGCCTATTTACAGAACTTCAAGCTCGGAGTTTTAAAATGGGCACCCTGTATATATATTTTATAAAATTTAAAATTGGCTAGAGAAAAGATGGCATTTCGGTGGTTGTTTAATAAAGGGCTTCTGTTATTTTTCACCACCATGGAAAACAAACAGGAGCTAGTCGTAAGTATACCTACCACATTTTTCTTAAAATTGTTTAAATTTAAACACCGATGGAATCGAGTTTTATGTCTTCAAAACGTTATATGAAAACGAGTGTTTAAATAACTGAGTGTGGTGGACTGAAGAACTTAGTAAGACTCTGTCTTAGGTGAAGATTGTAACAATTAGTGCGATACCTATCTAATCATGTTGCAAAGGTAAATTGGCGGAAACAAGAATTTTAAACAGTTTGGAATTATCTCACAGTAACTTGGACAAGATCAGGTGCATAACTAGCATGGCCATATTTAAATTGTGATAGTATCAGACAGCATTATTTTGACTATTCTTGTAAGGCCATGCTGATTACTGTATAACAACTTTAAACCATTGATGGGCTCCTGGAATCTAAATTTAGAGTGCTATTTTAGCCCACATTTCTAACTACATCTGAGTGAGTCAGTAGGTTATTATTAATTAGTAGGTAAGTATATGAATATCAGCAGATTTTTTTTCTATAATAATTTTCAAGGTCAACTTTCTAGGGAATAAGTTGCATTCCTGCAGGGTCCCTAGTTTTAATAATATTGGTACATAAATTTTTAGTTATTTTTTTCCACTAAAACAATTATTGTCATTTTGACAGATATGTCATAATAGTGGGTAAAACGAACAGCATAGTAAACTATTGCAAATTTATTAAACTTACAATATTTGAATAGTAATTTACGATACAAGTAATGTTATCAAGCTTTTTACATTACGAGAGAATAGTTTGAATGAACGAGCGACGTTAGGAGCGAGTTCTTTAAAATTCTCGAGTAATGTAGAAAGCAGATAACGTTACGTATATCGTAACACGGTTTATTTTATCCTAAAATACTAATCTTTTTAAAAAATTGGAAAAATGGTTATTAATGACACTTACAACAGCGAGTGGTGGTATCACTAGTAAGATAAAAACTCAATACTGTGTTGTTGGTAGCACTGTCAGGTTATGTTAAATTTGAGATTTTCAGGTTAAGTTTTGCGTCAGTTTGTGTCAAACAACAAACAAAACCTAACCTACTAACATCGAATTTGACATAGACTGACAATACACTTCAGTGCTGTCAACATGTGATTAAATGCTAATAAACTACCGTTATGTTATTTTTCTTAACAACACTAGTGCTGTTAAATGCATCTTAACGCAACTTGTTGCTAAGGAGTTATTGTCATAATAACATAATAGGATAAAATAAAATAAACATAATAAACGTTCCATGTTAAAAAAAGAAATTTGTCAAGAGTTCAAATTAAGAAACTTTGACATTCAAAATTGGCACATAACCATAATTTTGAAAAAGTTCTACCAACACGAGGTCTAAAATCTACCAACATTGTAACACTTTGACAGTTATTATAGAAAAAAAACGTACTTTAAATATAACATGTGAGCAAACCACGACCTGCTGAATTGTTTGACAAACGTCACTGTTTGGTCACTGGTCACATATGTGAAGTTTCGCGATTCTCCGCATAGCGCTGTATACCCACGAGCGGGAATTTCAAATTTACAATGTAACATCTGTTACTACGTAGACTACAATGCAAATATTTGGTTAAATTTTACGTTTCTTAAAATTTTACAAACAATGATATAACCCTCCCGTATATTTTTTACATTGATTTTCTATTGTGTTTTTTTATCAGTTTCCTGATAGTTTTTTCGTGTATTTTCTTATTTACATTATTTACGTTCACAGTATAATTTGTTGATTAATTTATTCGTTATTATTGCTTATGATTTCGTTTGGTATTGTTAAAATAGAAAGCGGTTCTACAACGTGCAAATATACCAATTGGGGAAAATCTTATCATGAATTTACCTCCAACTATGTTTTACGGAGGAAATGGTCTGAAAACTAAATTTAAATTATTGTACTGGTGCTTCAAACAACTTACCTTTTTAGCGATTTCTATTTTCTATTTTTATTTAAATAGGTATCCATAAACAACGGGAAAGAATTGTTAGTTGTAGCTTTCAAGAAAGGTGTTTCCGCGTAACTTCTTTTGTGCGAAGACTATAAAATCACATTGCACTTTCTTTAGTACATTTTTAATTACTACATTTACAGATAGCTACCTATCTAATAAAACAAATAAGTTCTAAGTGTTTAATTTTAAATGTTTTACAATAAATTACACATAAGCTTACAACCTTTCAATAACACACAGAATAAAATACTTCATTGCTATTACCACCTAGAACATCTTCCAAATTTGTAAGAAATACGATTATCTGCATATCATGTGCTATTTTAGAGCAAATGTGTGAGCTATCCAAAAAATACCTGCCTGAAAATATGAATCCGTCTTCAACTACGAATTCTTGAAGTTCCACACCTCTCTCAAGAAAAATATTAAAGCTATTGATCTCTAAGGAACTTACACGACACTAACACCCGTATGCGTAGTCGTTCGCCAGCGGCTCGCCGGAGTTTCGTTATGAATAGTATGTTGGCGGCACTGTATGTCTATGTCAAATTCGAGGTTATCAAGTTAGGTTTTCCGTCAGGTTTGACAGAAACTGACACAAAATCATATATATAATACACATATATTGCTAGTAGGGCCTGGAAACGTCAGAAAACATTACGGCGCCGACATAGTCTCACTCTGAGTACTACGCGCCTCGTGCGCATGCTTGAGAATTCGAACTCCGCCTTTAGACGCGAATTTTAAACTTGACCACTTCCCCATTGGGCGGATGATGCCGCCGCGCTTGCACACAGCTCACCATTATACATTGAAGAGTTGGTTGTCTGTCTCACTTCCTTGGTGAGTTTCCCACTCATAGCCGCTAGCAATATAGTAAGTATTAGATATATGCACAAAATCTAACCTGCTAACCTCAAATTTGACATAGACGTACAGTGTCACCAACATACTATTCATAACGAAACTCCGGCGAGTCGCTGGCGAACGACTATGCATACGGGTGTAAATACATTACACCATTCATATAGTATTTATATTACATTCAAAACAATAGGTACTTATCCTACTAATACTGCATTTAAAAAATCATTTCTAAACAAGAATTAGTCTTGACAGCCGTTGTCATTTAAATGTCATCGTGGGTATGTGGCGCCAAACGGCCAAAATTGGCTTTTTCTCAGAAATGAAAACAACAATGGTTTTCAAAAAAATGCCCAGGCCATATAAAAGTACGTTTTTTTCTATAATAACTGTCAAAGTGTTACAATGTTGGTAGATATGTAATTAAAACGCTAGAAAATATTTATACCTCGTGTTGATAGAACTTTTTCAAAATTATGGTTACGTGTCAATTTTGAATGTCAAAATTTATCATTCTTTCAATTTGTCGTTTAATTAAAATTACTTCGACACGAAGTGTACGAAGTATTGAAATTCCCTCATATCGAAAACCACTCTGAGTCAAATATCTCTAAAATTCGAGCCAACCGACTAATGAACCCACTATATCAAATCTCCGTCTCGGCGGTGCGGATCTTTTGGTGAAGATCCCAGCCCACTAGATCAATCCCCTGTATTGGGGGGTGCGTAAACGTGCTGTGCGGGGGATGTATGTTCGTATGTGTACACGATTCCGGTCGCCAGGAACCTTCCTGAAGTCTTGGATCGTTTTCATACGATAGGTCCTCCGAAAATGAAGGCAACATCAACTTTTGAGCTATGGTCGTCGGCAACAAATTTTTTTTTGTTTTTTTTATAAATAACTGGTTCATAGCATTTCATTGTATTAGCGAAACGGAGTGATGCTGAGTATCGAAGTATTCTTGGAAAGCACGGAAGGGCGCTTTTCTTGGGTGGGGGGTACCGTATATTTACCTTTAATTTTGCAAACATTCATTATGTTTATTTTCAAATATTGTAATTTTAATAATTAATGAATTTGCAATATTTTACTATGCTTTTCGTTTTATCCACTATTATGACATATCTATCAAAATAAGAATCATCTTTTTAGTGGAAAAAAAGAACTAAAAATCTATGTACCAACATTATTAAAACTAGGGACCTTGCAGGAATGCAACTTATCCCCTAGAAAGTTGACCTTGAAAATTATTATAAAAAAAATTACTTTACAGTGACAGTGACATTTGTCACACAATTCAGCAGGCCGTGGAGCAAACGAAAATGAAATCAAGCTTGGCTTTGGTATATTTGTTTTATGGATAATATGCTGGTGACACTGTAAAACTATGTCAAATTCGTTGTTAGCGGGTTACGTTTTGCGTCAAAACTGACGCAAAACCTAACCTGCTAACCAGGCCAAGCTTGATTTCATTTTATTTGCTCACATGTTACATCCCAGTTATATCATCCAAAAGCGTAACAATAAACTTTTTTGGATTAATTGTAAGAGTGCAGATAAGAGTTTTTAACAATAGCATCGAGGTCCTCACTAATTGGTTTGTAGGTCAGATGCGATTTTTGGAAAGTAACAACAAATATACTGATGGTGCATACAGTGTTTCAATACTTTACACAAGTTAGACAAATAAATTGTATAAAGTAAGGGTTTCAGAATATTAACGTAATAACTAATTAGTGAAGGTATCTAATATCGAAGAAATTAAAAAAATCATGTGGACTGGATGGCATCCTCATCTAACAAGTCAAATAAGCTCCGCATCAATGGAGAACTAATTAAAACCATTCTCGTTGGAAATGGTGTAAGGCAAGGAGACTCTCTTAGCCACCTCATAGTTAACTTTGCAATTCATAAAGTAACAGACAGCATTAAAGTTTTAAATGGATATAAAATTGAGATCGAATATGTAAACGTTATGCTATGTGGATGACTAAGCACTAATTGCATAGAACAGACTGCTGATGTAAGCCAAGACAGTATGAAAATCTCTTCAGAAAAAGCATAAAAACATCAAACAAGTAACGACTATAAAGTATTTGGGAGTACAAAAAACAAGTTATGAAAAATTGGTAAATGAGGGAAGAATCAGTGGCCTGAACATGTAACAAGAATGATAGAAGACTGAATTGTTACACAAGTTCATGATAAATCACCAGTTGAAAGAAGTACAGGCAGACCCTGGGTAAGTTAGGAGTGGAGAAGAAGAGTTTTATATCTTCGGAACTCTTTTCTGTTCTGTTCTTCATTTGCGGTGTAGTCAGATATGTTTACTGTTCTTAGAAGACATTTTATGATTGTCTGAGGGAATATAATTTTCCTTACCTATAAACATTTTGGAAACAATTTGTTTCAGTCTTTAAAGATGTGAGACAAACTCTTCATTCATGATTTGCTTTTTAAAACTTAGTAAAAGGCATGGAGACTAACAAATAACATAGTTAATCATGTCTAATTGCGTGAACAGCATAGGATTCAAAATTGTACGTTAATGCTCTACTACCCAAGCGATAATACTGATGTCCTCTGTGATTTGCTCCAAACTACAGTTGTGTTCACTTACCGAGAATTTCGAGCAACCCCTCCATATCCTCGGTATGTGAAAACAATTGTAGTAGCTTATTATACACTGGCAGCAAGGAATTTCTCCCCATCGGTCAATGTATTTTACTATGTTCTTCCATTTTTTTTTGACATGAGCTTTCTGTTGAAGCTTGGTGTTTAATGTTCATATTCTCGTTACGTGAAAACAACTGTATAGCACTGTAACAGTTGTAGGATTACTTTCTTTTATCTGGTGCTGATTTTAATATAGCTTTCACAATCTTACACGCAGATTGGAAGATTTTTAAAATTTTTTTTCTTCTCGAAGACCTACCAAACGGCTTTTCAAAAACTGGGAATTGATGCCCTTGAGGTAGAAAGAATTACAGTACGCAATAGTGTGCTATTATACAATAGTAATAATTATAACAAATTAGTGATAAAAAATGCATTTATTACTTATAGTAGTTGTTTACCTACATACGAAAAGTATACATAAAATTATAAATTCATCACGATTACTGATATAAAAATTGTACTCTTGATCCCTTCTTATAGTTTTGCAAATGTAATGTCTTTCTGTTTTGTTGCGACTGCAACAACAGCGTTTGTAAAATCTTCACTCTGCAACATCGCTTGGTTCCAAATTGCCTAGAAAACTTCGGTTAGTGACTTTATACTACACATACAAAATATTTACAATCCGGTCAAGTCCCTCCTGAACGCTGTGATCTCTTGCATAAATCAAATTCGACTTTGTGCCCTGGATGGCAACCGGACTCTTTGATGCAATTTCTTCGGCTACTTCGAAAACTCCCTTCATCATGCTACAAAACTTAAATTACCGCACGTCTTCAACAAAATCAAACACCAAACCTATCTTTATCGTCATACACCCTAGAAACCAAGCCGCAATTCAGCGCTTCTGCTGCAGGCATCTTCCTAGCGGTGTAGCACAGCTCCCTCGCGAGGCTATCAGAACTTATGATTCTTGGCAACCTATGTAAAGCACCCACATCTGGAGCTATAGCTAATTCTATCTAGAGCAAGCCAAGATGAAATCGTTAAATTGTAACGGAAGTGTAACTCACCTCCTTGACTTGAAACCAGGCATCCTTCGTGCAGTATCTCATATCAGCTGCCGTAACGAGGGCAACGCCTCCTCCAATGCAAGCTGAATGGACTGCAGACAACACTGGTTTTGTGCAAAGCTCCACTTGAGTTATCCCACTCTGGCACTGCCTAATATAGCCGTACATGATCTTCGCTTTTCTTGCTACGTCCTCTACTTCTGCTAGTTTCTGCCCATTTTCCATGGCAGAGTTGAAGTCAAGCCCTAGGAAACAACGTTTACACAAATTGAATAATGTTAGGGTATAAGCACGTACCTGCCGTGAACAACTTGCCTGCCCCCGATAGGACTACAACTCTGCAGTCAGGGTCAGTGTGAATTTCTTCAAAACATTTACGGAGCTCACTGAAAATTCATTTTTATAAAAAAATTATCTAAATAGGTACTATACTTACATCCACATAGTATTGCTCATAGCATTTAGTTCCTTGACTCTGTTTAATTCAACATGATATACGAAGGGCTTAGGCACTGTAATTTTGAGGGTTTCGAAGGTGCTGATCGACATATTTGCTAGCTTAAAGCTGTTTTCTGTTAATATAAAATTAAATTATTAAGTAAACATACAAATTTACTATAGCATTTGAGGTTATATTACTTACTTTTTGCCACATTTAATACTGTAGTAACACTTCTTGCTAATATAGAAGTCATGATTGCTAACAGTAATAGTTGTAAAAAGTTTTGAAGATTTTTAAGTGCAGATGTTCTAGGATGGGATGCTGAAATGCAATTAAAAGTGTAATAAAGCTACAATAAACTATTCAAACCAGTCTGGATGATAAAAATTCAGTGGAAGGAGATAAAAATAAAATAAAACGCCCATTTGCTGTTTATTATTCTGTCGTGGGCTCTGACCTTTGTACTAGACATTTTTACTTTTCTATTATTAAATTATCTGTGCTATTATGATTAGAATACAAAATTATTCACTAGGTAATCTATCTATACATATATAAAGGAAAGTCACAACCCTGACTAATCAACGCAGAGCCGAAACCACTGGTACTAGAAACTTGAGATTTAGGTGCAAGGTTCAATTTCTTACGCAAGGTAGTGCAAAGAAGGGATTTTTTGAAATTTGACCCCTAAGGGGGTGAAAAGGGGTAAAATGTGTTTTCACGAATTCCTCAATATCTCTTACGCCCGATAAGATATCGATTTGGTGTTTGCTTGCAAAGATTACCAATGCAAATACCTAGAAATGTATTTCAGGATTTTGCCTTAATCAACCCCTAAAGGTGTAAATCTGGATTGGGGGTGAATTAAAGAACCCTTCGTATCTCCTATGTTTATTGAGTTAGAACATTCTTTTTTGGCAAATAGATGTATTTTTAAAATATTTAGAAAGGGATTTAAGGGAATTTAAAAATTTTAACCCTAAAGGGGTAAAAAGAGGAAAAACTGAAAAGGGGTAGCAGGGTAAAATTATTAATTTTTTTCGCTGTAAGTTCCATTTCACAATTAAATGGGTTGAAAGGATTTTTTTTAAATTCCACCCCTACGAGGGTGAAAAGAGGTAAATGTGTTTTCACGAGTTCCTCAATATCTCTTAGACCCGACGAGATAGCGACTTGGTGTTTACTTGCAAATATTATCAATGCAAATACCTAGAAACGTATTTTAGAATTTTGCCCTAATAAACCCCTAAACGAGCAAATCTGGATTGGGGGTAAATTAAAGAACCGTTCGTATCTCCTATGTTTATTGAGTTAGAACATTCTTTTTTGGCATATAGATGTATTTTTAAAATATTTAGAAAGGAATTTAAGGGAATTTGAAAATTTTAACCCTAAAGGGGTAAAAAGAGGAAAAACTGAAAAGGGGTAGAAGGGTAAAATTATTATTTTTTTATCTGTAAGTTCCATTTCGCAATTAAATGGGTTGAAAGGATTTTTTTTAATTCCACCCCTACGAGGGTGGAAAGGGGAAAATGTGTTTTCACGAGTTCCTCAATATCTCTTAGACCCGATGAGATAGCGACTTGGCGTTTACTTGCAAAGCTTATCAATGCAAATACCTAGAAACGTATTTTAGAATTTTCCCCTAATCAACCCCTAAAGGTGCAAATCTGGATTGGGAGTGAATTAAAGAACCCTTGATATCTCCTATATTTATTGAGTTAGGACATTCTTTTTGGCATATATGAATTTCTCAATATTTCATAAGGCCCTATAATGTAACAATTTGGTTTTACTTAGAAAGGTTAGCTATACAAGTTCCTAAAAACGTAATTCAGGATTGTGCACAGATCAACTCCTAAAGGTGAGAATTTGGTTTTAGGGGAAAATTATAAAACCTTTCGTATTTCCTGATTATCATGGTTTTTGGGCATATGTGTTTAAATCTTTAAAAAGTGGTTTAAAGTTTTTATTCTAAATTTCTTTGTGAAAGGAGTAAAAATGGGGTAAAAGTAAAAAGAAGTTAAAAAAAGGTTAAAGTTGTTGATTTTTTTCCGTGTGTCCAGTTTAGAATAAAATAGAAGGATTTCCGAAATTCCACCTCTAAGTGGTGGAAACTGGTATGTTGCTACAATTTATGAATACAACATTTAATAAGTACATTTATTATTGTTATTCTCATTGTTTAAACCTATAGTTTTATCAATCTATATAAGGAGAACGACAATTACATACACATTTCCAGGGGATACGTGAAGCATAAAAGGGTTATGGAGAACTTCTTTTGGAAGAATATTGTTTCTTTTTTACCTACAATATTATTTTGCAGCGTTTGTTAGTTTAGCGTATTTAGGGCCGGTTGCAGAAAGCAATGTTAAGTCTGGTGTTAGCTAACGTCGCGTCAAAGTGAACAAAATCGCATCAAATTTTGTTTACTAATGTATTAGTTACCATAAAGATTTGAGATTTGATTCGTGTTTGTTCACTTTGACGTGGCGTTAGCTAACACCAGACTTAACGTTGCTTTCTGCAACCGGCCCTTAGTGAGAGAGGAGGGGAGCATTCTAGAATTCGTTTAGGATTTAGAAGAAAAAACATTTGTAGTCCGTACGAAGAACGGGTATCTTGCTAGTATTTTATATTTCATTCAAATTCACAACCTTAGGTTTTGTACACTTGTCTTTGATTTTAATTCTAATTTTGATGTGAAAGATAAGTTGTTATCGAAGAAATATCATATATTAAATTCATCATAATTGTTTTAAAATTTTAATAGTATATTACACAACAAGTTTAGAAAAGTAAAGTTTTATTAAACGAATACCGAGTGATCATAAATGATTGTGATTTTTTTTCTAAGGTTGGCACTGTTAATGTTGGTTACGCTGCTGCCAATTTTGGTGGTACTGTAAGTCTATGTCAAATTCGAGGTTAAAATGCGAAAAAATGAGTATGAATTTTATAATTTCGTGCAGGCAGCGGCTTTCAAAGTGTTTGAGTAGTCGCGCACTTTTCAGATAAAAAAATTGCTATGGAGCACTATCGTCACCCTTATGATAAGTTACGCATGTGCATTTTTGGGTTCCTCTACTTGCATTTTTCATATTGTTGGTTGATATTTTATCTCACAGTAAAAGTACGAATTATTTTCCGAATTCTAAATGGCTTACATTATGATCTAAACTTAATTTTTCCATTCAAAGTTCTTAAAATTTTCAACTGTGAATAGGTAGGTATCGTTTTCTCAAAACATTAATTTTGCACATCCGTGTCTTTGGCATCAGGGCGATGATATTTTTACCTATAGTCTGTCTTTAAACTAGGAGGAGTAAGTTAAAAAGCCCGATTTACACTATAAAATTTCACCAGAAGATAAACTAACAACATTTGGTGCAAATTTGATATATTATTTCATCTTTAACATTAACAAACTTATTTAAAATAATTGTAAACGTTAAATGTATTTTGTTTAATAACATTTAAGTAATAGCTGTAATATTTGATTGTAATCATTTTTTATCTAATTACAGATTTTTCGCGCTAGGCTAAACGAACGCTCTCCTTAAGCTATACATTAGTTTTTCATATTTAAGTAAATTAAAAAATAAATGGCGTAGGAATTTCATTTTTATAAAAGAAACTGTGGTATTTGGCGCACGGAGGTCTTTATTCCGATAACCTTACCGGTCTGCCTATATTTTTTTATCGTTCGATATACGGTGGAAGCTGCAACTCCTAAAAATTAAACGTTTTGATTGAATGACTGACTTTTATTTGTGTTATCATATATTATAAGAGCTGATGCCGGTCGCCCGCCGACCGACCGAAAGCAAGTGGCGCGCAGTATCAACGAGCAGCATGAACGAGCACAAGTGGCGACGCGGCAAGCATTTGTATTGTTAACGTTGCCACGGCCGTAGACTGGCTGCCAACTTGAGCACGCATTGTTATTGTTAACCGTTTCTTTACGCTGGCAGGGCCACCGTAGGCTGGCCACGAGTTCTAGTTTTAAAATATTGATACAATAATTCTTAAGCTCTTTGACATCTTACTCATTGTATTGACAATTTTAGATACTGTAACGTTAGCCCCAGCGTCAAATTTACCTAAGGCACAAACAGTGTGCTAGAAATTTGAATGGCGCTAGTTCCTGTTACAATATTTGTCCACATCTCCATAACGTTCGCATTTGCGATAAGACGATCTCAGCCGCTACGCGCGGGCATAGCGTAAACCGGACCCCACGTAGTTCTTCTCCAACCCCCTCTACAAAGGCACCGATAACGAGGAAACTAAAAATTATAAAGGCAACTTCCGCCGTCATTTCAATCACTTGAGTCGCTGGACTTCCCCTCTCCTAATACTTTCCTGACCTAGTTCACATGTAACAGAGGCTCGAATCGGTGAAGTTCTACTTGAAAGTCCTTCTGTAACGGAGTTCCCGAATCGCTGTGGCTTAATCCCAATACCGTCTCGATCGCATTCGCATGTAACGGAGGCCCGAATCGGCGAACGCTTTCCTTAAAACTCGTAAAGGAAGACCACTCCCTAGCTCCATTTAAATTAAATATTTCTATATAGATAGCATACTTGCATTTCAAGCGTTGTCAATTCAACGACACCATCCCCGCAAATATCCGAAGGCAAAGCGGGCCGGGGCACAGCGGTGTCTTCGCCAAACCAGGTCGTGAAAAGGCGGAATCCGCTTCAAGGAAACAGGTCCTGTTTAAGTTATTCCTGGAGTCCCAAATTTACATACCAGGGAACCACGACGACCTGCACGGCCTAATGCACTGCCAGTGAAAGTCACCAGCCATGTATTCGTTGTATTTAACGAAATTTTCCAGACCGCAAAACATAAACATCCGTCATTTCCCGGCACGGATATAATCTGTCTCAAACCCGTCGTTCGGAGCTGCTGTGCTCTGCATATACAGCAGACCTACATGGACTAGTGCTCGATGCAGTAACCGACAGAACATAGGTTGCGGACCGATCAGGGACCCGAAACACGAGAGACCAAAATTTTTATATTAATGTACATAACATTTTCTTAAATTAAGACTTATTTTGTATATACAGCTAAACACATTATACAGTTTATTCCTGCATTTTGTTCTCCTTGTAATTATACATTTGAGTACAACGAACTCATGGGCATCTGAGCATACCCAAGGAAAATTTTGAGAATAAAGTGATCAGAGTAAATTTAAAATTACTGGAAGTTACATAGAATTACAATACAATAGCGGTAATATTCATACCTGTTCATCATTTTCAGTCTGCATAGATATATTTAATGTAGTTCTTCTAAGGAAACTTCCGTTACATGTAACTATGATTTCAAAATCCATACCACCATAATAATACATAGAAAACAAAATTTTTCAATCCGACAAAAATATATACGGATGGGGGCAAAACTATACAGATTGTCCGAAATCCGTTTTGAACATAGGAGATTAGTGAGTGCGACAAGGAAGACATAAATAAAATGAGCAGGATAAAGATAGAATTTAATCATGGCTAGGTAAATTTTTAAACTAAAATTAAGTCAATGAAACAACAAACACTTTGTCAAATATTTTATCGGTCATTAAGAGTATAAAGTGAGGTTTAAATAATTAAAATAATTATGTGAATAGTAAACAATAGTACTTAAACCTCACTTAATACTCTAAGGGCCGGTTGCAGAAAGCAATGTTAAGTCTGGTGTTAGCTAACATCACGTCAAAGTGAACAAAATCGCATCAAATTTTGTTTACTAATGTATTAGTTCCCATAAACATTTGAGATTTGATTCGTTTTTGTTCACTTTGACGTCGCGTTAGCTAACACCAGACTTAACATTGCTTTCTGCAACCGGCCCTCAATGACAGAAAAAAATATTTGATAGAAGTGTTGGTTTGTTTCATTGACTTAATTTTAGTTTAAAAATTTACCTAGCATGATTACATTTTATCTTTGTCCTGCTACTCATTTTGTTTATGTCTTCCTTGTCTCACTCATTAATTTCCGATGTTCAAAACGAATTTTGGACAATCTGTATAACATGTGAGCAAACGAAAATAAAATCAAGCTTGGCTTTGAAAATTGAATCATATGTCGATTATTAATTCACATTATGTTGATGTTCTAGAATGAAATAGACATACATAGCCTAAACCATTGCATAATTGTTACCGACTGTCATGACAAAATTTTATTTGAAAATTAACATAAAAACCAACACTTAAACAATGTTACATCTGCTACATCAACATTTCGATTATAAAAACTGTTTCTTGATTAAACGTGTGCAATTTAAAATGTGATAATTTAAACAATTGACACTTCTATTGTTATAATAACTGTCATATTTAAATTTAAAACATCAGAAGTAATAGAGCACATAATATGTGCGTTCATTTTAATTGACATATTATGTCAATTAAAATGAACGTTAAACCTACTCGAATATTTGCTTCTATGTTTATCTCTTTCTTACTCAAGCAATGCATTCTATTTTCTTGTTCATGTTATCTCATTGCTGTGCGACAATGCAAATATAAACAAAATAAGTAGCAGGACGAAGATAGAATGTAATTATGGCTAGGGAAATTTTTAAACTAAAATTAAGTCAATGAAACAAACAAACACTTCTGGCAAATATTTTATCTGCTATTAAGAGTATAAAGTGAGATTTAAATATACTATTGTTTACTATTCACATAATTATTTTAATTATTACATTCTATCTTTGTCCTGCTACTCATTTTGTTTATGTCTTCCTTATCGCACTCATTAATTTCCTATGATCGAAACGGATTTCGGACAATCTGTATAATTATGGCCTCATCTGTATAATTAACATATGAGGTTGGCTGCTCTAAACGCAGATGCACAATCGTCATTGTTACTTTCTTTTACAATAAAGGAAGTATTGGATTCACCCCACAAATTCGAAATTGAGTTTTCACCAGATCTTCACGTTTTCGAGTCTCCTGAACCCAAAAAACATATGTTTGTTTATTGGTCTGTCTGTGGGCCTGTGTGTGTGTGCGCCTGTGTGTGTCAGAATATCTCAAAAGTTTTTTCGATTTTTTCAAAAACGGCTCTAACAATTTTTTTCGACATCATAGAGAAAATCGTTAGAAGCAAATGGCGCTGGGCGGGACATGTCGCCCGTGATGTAAAGTGGACAAAGAGGGTTATGCAATGGTGTCCAAGGGAAACTAAGACAAGCATCGGTAGACCCCAGAGGAGATGGCTACGTGATATCGACCAATAGTAGGAAAGAACTGGATGCATCCAGCACAAATAGATATGGAGGGAAATGGAAGAGGCCAATGCCCTGGAGTGGACATCAACAGACTGATGATTACGGTGGATATCTTAAATTAGCTTGCCTAACTCAAATAGGTCAATAGATATTATTACATTTGTCGTCGACTAGCGTCACAATGCCATCTTTAATGTAGGGAAAATCATGCATAAACACCTACTTTATGGCACGAATGCCATAAAGTTGTCATAACAACAAAATAAACACAAAGATCAATCAGATTTATTTATATTAATATGAATACTACAATTGAAATTTCCTGATATTGTGATACCCGACATAGATGTATTAGCGGTAGAAAGAACATCATTACTCGTTGAAGAAACATTGCTAATCTGTCCACTAGCAGCTCCAAGGGTTCGGGCAATCTTGTTTTTATTTTCTCGCGAATCTGCAATATATCCCTCAGCAACTGCATCACTCTTCCAATCTCCATGTCTTTTGAGGGTTCTAATATCAGCACCGCTATCTGCTAAAATCGTAGCGGATGTTCTCCGAAAGGAGTGACCCGTATACTCAGTAGCATTCGAAATTTTCAGATATGTGGCGATCTTTCGAGGAATCTGGCCAAATGTGTTAATGCCAACCGGATTGCATGTACATCTTCCGCAATTATAGAATAAAAAGAACTTCTCAATTTTCACATGTTTTGGTCTTAAACTAATGTACTTTTTAATAAGATCAGTAAAATTCACTGCGCCATCATCATTCAAAATTGTAAATATCCTAGTCCTGTGAGTTTTTGTGTCCCTGATATAAACAACCAGCACAGAGCCTTCCTCCTTGACATCACCAACGCATAAATTATGAAACTCTGCACGTCGACAAGCCCCAAACAAACCAAAAATTGCAACCACCTATAAATAACATTAGTATGACAGAAACTATAATAAACTTTGACATTTAAAAAAATAAATCGTACCTTCATAAGCAAGTACTTGTCATTTGGCGCATTTACAAAAAAATGTATTAATTGTTCCTTTGAAAACACTGCAGACTTCTCTGGTGCATAACCAACCGAGTAGTTCTTCAGGAAGGCAGTAAGCTTAGGAAAATTACTAATGTCAATATTGTCCTTTATTCGTAACATGCATTTCAACTTCGAGAACAGACACCATAACGATGAAGACTTGTAAATCTTTGACTAAAAATATGGTACGATGAATTGGTAGCTAATATATCTAACTCAAAATGCAAATAATTTACCTGATCTAAAAAATACGCAAGCACAACCTTTTCTGTAACTATCTCCGTATTTTTGGCTCTTAGCCATTGCCAAAACTTGTCATACTCTTTCTTATAAATCTCTTCCGACTTCTTAGGAATCAGACTCAGCTCAGCTTCTGCAGCTTTTTTAAGAATTTCATCACTTATTAATAAAGGCTCGTGAGAATCATTCATTTTGGCCGAAAATGTGTTTGCGAAACAAAAATTGTTACCATAAGCATAAACAATAGCTTAGCAACCACATTATCATAGCAACAACTACGTCATAGTTTTGTATACATGAACTGCTTTTAAAAAATAGCAGAAATTAATTTCCTTCGAAATTATTATGTTAGTCGACGACAAAATAGTATATGAAACTCGTTTATAATAGAGGATTATGGTATTCGTGAAATTAGCGCATTCGCTTCGCTCATGCGCTAAAATTCACTCATACCATAATCCTCTGAATTATAAACTAATTTCATAATGTACTATTTTCCTTAATTTTGATTATAGAAGCGTCCTTTAATAATTCGTTTATTCTCTATAGTCCAGTCAAATTAGACAAATTTACGGCAAACTTTCGGAATAATTCAAAGTGAGCTGAATTTTTGTGTACACCTTTATTTGGTGTTTTCAAACAACATCCGAAAAGTACCCTTGATTTGACCTTGAGCTTCGTGAGTTATAGGGTGCAGATGTGGAAACATTTTGGTTTTTCGCTTATATCTTCTTTTCTATTGACTTTAGGTATATGACATTATACAGATAAATTGAACGGCACAAAATTCTGTACAAAAAAGTACTTCGTAGTTTTTTTGTAGGACCGACCGTTTCTTTGAAAACTCGCCATGAACGTTGATCTGAAGTATAACACTACAGAAATACTGAGTTCCACAACTAATTTGAGATCGGAAATGTAAAAATATACCATGAGCTGAATTGAAGGGTCTTTTTCGTACAATATTAAGACAACAATGTTCCCAAAATAAAATAATTCAAGGAAATCGCTTGGCAGGCAGCAGCTGCATCTCTAAATTGTCATCGGTGGAAATCTTGTTCGATGAAACAATGAACGTAATGGTCAGCCAACATAAATTTCTTGCTAACAACAGCAACAAAACCAGATCGATTTCCATGTTGGCTAAGCATTTTGAGGTTCATAATATCCGTGTCAAGCAATCTGAAGATGATGCCGATGTTTTAATCATTGAAACAGCACTTGAAGAATCGCTTCAAAATAAAACTGTTGTTGTCGAGGAAGATGTAGATCTCTTGGTACTCCTGATAGCTCGTACGCTAGTTGATGGAGAAATTTATTTTATGAAGCCAGGCAGAGGAAAATTTCCACAAAGAATTGACTCATTCCAAAGTTGTTACCAATATAAATCCAGTAAACATCATCTTTTATTTTTACATGCTGTCTCGGGGTGTGACAGAACGTCAGCTCTTTTTACTAAAGGTAAAACGACAGCTTTGAAGCTGTTAGAAAACCGCAAAGATTTGCAAGCTGCGGCGCAAATAGATTCCAGACAAGAATTGATTTCTTCCAATGGGATTAAATTTTTACTGGCATTATATGGTAATCCAATTCAAGAAGTGTCTATTGATCAATATCGCTACATGTGTTTCTCGAAATTAATACGTAAACGTAAGCTGGTGAAATTGAATTTATTACCGCCAACAGATAGTGCAGCTAAAGAGCACCTTTACAGAGTTTATTTTCAAATACAAAAGTGGCTGGGGAATGAATTAAACCCTATTGAGTGGGGATGGACATTGAGAAACGTTGTATTGGAACAAAAAAAACAATGCAAGCTCCCGCTTCGGATTTTCTTTTGCACCAGAGATCTTCTGTAATTGCATCAAAGGTTGTGGGCCATTGTGTGGATGTAGAAAGTTGGGGATTAAATGCTCGTCAATTTGTGGTCATTGCAACGGACAATCGTAGTTAAATGCCAATGCAATTGAAGACATCTTAGAAAACCAAGTTGATGAAGGAGAGAATGAAAACCGATTAGAGACATTTTTTACGGATTATCTGGAACAACGCGACATAGAAGGAAAGGAAGAAGAGGATGAATAAGATTAACATAACTCTATTTTGACTGTTTTAAGAATAGAGAGGATATTTTGACCGACTGATACCGTGGATTAGGCCTCAAAGGGGATGCCACATATTAAAAAACGCTCCTCGTACTCAACTTCAAAGGCGGTGTTGAATAGGGTACTTCGTATTGGACTCATAGCTTCAACGCTATACTACGCGAAAACGGTCGGTCCTAAAAAAAAAAACTACTCAGTACTTTTTTGTACAGAATTTTGTGACCTTCAATTTCTCTGTAGAATGTCATATACCTAAAGTCAATAGAAAAGAAGATATAAGCGAAAAAACAAATTTTTCCCACATCTGCACCATATAACTCGCGACGCTCAAGGTCAAATCAAGGGTACTTTTCGGAGGTTGTTTGTAAACATTAAATAAAGGTGTACACAAAAATTCAGCTCACTTTGAATTATTCCGATCAGGAATCCTTATTTGATTGGACTACTAGTAAACCTTCTAACTGAAACATGTAAAGAGTGAAGTACGGACATCGGAGATAGTTTAGCTATATAAATATTCATTAGGAGAATAAATAATTCAATAGTAGTAGGCACGTAGTCATGAACCAAGCGTACAGGTTACCTACATAAAAATCAAACTATTACACTTGATAATATTCGGAATTAGAATATGCCTAATATGAATATGAAAGTAACTCATCTGCAATGTTTGAGCGCCAATTTTCATAGTTATTTATTGAAATTATTTTCAAACTCTCCACTGAAGTGCTGTTAATCTGCAGTTTTATATGTAAAAAACATTATTGATATTTCTGATGTTTTGAAGCATAATAATTTCAAAAATTAGATAACGCCAGTAATCATATATTAAGGTAGACAGAGAAAACCTTGATTGTAACGGCCTTAGAAGAGGATTGTTCCTATAGATTTAGTTGGCATTGTAACATAGTGTTTGCATTTTTTAAATTTAATTGAAAATGAAAAAGTTACAGAAGCAAATATTTTAACGTTTTTAATATAGTGGTCAAAATTATGTATAAAATAGGTAAACATATATTAATTCTGTTAATAATACTGAAACAGTAAAAAAAACGCTCAGCAATTCAAATTAGGTGACGTAGAGGCGCAAGCAGATACGCAGGCACGACACACATGTCTATATAGGGATTGATCTAAATTTAATGAATTTATTACTAGACTGATTCTTACAATGTTTCCTATTAGCGGTTAAGTTGCTAAACATATATAGTTTGTCACCGCTGAACGCTTTAATACGAAATAGCACTAAAATAAACACTTCAATAGAATCCGGATAGCAGGATGTGAATACCCAAAATGGTCTCGTAATCAATAGCGTTTAACGGGCCATCTGAGCTACTCCGGTTGAGGGGTGGGTTAACACTAAAATGGTTAAAACCAAATACGGACGCCACCAACTTGGTTGCTCAACAACTCGCGAATCTAAGTTGGAAGATTTCCCAGTGAACTGGTAATCGCAACTTAAATTGGAGAGAGAAATCTCAAAAATGTATCAGACGCAGGCTCTTTGTAAGTTGTAAGCTCTTATAGAAAGGAAAAAGATATAGATGCTACCCAATGAACGTGATATTTATTTCCAATAACTGCAGACATACAGAAATAAAATATTAACTCTATGATATCCAGTGACAAGGTAATGGGGTCGAACAGTAGCTTATCTTCGACCGAAAATTTTGTGATGCCATTCTCAAAATTACTGCTTTAAAAGTAGCCCATACCAACATATGCAGTAAAGTATACGAGTAGAATATCGAATATCAAGTTTGCCGTTACCCTATACAGTTATGTTATAAAAAATATTTAAGAAGTTTTATGTTCAGAAACCGACTCAGTTTCTTCTTCCATATTTTTATGAGATTTAAATTTAAAATTTCTTTCTTATTTGTGACGTTTTATTTTAATATGCTACTTTGATTTCTTCGCATTTGTAACTTGGCAAGTTGAGACTTGTTGTTTTTTTACTTCCTTTTACAAAAAAGGAAGTATTGGATTCACCCCAAAAATTCGAAATTGAGTTTTCAACAGATCTGTGTGTCAGTGAACAGAATATCTCAAAAACGAAAAGAGGTATGGCGTTGAAACTTCATATATAAGTTTTGTTTATTATGTATAGATGCGACAGCAAGCTTTTGAAGAAAATTGCATAACCGAAAGTAGGTGTTTACTCTTGTGATTTTTGAGTTTTTTCGATTTTTTCAGAAACGGCTCTAACGATTTTTTCAAACTTCACATTTTTATTACATTTTTAATGTGTATTGAAGTGAGAGAGGTGATTTTCCAGTTTAATACATACTTCTAAAATGGGTTTATTTTGTTTTTTTTTCTATTTTCTTTATTAACTCTTATTTTAAATAGAACACCCGGTATATCATTACATTTTTGATTTTAGCTCAAAATTATAGAGAAAATTTGTCTCTTCACCTAACGTTCTATTTTGTACCGTTTTTGTAGAATTTGTAATTTTTTTAAATTTTGACAAATGCTAAAAAATTTAAAATAAAATTTTTGGCTAATTATTATAAGATCACTGTAAAAGGAAGTTGTGTGAGTGTATCACACCAGTTTTTTGAATTACTTTAATTATTGAGTCAGGGGGCACTTGACAGCTGACAGCTGACGCCCCATTCCATTGCCATCTATAAAATAATGCCTATATGGCATTGCTAATTTTTAAAATGCATCTCGGTCCGGCATGCGATTCTCTATTTTAGTTTTTAATTTCACGTAAAAATTTAATAAAACCGTTTGAATAAAACACTGCTGGAGCCTGTGGTTTGAAAATATCACAAATTCGTTAAAACCCCTCACCACACAAATATTTAACAACAGCTGAATACGTATTTCGACAGCCACGCTGTCATCATCGGTAGCTACGAAAAACTTACACAGCAAAACGGCAACGATGTACTCGGGACCAAATCACAATGGAAGTGGAAGCACATCGTTGCCATTTTGCTGTATAAGTTTTTCGTAGCTACCGATGATGACAGCGTGGTTGTCGAAATACGTATTTTCTATTTAGCAGTTGTAAAATATTTGTGTAGCGAGAGGTTTTAAGGAATTTGTGATAAACCGTTTGAAATTAAAATTATTTAAAAATATGGCACAAAAATCGATTTCCGTTTCTGGTCATGAAACTTTTTAAATATTTCTTATAATTTCATAAGGTGGCGCAAACTTGATTTTGAAAATTCTATTCCTTGTAAAACAACAGGGTGGTCTGTAATGGGCTCAAGATGGCCGCTCTTATGCTGAACTTAAAACAGAATTACTTGAGCCTAAATTTAGTATCGTACGAGGTTATTTGTGAATTTACAGAGGCGTTTAATTAACCCGAGAACCGCAGGAGGACTGAATTACTCAAGTTTGTACGCCTTCGTGACCTGGACGTTTGCAGATTGATTTTGAATTGTAACAATTCCTACCAGCTTTACGCTCGGGTTTCTCGAATTTTGCTGAGGGTTGTTGCGTTTACTTTTCAAGTGGATAATGCATATACGAGGCCCTTCGAGGAAACTAGCGACGTACCTGGTCTAGTTCTAAGGCGGAATTCGCAGTACAAGCGATGATTGGGTGCGCGTGACATTCAGGAAGATAAGTACCTAGTGCACTGAGACGATTCTTATGAGACACGGGGAGATCGGGGAAATATAACTAGTGCACCGAGACGGCGTCACTTAGATCTTATGGTAAGGGTCGGAGTGATTAGGCGCGTCACTGAGCCAGCGCCGGTGCATAATCGGGACAGCTCCATCTAGTCTAGGAGAAGGTTTGGACTACGTGAAGCAAGATTTGCAAAAGAAATTAAAACAAAACGACACGTATTTTTCTTTGTGATCTAACAGATACAAAAGCTGAAAAGAAAAAACAGTTCCTTTTAGGACAGATCCAGGAGAGTTGAATGCGGGTGACTATCGCATTTCGAAAACGAAGTGCTCAAAAGGAGGTTTGAGATCGTTAATTAAATTATTTCTCTTATATTAGTAGCTACACATCGTCGCTACAGTTTTAGTTTTACTGAAACTAACTATTCATTATCGTAAAATCAATTTTAATTACTTTTCTCGCAGGATACGGGGGAGGACGGTGAGTCGTCGGATGAACGCCAACAAGAGTGGTCTTGCACAGGGTACTCCTAAACTATCTGTGTCTTACGTTTTACTGCGTATTCATATTTGTTACAATTAAACCATTCTACATCCTATATTTTATTCTTCAAATTTAGATTATCTAGAATAATTAATTACTGCCTACAATTGGCTTTGCAAATAATTCTTTATCTCTTTTCGACTTCTACACTTTTCGTTACTTTAAAAAACGATTGCTTTGTTTTTATTGAATTAAAATATTTTAATCTCAATATTGAATAAAACGTGACATATTAAAAATAGGGCTAGTTATAAAGTGAGAAATGTTCTTAAAGTAGGTAGTATTTTATAAAAGAATTTTCTCTTACTAATAGTAGATATTGTTACAGGATTTATTACTTAGTGTACAAATATAGCAAATAAAGCTGAGTATTTCTCAAAATGTAATTTTTACAGCATTTTCATCTTTTTAACGGTTGGTAGAAACAACTCATATTCTGACCGTCGCCGTCGGCTTCTCAACCTCAATAATGGCAAAACTCGTGTTTTAACACAATCGTGTCCGAATTGTTTAATTTATCAAAACTTATGGAGAGATTAAATAGAAATCGGATTTCGGACGATACTTCCTTGGTAAAGTACTTTTTCCTACGACTGCTTCTAAAATCAAGCTTTCCGCCTTGTTGACGTACGTCAAAAACTGATTGTTTTGAATCAGTTCATCGCGGCAACCGTCATAAGTAAGTATATAATCGTGAATCGTAATACATAGCAACATACATAAATTTTATATAAGCATTCATGATTATATACCTAAGTCGGCTAGTGGTCGAATATTTGAAAACGTCAAAGTTGACAGCTGTCACTGTGAATTCGATTTAAACCTGTTTTCGCGATTTAAAGTTACTTGTGCTTTATTTTGTGTATTGTCGGTGTTTAAGTGTCAAGAAAAATAAGAAATGGGCGATAAAATATCCAATTCTGATGTAAAAATTTGCACGTCGCTGGAAATTTTAGAAATGGCAAAAAACACCAGTTTAAACCTATTTTCGAAAATTTTACGGTAGTAGGAAAAATTTTGTATGCAACACGAGCGAAAAATGCATTAGGCGTTCGTTCGAGTTTTTTCGGACCTCGCTTCGCTCGGCCCGAAACTTTCGAACTCACGCCTAATGCATCATTTTTCGCTTTAGGTACATAAATAACTATTATCTACTCCTACTGCACAATGGCCATGAATTATGATTCATAATTCACGGTTTGCAGCCAATTATAAAATTTTATTTTCATTATTCAATAGTTTGCAAATTGCAACCAATCAGAAAATTCTATTTTCATTATTCAATAGGTTGTAGCCAATCACAAAATTCATTCTTATTATTAAATGACTTTTGAAGTTAACAGCTGTCACAAATGTCATAATTCTGAAATATGAACACATGGCTCCTATTGCATAGAAGTAGATAAAATATCGTATTATATTCGCGATTATGGCCATTATTCACTCAGATGACTTGCGCCACGCGCCTTCGGCTTGTGGCGCAAATGTCATCTTCGTGAATAATGGCTGTCATAATCGCTCATATAATAATATACTAAATTTTTTTCTATAATAACTGTCAAAGTGTTACAATGTTGGTAGATATGTGATTAAAACGCTAGGAAATTTGTATACCTTGAGTTGGTAGAACTTTTTCAAAATTATGGCTATGTGTCAATGTTGAATGTCAGACTTTCTTAATTTGAACTCTTGACAAATTTCTTTTTTTAACATGGAATCATTATGTTTATTTTCAATTATTGTAAGTTTAATAATTAATCAATTTGCAATATTTTACCTACTATGCTGTTCGTTTTACCCACTACTATGACATATCTGTCAAAATGACAATAATTATTTTAGTGGAAAAAAATAACTAAAAATCTATGTACCAACATTATTAAAACTAGGGACCCTGCAGGAATGCAACTTATCCCCTAGAAAGTTGCCCTTGAAAATTATTATAGAAAAAAATGTACTTTACGAAAATTGAGCTGTCATATATTTAAATCAAATTAGTCAAAGTAAATTTTTAAGGCAGCGAGCACATCGTTGCCCGTAGGAGAGTACGTTTCGAGTGCCTCATCCCTACAGGTAAATTTTGTGAACAGTAATTCGATTAATCCGAAGTGCCATCGGGATTTGCACGTTTTGTCTACTTAACTATTTCTTTCTTTGAAAGAGCGCGCGCAGGACTGCTAAGATTTTACAATTTCACGGTTCTCACAAGAACTCGTTGCTACTCCATGCAACCCAGTTGGCAGCCGGGTAATGTTCTTTGAAATGAAAATTCCCTGGCTTATTTCTAAGGGGTTTTGCTGCGTTCTTAAAGAATTAAGTTTTATTAAATTACGTCCCGAGCCGCCTGTAGCTACGCCGGATGTAATATGATCTCTTATGAGTTACAATTGAAATATTCTTACACACATTTTTGCTAATATGATTTGTTACACTTATACTAGACAACAATCACAGTCTTCCATTTACATAAAATTTAACTGTTCTTAAAAATAGACAATTTAAACATAGTTATCTAAGAGTATTTTAAAAAAACATCTTAAATAACTTTGGTAATAATAAACAGACATTTATTGTTGAACACAAAATATATTTTTCTCTACAAGGTCATCTTATTGACAAATGAATAATAATCTTAAATTGGAATTATTCAACAAATTAATCTTCGCTGGAGAAGCTGGACAAAGTGGATACCTAAAAAAATTGCTCATTAATCTTGATTACGATATAGTTTAATTGCAATCTAAACTTATTTCTGGATCTGAGCAGCAGTAGTTTACAAACTTGATTAATTTTGACTTACACTTGTACTTATAAATGAACAGGAATCATATTCTAATGTGCTCAGAGGGGTTAGATCGGGGTTTACCGGCTGAAACAGAAATTAATTATAAAAAGTACTGAATAAAAAACACCCTAACATATAAATAACAACAAAGAAGACTAGAAGTTCGTCTAAACCATTTGGAGAGGCAAGATTATTCAGAATCGAAGTATGACAGTGTTTAGTGGATGATCCAGTAATGTCTCCACGCTCAGAACTATTGTCCAAAATCAAAGATTAAGATACTGTTAATATTTTTTTGTCAACAGGGAATTTTCTCAAGTGAGTTGATATGTGCAGGTTAAAGCTCAAACGACCTTTTTTGTATAAAATTAGTTTGTCAATAAGCAAATTACTTTTCGTACAAGTCCCTTTTTCTAAAGACACCAAACATGCACAAAGAAAAACTTTTGACGACATTAAAGTCACCCAGAATAATATAAGTTGAAATTAGCTAAGGACCAACGTGGCGTTTGCATGTCATGTGCTGCGAAGCATCTGTTTTCTGTGAGCATTAAATACATTTGTTTGCATTGTTCTGATCAAGTTAGTTATTAAAGTAAATTACTCAATTTTGGCTATATTCATTATCCATTACGTAGGTCTCGAGTCGGAATTTCATAATAAAGAATTGTTAGAGCTTTGCGCTTTTATATTCGTACATCCATCTCTTATACTGTACTAAAACCCCGAAGCCGAACGTACTTACTTACTCACCCAACCAAAGCATATATAAAACCACAAAACTATAAAACTGAACTGCAGGCATTGTGGCACCTTGCTTTATATGTTTAAGAACGGTTTTACAGATAAAGGGACTTCTAAACAACCAAATAACCTTATTACGTATGAAAAGGAAATTAGTTTGTTGTATTATGGGGGCGATTTTACAGAAAATGGGCATTCGCCGGGCTCTATAGTCTATACAACTAATGATGTTTACGTATGAAATAGAGAAAACACGTGGCTTCCAGTAGAAGACAAATCTGAGTTATAAAGTTTAAGAAATCCGTTATCTCAATATAACACATTTGGGTCTTACAGGCCCAACTTCCCTATTCCATTTAAACAGAAAGAAATAAATTAAAAATAATTGAAAGAAAAATTGTAAAAAATCATATATATCTGGAGCAAAGTATAATTCCCTCCTTTGGTTGATTTATTATTAGACTACATCCGAGAGAAGAATTGCTGCACTTTTCTCTCTATCTCGGCGCAGTGAACAAATAGAGTTGAGTATGCAACTCAAATGACATATTTCAAAGCTGGTTGGATTGGTATTGTAATAATGATCACTAAAGAATCAGAGATATAATGAGATATAATATCAATTGACATTAAATACATTTTAATGCAAAAAGCATGTCATTTGTGCGCAATTGATTGAAGATACGATATAAAAACCACTTGAAAAGAAGTATCAGAAAAAATTTAAACAGCGAACTGAAACGAACAAATAAAGTAATAAATCAAACTTGACAGACATGTTTTGACAGAATTATTGATATCTCTGATCCTGTGTTAATTATTATTAAAATGCCGATCAAGGAGGCTCTAATTAGTCATTTAGGTTGCATACTCTACTCTATTTGTGCCCTGCGCAGTGTACAGTAATGCAAATAGCTATTTCACTGATGATAAAATTAAACAATTTCAAAATCTGTTGGTTGTCATTTTTTTACAATAATATAAAAATCAAATAGCATTAATGTTTTCCACTGTCTTCCGACTAGAAACTAGAAAGAATGATAGGACAACTAACTGATAAAGCGAAAAGGATTGGCTTAAACATTAACAAACAAAAAACAAAAGTCATGACAAACAGCTAAAATCCCCTCAACATTGAAATGGACGGAGATCATATAGAACAGGTGAATTCGTACATATATCTAGGCCATACAATCAAAATTGGAAAAGACAACCAAGACGCGGAGTTAAATAGACGTATATCGTTGGGTTGGACAGCCTTCGGTAGATTATCCACAATACTTAAAGATAAAACCTCTCCAAATCACTTAAAGGCAAGAATATTCGATTCCTGTGTGCTCCCCGTACTGACTTATGGAACTGAAACGATGACCCTAACCAACAAGGCAATGTATAGATTGGTAATAACTCAACGAGCGATGGAAAGGAGAACATTGGGGGTGTCATTAAGAGATAGGAAGAGGAATGAGTGGGTTAGAGAAAGAACGGGAGTAACGGATATTGTAACAAGAGTTGCTAGACAGAAATGGAGCTGGGCAGGACACGTCGCAAGAACAGACGATAGATGGACAAATAGACGATTTCAAATCTATAGTTGGTAAACAATGGATGAGAACCGATGGAAAAATAAAGGGGAGGATTATGTCCAATACTGGATACAAAGGTCTGAATAAGAAGAAGAAGAAGAAGACTGTCTTCCGAATGTAGATTGTATCATGTATATTGCAATGCTTAGGTCAAGTCAAATATAGATTTAAAGTGAACGTTCCGAGCGCTCGAATAGTGAAGTGCAAGCCAGCTGAATGCTGTCCCAGTGTACAATTATTAGAACTGCATGCGACAGAGTGACGCAGCGGGTTGATGCGACTTCGGGCTGTTGAAACAGCGGGGAAAGAGTAGCTGACTAGTAGATGACCGAAGCGTTCGTCCAAACAAAAGTGCGACTGAAAGTTTAGGTGTTGGCTTAACATTAAGAGCAGTTGACGCCTCGTTATTCTTGAGCCGAAATACAGCCTCGAGACCAGATAACTACCTTGGAGTCAACACCGAGGTACCGATAATTCTTCATAGCCGGAAGCCGCTATCCTAGTTTCAAAGAAGCAGCCGATCTTGTCAATGTGCGAGACTATTTGGAGCAACTATAACGCAAGGTTAGTTCCCACGACCGAATGCATGATCCAGGAAACTGCGAATCATAACAGCAACTTATGAAGGGATTGCAACAGATTGGGCAACAGCTTCGACGAGCAATTACGCGCCCGAAAGCAATAAGCAATTACCTGCTGAATCGCACATCAGTACGAAACGCTTGCATCATCCTGCTGGCGTATCGCTTGAGCTGATTTCAAGCGACTGAAGGCAGGGCAGTACTAAGTGAATTTGTGTGCGAAATTTAAACATTGTTAGCACGATTGTTTTTTGACTTAGCGTCAATAATTAATAAGTCACACCTACACTTAAGAAGTGTATTCAAGCATTTAGGTTTAGTATTAAGTTTGCGGACATTTCTTAGCTATTGTTGATAGTGTATATGACATTTTTATATTGTTTTTATGTAATTTCATGCATGTTTGTTCTTTCCAGAGTATATGTATTTTCATGTAAACTGTTTGGTTTTTATTTCTAGCAGCATTTGCATGTATGATTACAGAATCATAGGTGATAATAGGCAGGTCGGAACAATCTATATTGACATATCCCTTAGCCGCATTGAGGTAAGAGCGGGCCTTGTGCTTCTACGACTTGGTTAATTAGCAAATAAAGGGCAATCTAAATTCATAGTAAAGTATAGGGCACGGAAAACGTTGCATTACTGTTTGCGGTGCCCAGCGTTAAGGCCAAATAAAAGTAACTACATTGATTGAATAATTTAATATATGCTGGTAGTAAAATAATCATTAATACAAGGTAGTATTATGTAGTTATCTCTTTAGTTTAAAATATTAACCCAGCATACCATGTTAATATATTTAAACTGTTCGCAATATTTGATTTTCCGATTTGAAGTAGTAGATTTAATTTTTCCCGAAGAAGATTGCAGTCAAACTAGGCTGTAATTATTTTACGAGATTAGCCTAAATGAAATATTGAAAATACAAATGTGGATTTCACTAGAGTACATTTAATATCAGTTATACATTTTAAACTATTTAACAGAGTAAATCATTTCGAATTCTTCTTAGAGTGTGTGAAAGAAATAAAAATTATATGATGCAATTGCTTTATTATTTAAGTTAAATAGTATATTAAATATGGAGAACGGTAAGCGATTTTTACCGTTAGAAGACAATTGTTTGGAGGAGGAGTGAAGCGACGACTCCAATTATTGTCTAAGAACGGTAACCCTTAACGTTCGATGTGCTTTGAACATTTTTTGCACGATCGGAATTAAAATTAGGTATACAAAAAATCTAAATTATTTATTGAGAAATTAAAACGAGCGAAATACATCGAAATGATCGAAGTGATATGGCACACATCACTAGGTAACCAATTTGTTATTTGCCACATAAAATTGTGCATGTAAGATAAATTTTTACTGTTTTTTAAAAAGGCGTCGGTAAGTAGGGTTGCTGTTCAGGTTTTAGATCGGTAAGTAATTTTGCTGTCGCCGTAGTTTTAGCAAC